>VXAY01002814.1:231160-275440 GCA_013399855.1 Oxyruncus cristatus | reverse complement strand
CGGCGGCGCGGCCATGGCGGAGCGGGAAGGCGACGGCGCGGGCAGCGCCCCGCGGGCCGCGGGCGGCGGGAAGATGTCCTTGCACAGGTAGGGCCGGCACCGCGCTGCCGCCGCCCCCGCGGCCGCCGGAGGGAAAAAGCAGCGCCGGGCCGGCAAGGCGGCGATCCTGTGCCCCGCAGCCCCCGCGGCCTCGTTTTCCTCAGCGGGCGGAGTCGTTCCCGTACGGGAGAGAGGCCCGAGCGCTGCCCCTGGGATTGCGCCAGGGCGCGCCCGGCGCAGCTCCCTCTGAACCACTGCCGGCACTGCAGAGATACTGCAAGAACGGGAAAAGGAGTCCTTGCTCTGAGTATTTCCCTGTTTCTTCTTTGGAATGTGTGAAGCACTTTTTTCCGGTTCTTTTAACGCTTTGTGCTGCCGGTATACAGATCCACTAGCTCGACAGGAGCTGATACTGCTGAGCTTGTGCTTCAGACCCCCTCTGCCAGCGGGCAGCAAGCACGTGGTGGGGAGAGGGAGAGAATTGGCTTGAGGCTGACAGTTTTCCTCTAGCCGTTGAAAATGGTGGCTTTACCATTCTACATAACTTTACTGATGTGCGGGAAGGGTTATTTCTCTCCCCTAGTTGTCAGAGTTAAAATAAATGAAAAGTGATGATTGAGTTACTGTATCAAGAACTTTTTCTAAGAATGGGAGAAACATCTCTTGCAATAACCTAGTTAAAAAGCATAAGATCATATTCGTAGAGAAATTTTTTTTCTACTGATATAATATTTGTTAGCTGTATTCATAAGGCTTTTTTACATTATGCCTGAAAGGTTCCCTGGCTTTTTGATTTGCACTGCTGACAGCCAGAAGTTGTTTGGCTGACCATGTTGTCATGGTCTTTCTGTTTCAGTGAAAAAAAGAGGGCTGTACCATGAATCCTCAGCATTTATTTTCCATTTGCCTAAAACTGGGAGTATTATAAGCCAGCATTGTACAGTGTACATTACAGGTGATGTGAATGGAGCAAAGCACTGATACGACCAGGCCACAGAGAGTAAACTGCTAAAGGCTTGTTATGGTTCCAGCTCTGAGTTAGCATGGGTTGGGGTTTTTTTGCTTCCAGGTATATGCGCTATGTTTTAATATGTATGTATTTGAAGATATTCCCCATAGCTTGTGTTGTTTGTCTGCCACCTTTTCTAATTCAGGGCGTTTGTATTTTCTCTTTCTTCTTTCAAGATGCGGATAGCTTTTCCTGAAAATGCCATGGATGGGCTAGTGCCTGGTTGTTGAGCAGGCACCTTCTTAGGCCAGTCAGGCACAAAGATGCCGCTTCATTAAGACATGTTTTTTACTTCTTTCAGATGTGAAACCTGTGGCAAAGAAGAAGCTAAATACAGATGTCCACGATGCATGAAATATTCGTGCAGGTATCTGTTATCTGAATTAAACTGTTTTGGTTATTTTCTCCATTATGTGCTAAACATGTTTGTCTTTTCCTTTTGTCGTTTCAGTCTGTTGTGTGTAAAGAAACATAAACTTGCACTGAGCTGTAACGGAGTCAGGGATAAAACAGCATTTGTCTCTGTAAATGAATTTACTGACTTGAACCTTTTGAGTGGTAAGAACGCACCTTGTGCTTTTTAAAATTCTTTGGTTTTACTAGGTTAGCACTACATTTTTCTGTGTTCTTTTTTTATCTTCAGATTATCGTTTCCTGGAAGATGTTTCAAGGACAGCTGATGCTGCTGCTCGACATTGTACTGTGCATAGTCCAGCAACAAAAAGACTTGTAAGTTTTTGATTAGCCACTTGGTCGGTTAGGGTTAGGGTTGACTAGCTTTGAATTTCCACTGAGGCAGTCCCAGTCCAGATTTCAGAGCTGATACCTCTCCTACAAAGGTATGGCCATGAATTTTAGGTCCAGAAATCAAAAGTCTCTGGGTTTATGAAAAAATAGTATTGATGGCTACATCTAGTAGCTTAGAAGAATAGAATACTAACTGTGTAAATTCTTAAAATTGATGCATGATCACTGTTAGTGTTGCATAATAGATGTGTGTTAAGAAAGCCTGAATGTTTCCTTCCACCTCCACAATGTTTTTGAATGTTTAAGTACAAAATTCCAAGGTAAGCAATGGATTTATTAATTGCCTAAAAATTATTGTATGCTTCCCTATATGCTAAATGAAGCCACTTTGTGTTCTTCAAAGAACAAGTCTACACAACTGTGACTTAAAAGTCAGCCTTCTAGGGGGAGTGGGCTTTTGTTGAAGCTCTTTCAACAAGCAAACATACCTCCCAAAGAAAGAAACAAACAAAAAACCCAACCAAATCTGATACAAAATATTTTGCCTTGTTGATATGTCACAAAAAGGCATCAGAGCCGTTTTGTTTTCCAGTCTTGTGAAGACGTCTCTGAATATAGCACTGAACTCAGGGAGAACTCATGTTGATGACAAACTAAATTCAGAAGACTCTAGCTTTCCCTCAGGCTGGAGTCATACTCTGTTTGTGTGCTTGGTACCATGATGTCCTGAAAACATGGGCTGAAGATGATAAGACAGGTAGCAGTCTTTGGGGTGTGGTACTCGGTATGTTTATAGGATGATACCCATAGTGCTACCTTCAAATCAGAATTTGTCAGTGTCTGAGATGGTGCTTGTGTATCCCTCTTGCTAATGGGGTTGTAGCCCAAAAAGCAGCCACATGGTGGTATTATACCCAAAAGAGCTGCCTGTGACTTTCATGGTATGTTAACGAACTTTTACTGTGAAGAGACCACTGGTATCTTCTTTTTTAATCATAGAAAAACTGTTCCTGAAAATGTTTCAGAGAGTTTCCAGGTTTACTTAATTAACTTTTATGTTCATTGTGGGTTTTTTTTAAATTCAAAGTATTATATTAAATATGGCCTTTTCCAGAATTGTCTAATAATTCCTGTCAGCTTTTTATTGTTTAACTTTCAGGTTTTTAATATATTATTCAGAGTCTTTTAAGCACTGTTTTTATTTTTTGCCAGTTACAGTGCTTGAGAAACAAAGCTCGAGGGTGTAATATTGAGCTGAAGACACTGCCTGTGGGATTTACAAAAAGAAGAGAAAATTCAACCACGTTCAATTCCGTGTGAGTCTTTGGTTGGTTACAGTCAGCAATATTTTGTTTTCACTAAACATATAATGATGTGAATTTGAGTTCATACCAAAACACTTGGTTTTAAAATCTGTTAGATACACGTTCTTTTTTGCAGAAACTATGTAGAGTTAATATTTCATGCTTCAGGTTTTCGGGTTTTATGCTCTTTGAGCTCAGTTTAACAGCTTACATAATTAATGCTTTATTTTGAAAAATACCAACACTGTGTTTTTTTCTTTTAATTAACATTGAGTTTTGTTGCTGAAAAAGAAAATGCTGCTTCAATGTTTTATGACAGAGGATTGATGCAGAAGGCTTGCACAAATTCCTCTCTCTGAAAAGGCTGACTTCATCTCTGAGAGGTGCTTCCAGTACAGTTGTGTGTTGCATACTGTGATGGGAGTTGCTGTGCTGGGAAATGTGAATGTTTGGTACAGCACAGCTTAGACAAGTGCAGACAGTCAGATATGAATTCACAAGAAGGCTTAGGAGACTTTAAATATTATTCCCTTTATCCACTCTGGGTTTTCTCTGATATCTAGAATTTGTATTTTAAGGTATTTTCACAGTAAAAATAAAATACATTGTATTTTATTGTGACAGCAATCAGGTCTAGAGTTCAGCTCAGTGATATACTGGGGCAAATATAAATACCTTCTGAGCTTCTCACTGCAGTGAACTATGCTTAATCCCCCTGATGGCTCCCTCACTTGTTTTCTTCATGGTCTCAGTTTTGGTGGCAAATTGTGTTTTCGGGATGTATTTTTCCCTCTGTTCTGGGAGCTGTGTGCTCTGCGGTGTCTGGCCACCAGAGGTCTGTCTCTGACAGAGTAATAACCACCTGGAAACTTCTTAACAGACCCACTTTTATTGTTTGGGCTGTTTTGGGGCGAAAGTACAGGGTATGGTTTTTGTAGGTGTATTAGTTTTCAGCAGAACACGAGGCATAAAATAGACGTAGAAGTGTAACCTTTTAAAGTTACATATTTCATTGGTTCTACAGTGAAAAGAAGGGAAATCTGAGGTATTTTCTCCTCCCTCTACCCCAAACTAATAGGTCCCTGAGGCTCTCCCATCAGAACAGACCAGGCTATAGTCCCAAACCTTGCAGAGGTTGTGTCCCTCTGCACTGGCTTTCTTTTCCTTGGCTGCATGCTCTGCATTTTACAGATACCTTTTACTAGTCTTCTGCTGTTGTAATATCTCTGGCTTGGAGCAGAGTTTCACTTTCATGGGGAATTTCCTTAATGTTATGGATAAAACAACATAAACACCCTTAAGAAGTACAGAGTAAGGAGTAGTCTATAAGAGCAAGTGCAGGAAACCCAGGGATGCTCAGTCCAGTAGCTAAGAGGACAGAAGAACGGAAAGAGCACAAATACAGGGAGGGCTGACATTTTTGAGAAGATCCTTGGCATGGTAGAGTGCTGTGCTGGCAGAAATTTGCCTTCATGTACCATGTTCTCTTTCCTCTAGAAAGCCTTTTTGGGTACATGCTGAAGCGTAGCTTTCATGGGGAACAAACTAAGCTTTGAGCACATTATACTTTCATGTGTATCGTGTGCTTTTTGTTGTTTAACACAAGCAGATTTAAAAATGGGGCAAGGAAGGTGACTTCTTGGTGAATAGGCGTGGAAATATTTCACAGACTGACTGGGAGAATGCCTTACTGGTTTTTATCAGTTGTAAAGTCCTGGGGTACTTAATGTTGCTGTGGAATGGTAACCTTTCTCAGGCTTTCACATCCTACTAGAAAGAACATGATAACATTCTCTGTTCTGAAGAGGATAGAAAGTAACTGTTTTTTTCCTGTAGAGGCTACCCAATTACCTTTGGGTAATATGTGTAATATGCTCAGTGAATATTACACAACGGATACATTTGCTCTCTATTGTTGCTACTGTTGCTCACAACAATGGGCTGTTTGAATTCAACGATGCAGGTTAAAAATTATCCTGTGTTTTTGGGGGTTCTTTTTTTTGTTTTGTTTTGGTTTGGTTTTTTTTTGATGTTGGTTTTGGTTCTTTTTAATTGGCATGTTCTGCTAACTTTGTTTAAATTGGTTCCTGAGGAATCGAGTTTGATCAAACCAGTGAATATCGGGCATTTAACACCTGTCCCTTGTGACTTCATGACACCCATAAGATTTTGTTGAATATTACCTTCAAATTGGGTAAAGCTGTGCAAATAGTCACATATCAGTTATATGAGCTCACGGCCTAGTGTGTCCCTCTTCTATAGATCTGAACCTCTTCTCATGCTGTTTGTCAGTTGAGATTTGTAGAGGGATTGCTCCAGAGGGTGGAGGTTGGAAACTGCTCAACATATGTGCGTGGAAAACTGAGAACAGTCTTCTCTGATGTCCTTTTCATGCTTTCCCTGCGAGCCAACTATTGGGCTGTACAAGGCAGGAATGAGAGTAATCCAAAACTAGGAAGTACAAGATGTATTCTGGTGTCATCCCCTGCCTGAGCCAGCTCTGGAGGACAGATCAGTGTTGTTTCAATGTGTTAACCAGCCTCTTCATTTCCTTGTTTCCATTAGTTTGTTTGCTAAATTTGATGCTGTGAAAGCGTACGTGCCAGTGCTGGGCAACACACGGCTTAGACTAACTTGTGATATTGAATACCTAGATAATGGAAGGTCATTAGAAAGTAGAGTCTGAGTCCAGTTTGTGAACTCATGGGACATCTGACTTATTATTCATAAATTATTTTTAATGTGCTGCTTCATCCTACTTTTCCTGTGGTGCCCTTATTTTCCAGTAGAATTGAAAGTTCCCCACTGGATGCATTCTGCCGTGGAGTTGGTGGGGTGACCTGCTGGGATAGGAGGCCTTTGGGAAAGGGGTGGAGAATGTGGCCAGGCTGGGACAAGGCCTGGAGAAGTAACTGGGAAGCTCTAGCCAGCAGGTGATCCAGGAAGAGTGGAGAGAGCTTGCAGCTCCATGGCTCCTGGTTCCCTGGCAGGAGACGATGATGGCAGTAGTGAGAGACTGAAATGGAGCGGTGCAGCTCCCTCAGCTCTGCAGCTTGTGCTGCCCTGCTCCGACCCTCCCTCCTGCTTGCACTGTTGTAGGCATCTCCACCCAGCTTCCTATCTGCTCCACTCACAGCATCTCCCAGACAAAATCCTTTTCACCTCTCCTCCCTGCCAAGAGGGGCCAGAGGGCTACAAGTCTCCTCCCTTGTGGAAGGCATGCCTGCAGCTAGACAGCATTTGGTCAGAGGATGTGTGTGGGAAGAGGAAGAAGCTTTTACATTATCTCTCCTTTGATTTAATTGTGAGAACAAAATATAGTGTGGAGATCGGGCATTAGCATCAGTTAAGAGAGCATTAGTGTTACAGAAGTGACTTGTGAGGTACACCTGAAAGCCCTGAAATGTCAACTCTGATCTTAACTTAGGAATAATTGAAATAAAGTGTTTGAAGTGTTGACAATCTTGAGAATTTAACAAGGAGATTTCTGAGCTGATTTTTGGCCTAATATTACACTGGTGGAGCTGTTAAACTTGAATTTAGTTGTTACTTAGTAGATAGTTTTGCTTGCTTTCTTGGTCCCGCTAAAGTAAGTTCTCAGGCAAAGGAATGCTACTCTGGGGTGGTCAGAGAGCAGGATGTTCTGACATTTCAGGAAGTCAGTAGCTTTTCAGGGCATCCCCATGTGAAGACAAATACTGAACTGAATTCTCTACCTTAGAGTTAGTTTTTTCTGTTTTTTTGCAACTGAAGTGCATCATTTTCATAGTGAATCTGCTGGTAGTTTTGTTTATTTGCATAAGTAAAGGGGACGGTAGTTTTATTCTTTAAAGATTATTACAGTTTGGGTTACTCTGCCTTGACAGTGTGCCTTTGATTTACACAGGGCTCTCAGTTCAAGCCTGGTATGTTTGATTATTGCAGCACACATGGTTAGTAATGCCCCTGCTCTTCTGAGGCCCCCTGATAGAAGACCATATGTGTTACAGAGGAAGTGCACTTCGTTGTCTTCATTGATTTTCTGGCTGTTTGCTGTAACTAAGAAACATACAAACTTTCACTTTTGCTGCATATATTTCAAATCTAGGAATTAGCTTGATGAAGTTTCAAGAAGGCAGAGACATCCTCTTTTTCGTGCTGCTGTTAGAAGTGCAACGAAGTCAGTTTGGCACCAGGAACACAGAGTTTCAGGGGACCAGGGGAGATGAAATCACATCTCTGCATGTTCTCTTAATTTAATTTTTTAAGAGAATCTCTTCTCTTACTTGTGCTGAATCTTTGTTGCTTAAGAAAGTTGAGGAAGGCAGTATTATCCAAAAGTTGGCATACTGAACACCCAGTACTTCTATTAAACTTCAGTGCAATATGTGAGAGTACTGGGTACTGTGAGATGAAAGTATAACTGGTCCGTCATTAAACTTCTTCATGTCCTTTTAATCTCTTTTATGAGTTCAAAATGACACAGACAGGAAATACTACAGTAGTCACACTTCGATACAAGATGTCCTGTATACTGTTTTAAAAACATATTAAGAATATTATTTGCTAAATAGAAGCAAAACCACCGGTGAATCACTGTCTTTGACAAGCTGGCAGTGAAGTAGTTCTGCAGAGCCAGAACTGCAGTTGGTATCTTAAGATGTGAGGAATTTGAAAATTTTGTCAATATATGTTTCAGTTTGCATACATATATACACACACTTAAAAAGATTACATATATATTAAACCTTCGACTGCATTCTAGGCAAAACTGAGAGGAAATGTTCAGAGGAAACCTAGGTAAGAAAGTTAAGCTTTGTGAGATATTTCATAAATGTTTTAAGAACTATGTAAACATTAAAAACTCCTAAAACCCTGCCAAAGCACTTAACAGGTATGTCCAAATCCTTTGTAGCTCTGTCCTTTAATGCCCAGCAGATGTTCTGCCTATACCTGCAGTACTTTGAGCTTCTTCCCAAATACTGCGGTAACTGTAAAAGGTGATGAGGATTTTTGCAGTTGTTCTGAGAGCCAGCTGGAGGTAACAGCCACGTTATACATACTGGTGTTGTCTCTGTAACGTCAGAAATAAAAATCTTTCCCTTGTTGCTGTGAAAAATTTTAAAATCGTTTACATGTAGTTCTGTGAAAACTACAGCAGATTATAGAAAATAAGTTTTTGGAAGTTCTGGCAGAAATGAAAGGTAGGTAGTTACTTTGCTTTAGAAGAACAGTGGTTGCAAAGCAGCCTGTGCAGTTCTGAACATATTTTGCAGCTACATCACATGCAAGGAAAGAGGTACTTGGCTCCTCTTTTTCCCTCTGATCGGTTTCCATGCTTCTGAAGTAGCCAGAATAGGATGTGAAAGCCAGGCAATGCAGGGATGGACTGTGATGCTGCTTTTACTGACATCAGTGATGTGCTTGTGCCTCATCCAGATCTCTGGTGTTTGGTAGTTTTATAGTCAGTTTCTTGGTATCCAAAAAACTGTGGAGTGGCATTCCATGGCAGCAGAGCAGCGTGGAACACTTCATGGAGTGAGCTGTTACTCAACTGCAGATGACTTACTCAATTACGCATTTTCATTTAGAAAATGAACATTGTACATGTCCATTGTATTTGAAGGAAATACTACCCCAGTGAGCCATAATGGAAAATTAGGTCAGTGAGATCTGGAGCCAGGATATCTAACTTTAATCAGAACTTGTTGTGAAGCAGCTTTGATAGCATCTACAGTTGACATCAGTTCTCTAACTGGGCAGAGATCAGTGATGGTGAGGGATGCTTCACTTCAATAACAGGCACCCAGCAGAAACTTCATTGTATGGTGAAGAGGCTGGTCTAGTTCTAAGCTTCTTTTTGTCTTGCCTACTTCTGCCCTGTTCTTAATCTGTCTTGCCATTTTATTTCTGCTTGCCATTTACTTCCATTTGAAGAGGGATGAAGTCATTAACTGCAATTTGTGTTAGCTTACTGAAAAAAAAAAAATCAACATTTCTGTTTTTCCAAAGTGAAACTTTTGACAAGGACTGAGTTTTTTAACTTCAGCTTCCCTGATTCATAGCACTTTCTGTGAACTATTCCATAGACCAGATTGTGCCTGGAAGGGGGAGGGAGGGGCAGAAGTCTGAAAAGAACCCTCTTAAGGTGATTTTACAGCTGCAATGATGAACTGAGTCTGCCTCAGTGAGCCCACAGGGAACCAGTCTTGCATGTGAAATGAGAATGTGCTTTGTGATGACCGTTTGTACAGACACATGAAGAATGTTCCTAACAACAGGTAGCAGATAGGTAGAAGTACTTTTCTGGAACATTTCTTTTTTCAGGTGCCTGTGTTAAGAGACAGCCCTCTTGGCCACATATATGTTTCTGTGAGCTGTGTCACAGTTTGTCTGTTTCCTCTTGGGAGAGGAAGATCTGCAGTACTCACATTTTTTAAAAAATTTCACAGCAAGTCTGTATCACAGTAAGGGCAGGTCACTTAGAGTAGATAAATATGGCCTGTTCGAAAAAATTGTGGAAGATTAAAAAATGCCAGCAAGCCTCACTTTCGTTATTAACAGAACAAGACCCTCATCTGAACAGTCCCTGAAAGCATTTTAATAAATGTGCCCATCATTAGTGTTTCCTACAGCTAATGATGGTGATCCTGTTTCTGTGTCTAAAGCTTACTGACTTTTACCTGAAGTCTGCCTGGGAAAGTGCTTGGAAATAATATCATTCCATGTTAAAGGGCAGATATTAACATGTCTGAGAGGAATGACAAGTGAGCTGAACTGATTATATAACACTATTGATATTCCAGTTTGGTCTGCGTGTGTGGTTCCGTTGGTGCTCCCTTTAGCTGTCAAGATAAGCATTGCGAAACCTTGTTTCGCTCACCTTGCAAAAAACTTACAAAATTCCACTCACTAATTTTGAGTTACTTCAGAACCTTTTGCAGTTGGGTAGTTTAAGGCAGTATCATACCGATGTGCAAAATAGCAGAAAATTCATGGGGCCAGATACTGTGCCAGCTTCTCAGTATACATGCTATGTAATTAAGAGTGTTTTCTGTGTTGTCCTTCAACTCTGGTTGCACAGTCCTCTCACCTCTTTCAGCTCTGATGGACTTTTAATTTCACCTTCTCATTTAAGGGAGGCATTCTCATTTGCAGCTTTAACAGACATGAGCAGAGAGAAGGGAAGAATCACAAGGCCTGATGCAGAACTCTACTGAGGCACATGTTGCTTTGGGGACCTTGACCTTCATTAGTTCTTTGTATTCTGATTATTAGCTTCTTGGAGCTAGGGTTCCTGCTTGCTCTTTTTTTGGTAACACTTCTGACTTTAACTACCCTTTAACTAGGTAAGGGGTTGATCATTTATTTGATAAGAGCACTTCATAAGAAGTACTTTCATTTAACAATTGATATCATACTTAATTAAACTTAGCAGCTAAGTCTACAGTTTTTTGCTACTGGATGTACGTACACTTGTCTCTGCAGCCAGCTAGAACCTGCTGGATAATGTTTCATCTGCCTGATAAACAAATAACACAACATGTTGGAACAAAACTGTGTTTACTTTTAATTGTAGTAACAGAATCTTTGCATAATTGATGGTGATTATTCTGGATACAATGATTCATTGGTATTAAATAGTGTTGAAAAAAATAGTTAAAAAAAAAGGCAGGGAGAATTACCATTAGACATTCCCATGCTTCACATAGATGTGTGGCCTCTGATTTCTAAATCTTTGCTGTTTGTCATATAAAATTCTGAAGCAGAGCAAAGGGCCGTGAACCTTTTAGATTGTGCTTTCTTTTAGGGGATTCTTTTAGAAAGGTATTGTTACACTCACCATACTGAATGGGAGAATTTGGAGCAATAAGAGGAAAAATGCTTTGTCTTAAGTCAATATTGATTTCTGCAGATGAGCAAAAAGGCAAGAAGAGGTTTCCTGATCTAGCAAAGTACCCTCTAGATAACACTTCCTAAGATCTCTGGAACTATGCTTCAGTAGCTTCTGTTCTCAGGTATTAATTATGGTAGCTGGAAAGGGAAGATTTTAAAACTAACAATGAACACACAGAAGAAAGGAATGTGACATCACTTCTGGTCTCTACCAAGAGCTTTACAGTCTTTCTGTAAAATATTTAATCTTTCTAACTTCTCTTATCCATGTTATGTCAGAATGCAACTTCCTTCCTTGGCCATGGCAGACTTTCTATTGAGGCCATCACTACTGTGAAAAGTTGGGTCCCCTGTTTTGTGTTTAGTGAGGACTTGGCTGCAACTGGGGCTTCTGGCTGTTATTGCTGCACAGGTTTGGCAGTCTGTCCTGTGTGATATGAAATTAAAGGGCATGTGGAATATACTCCCTTTTAAAATGTGAAATACTGTTGATCAGTTAATTGGTGTATTTGTAAGGAACAGATTTTCATCTCATGAGGACTTGAAATTCAGCAGGATCTGGGAGCATTGCATCTTTCAAAGGGCATCTCAGCTTCTCTGCATCTCCCTTTTATTACTTGAAACCATTCAAAATCTTAACTATGTATTTTTTCCTGCACCCATATTGTAGGCTACCAAGCTTTATCGTAGAAAAAATAATTAGCAGTTGTCAGCTAACACTAAGAATATGCATTTCTTTTTTTTTTCAGGGAGAACAAGTTCTACTGGCATTTGAAGCTTGTATTTCCTCACTGTCATGCTGAATACACTTTAAAACGGTACAGAGCTTGAAAACCAGATTTTTATAAAGTTTAAGTTAGTCTGCTGAAGTTGAATTGCAAAACATTTTGATCAGTTCTTATCTAGTTCTGTTACATGAGGTAAACTTGGGTATTAATTGTAGTCTTAATTAAAAGGGCATTTAAATTTTTAAAAATATTGAAAAATTGTATAGTCTTTTCCTCTTTGAAAGCTAGCAGGCTTTCCAAATCAGTCAGAATGTTTGGTTGTTAATCCTTTTCTCTATGTAAACAGCAGCTTGTGTATTCGTAATAGCAATACCCATACACCTAACATACTCTCTTCTCATTGAGCAGATGTTCAGCAAGATTTGCCATCTCTCCTTGCCTGCACTCTGGAGCTGACCTTCATATAGGGTGAAATGGTTGCATTGTTTGCTTTGTAGGAAAGCCCACAAGCACACTTTGAAAAGGCTGAAAAATAAGCTTTTGTTGACAAATCTTTCTCCTTTTTTCCTAGCCTGAAGGGGGGTGAGAAATATGCCCTTGTCTGCTTCTAGAGCTGTAGGGACAGCATGTTTCTATTGCAGGGTTAGAAACTAGAGATGCATCTGTTTACTCCTTGTATATGCCTGTGAAATTCCAGTGCTGAACTGGAGATAAAGCTGTCGATGTCTATGCAGTATTGGTACACGTTTATGATCCTCCCATAAACTACTCAATTGTGCCACTCTAGCGTGCAAATATACAGGTTCCTCCAAGTGACTCATAATAGGTTTTTGTGTACATGATGAACCATGTCTCACATATTTGATTTTTATCTCTGGTGAAAGGGTTCCTGACGATAAAACACTCACTGATATCCTTAAGCCGTACATTGATCCAGTGGAGTCGGATCCTGTAGTTTGTCAAAGGTGTGTATTGAGTAACTTTTCTGTCTGTTTCATCCAATGCACTAATAAAAGAAGGGAATGGTTCTGAATAAACACCTTAAGTTAACTGCACTTTCAGCTTGCGGAGCTGAGTTCCCAGTCAGCAGTACATCTTTAATTCCTGTGATGAAAATCATCCTAACATTCACCAACCAGCTAACCCTGGGGTATAACCACCAAATTTAAACCAGGAGAAGATTAAGAAATCGACTCATGGCATAAAGATCAAATAAAGTAACTAATTCTAAAAAATGTAACCATAATTAACCTCAATCAAGGGGACAGTAAATCTTTTCTTTAGAGTAATTAGAAAAACATACTAGTAATTATAACTCTCATTTATAAGAAATACTTAGTATGTGGCAAACTGTCTTCATGAAAAAAAGTGCATTCTTTTGGCTGTTGACATGCTAAAGATATCCATCTCTTATGGATGACAGGAAGAAAAGTCATCGTATATCGCTGTTTCTTCATTTTTACTGCATTTTTCTTTTCAGATTAAAAATCTATACAGCATCTCCTCAGTCAGATGTACAAATTTTAATGAAAATAGAGAACAGGAGCCGAAACTCTGTAAGGTAAGGTGGTTCCTCAGTTTGTCCTTACTGATTAAAAATAACAAAAAGAATTAATACGTTTCTTAGTCTTTTCAATATTATGATTGGAGATTACATAATCTCATGGATTCAACTTCAGTGAGTAATTATTAGCTGTCTTGAAAATTATTAAGCAAAAATGCTATTTGTTTTTCTTTTACTATGTCAACATTGAAATTCCAGTGCAGTTATTGAGTAAATGTGCCTGTACCTGAGCTGCTTCAGCAGCAGCCCATGCCAGTGTAACAGAACATTGGTTTGTGTTAAAGTGCTAAATAACTGTAGACATCCATTCCCTTCTGGAAGTTCCTCTATGGATATGTTAACCTCCCCAAGAGAGTTAAGTGATAGTTGAAGAGAGTTGTCTTTTTAAATCACTGCAGCAAAAATTGTGTGTATCAGAGTCCAGTTCCAGTCCCTGCATTTGAAATTACACATTTTTCTCAAAGTTACCAACTCATCACTCTTCATGTTACCATATTTCTGGGTGTGGGCTTTTGTCTCCAGAATTCAAACTTGTGCAGAATTGTTTTGTTTCCGGAACAGACAATAATCTTGAACTTTAAAGAAATTAAACTTTAAACAAATATTTTTTGCTGGTATAAATACCATTTTGAACACTCCACCCTGTTGTCATTGTTACTGCAGAGGATATGTATCAGCTTAGTATCATAGCCCATTGTGGTTGACCAGTGATCCCTTGTTAGGCATCTTAAAGTACATTCTTGACTTCACATGTAACAAATGTAAATAATATGCTTCTCTAAAATATGATATGTTATTTCTAAGGGTGGAATAGAGGTATATGAAAAGAATTCTAGTTGTAACTGAGCTTCCTGTTTGTACTGTATTTTTTCCCCAATAATATTAAAAAATGTGTAATGTACTTTGAAATTCAAGCCCAAACTATTAATGGGTTTGATTTATTTTTTTTTCTTTTTGCAATCATTATTTGAAATATGGTTGTAACATTTGCCATCAGAGTTGCAAGCTAGAAACCTGTTGGTTTTAAATGAATTTGAGGATACAGAACCATGGTTCTGAGCAGCCCAAGGCCTTTTATGTTTTCTCCCTGTTGCTCAGTACCCTGTGTCTGAGGGTTACAGGTGTGGGCATAGTGAGTTTTCGTTTGTGGACACTGTCAGGTTTGTTTCAGCCGAATGTTTAGAAGTCCCTGGGGCCTGGAGTACTGAAAAACCCATTGGATGTTATGGCAAGGCCTCTCTTGATCATGTATTGAAGGTCTTGGGATCTGAGGAGGTCCCTGCCGACTGGATGTCGTGGTTTAAGCCAGCAGGCAGCTAAACACCACACGTCCCCGGTGGGATGGGGAAGAGAATCAGGAAAAAAAAAAAGGTAAAATTCTTGTGTTGAGATACAGTTTAATAAGACAGAAGAGTAAGGGATATAATAATAACGATAAAAGAATTAGAATATACAAAACAAGTGGTGCCCAGTGTAGTTGCTCACCATCCACTGCCCAATTCCAGCCAGTTCCCAAGTAGGAGCCCTTGTCCAGCTTTGCTTTTGGTTTATACATGACCATGTGTTTATATGGTATGGAATATCCCTTTGGCCAGTTGGGATCAGCTGTCCCTGCTGTGTCTTCTCCCAGCTTCTTGTACCCCCCAGTCTACTTGCTGGTGGGGTGGTGTGAGGAGCTGAAGAGACTTTGACAGTATAAGCATTAGTCTTTCACATGTCACTTTTTAGGAAAGAAGGAAAAGTTGCTTTTGTAATAGGAGGTAAAGTTCACCTTTGATCTTTTGAAGTGGAGTGTTGTAAGTTATGTAGAAAGCTTGGGAAAAAAAACAGTTTAGTGTCAAAGTTCACTATTTTTTGTGCTCATCAGTTTGTTGTTACTTAATCATTTTCGTCCTATGAAGTCTCTATAATACTTTATTATTTCACAGATTTGAATGAGAATTCTTCATGAAGTCAAATTAAATTAATATTCTTAAGTTTGAGACTCATCTGTATTCCCAAAATCAGCTATGTTGGTTGATAACAAAGTTGGAGTAATTGGTATTTATCCCACTCAGAGAATGTAAAAGTTTAAAGTGTAAAAAGAACTTTAGAAAGTTAAAATAGAAAGTGTTTTGACTTGAGAACTGCAGTTCCTCACTTGGAAATTATGTGAATCTCTTCATATAAGTTGGCAGAGCAGGCCCAGCTGAGACAATGCTTAAAGGTCAAGGAAACGGCATATTGGAAAAAAATTCCGCCTCTGAAAGGAAAGGAAAAGATTTGTTTGAAATTATAGGATTGCTACGTCAGCAGAAAATCGTCTTCTGTCGACATAAGCTGTGTCTGTGCCAGCAGGAGCTCTCAGTGCAGTTGTGCCAGTGTAGTTGTTGTGACAAAGGCTCTATGAGGGAATTCAGATTTTTACTGTAGTTGCATTACACTTAAGTAAGGGAGAATTTGTTTTGATTTCTTCTCCTTTTCGTTCCCCACCCCTGGTTAAATTAATTGGAGGATAGTGGTCCTTATTCTATAAATCAATACCTGGAATTGCAGTGGAAGTACTTGTGACTGAAACATGACCAACTTGCTGCTTAGTGGCCTTGGGTATGGAACACAAGCTGAGTGCAAACAGAGCTCTCTCACCTTTCTTTATTCATGTTTCCTTAACAGTGGGGATCTCTTAACTGCTGGTTTGTGTAGCCTTGAGTACCACTGTCAGCTCAGAGTAATTTCTCATCCTGTGTCTCATCATTCTGCAAGGTTTTGGGCTGTATGTTCCTGTATGTCAAAATACTCTTCATCGCTTTGTGGGCAGACTGAAGGAGTGGGCTTGGTGTAGGCTACTAATACATGTAAGTCTACATGAATGTTGTGTTATCCACTGCTTTGATGACCACCAGAAAAATTTCTTCTTCAGAGCACGAGATACTAGAATAGCTGTAAACATACATTGTTAAATCAGATGTTGTTTTTAGGCTTAGCAGAACCTTTTGAAAAAAATACTTTTCAGAGTTACAATTGCATATTATTGAGGAAAGGCAGTGGTGTTTTGGAGAACATCTAAGCAGAATTATTATAGGTTATAAAATGTTAGTCTTTTAAGATAAGTATGCTACAGAAGGATTTTAGTATTTCCTGCAATTGTTTATGAAACAGGAGTTTGTGGTTTAGTTTTGGCTGTTTTCTATGTTTCACAGCAAATCGCCCTTTTAGTTTGAAGGTCCTTTGTAGAATGCTTTAAATTTTTTGGGTTTTCTTTCTCCAAAAATTCTAATTATCCACATAGTACAGATTTCTGCTTTCTCACAGTTTTCTGCAGAAAACCACTGGTGTGCAGGTATCATGCATAACTGCCAAAGACAGTACTTGCTTTCTTCGAACTACATGTCTTTTATCATCAGTGGGAATGGTTCTTAGAGAACTTTGTAATAAGCTCTTATTTCTGTCTTCTCTACAACCAGCTAGTAAGAATTGCTTTCAGTATGAATTAGTAGCACCCTACAGTTACCTGGGGTAACCAAAAGCATAATCTCTCCTCATGCCCTCTCCTCCCTACCTGTTATCTAATGCTCTGTAACTGTTAGTTACATTTGATAGTTTTCTCATTAACTACATGTACTTTATGAGGAATCTTATGAAAGAGGGATTGAAGAAACAAGCATTACACAATGCTCTTCTTCCTTTAAAACCCTGGAAAAAATCTGCATTTGAAAGGGTCCGAATAGTTTTCCGTTTGGTGCTGCTTGCTTCTATCACCTGTTATGCAATATTTAGTTGGTGGTTGGTGTCCATTCTCTCCTTGGCTGTAACTATTCCAAGGAAGGTTTAACTGCTGCCTCTTGGATGATTTTCACAGTCTAAATTCTTTTATAAGTAGTATTTTCTTTCTCCAGGATAAATTAGTGTCCTGACTATCTTCAGACCTTTATTTGGGATGCCTTCAAAGTGACTTCATATGGTAAGAGTAGTGCTTTTTCCACTAAGGAAAGGAAAGATGCAATGGCTAAATTAGACAATCTGGTTTGGGAAATACACGTTCTCATTTTCCTGAGGATAGCCTTATCAGGCTTTGTGTAACAAAAAAAAACCCAAACCAAAATGGCCACCAGCCCCTCCCAAAAAAGAATTCCTAAATCCAACAGATCCTTGGTATTTGTTCTTAGTAAGTTGATAGTCAAAAGTTGGGGGTTTTTGTAATTACAGATACTTAATGAAAAATGTATTTACTCAGCCTTATCATATAAAATGATCCTATTTTTACAAGAGAAATAACTGCAACAAACTTAATTTACAGTAGATGCTTTGCTATCTCTTTTACTGAGTTCAGTGACATCTTGCACAAATCTAGTTTGGATTGCTTAGTCTTTAATCACATGCATTTAGTTTAATAGAGTTAAAAAATAAAGCATCAATGTTAGGTCTTTTGTATAGTAATGTTCTTTTTTGCCTAGGCAGAATGGCATGTGAACGTTTTTTCAGAGTAAGTTGTTGTAGAGAACTTTTTGGGGATTTGAAGATAAGAGTAGAGACTGACAGGATATTTAGGTGCCTGGAAAATATAGTCTGGTTGGCCTTAAGAGCTTTGCAAAGCCCACTGCTTTCAGTGGACCATATCCTTGAAGGAGCTGGAGTACAGAGTGTGACCAGATTGTATCCTGCCACTTTCCTGTTGTAAAATTGCCACACCATACAGGGATGTGTATAGAATCAGTTGTAGAATTGTTTTCTGTGTCAGTAGTACTGCTGCTGCTCATGCTTCAATTATTCAGAAAGCAAAAAAACACCAAAGAAATTTTTGTGCCAGTTCCAAAGTCAGGGGGCTTCTTACTCTGTGGTGACACTGACTGGTGCACATGAGGATGCTGGCATGTTTGCCACTTACTTCTGGTGGACCACGGAGAAGAAAATCTGCTAAACAAGTATCAGAGGTTCTTCTCTACTGAATGCCATTGCTTTATGGTGGTGAACACTTACTTTGCTTTAACTGATTCAATGCAGTTGCTTCCCAGAAGGCTGCATGATGTTAGTAATTTTGGAGCACTTCCCTGTCTCAAGATCAGCTGGCAAAAATGAGAGTTATTTCCTTGGATGACTGAGTTTCTGTGCTCAAAGAGAATTTTCTTTTGTAATCTATTGTTTTTAAATAACTAAGGGACATTAGTAGGTCTCAGTAGTCACAGTAATAGATTTAGAAAGGTGAAGCTTTTTGCTTTAGTATGTGCAGATAAACCAACAGACTTTGAGATAATCGTCTTGGAATTCAGAAAGTAGTAGAAGTGTAATGGAACCAAATCCTTTTTAATGTAGTATTTAGATTATTTATGTCCCTATCCTTAAAAATGTCTGTTAGATACCTGTTTTGTAAGTGATTTTGAGATTATAGAAAAAACTGTTCTGTTGAAATACATTGAAGGTAGCCTCAAATATTGGTATGTTAGTGTTTTCCTTAATTCTTCATACCGTCTTCATAGGGCACTTCCTTCTGCATTAGCATTTATGAGTAACTTCCTGTAAAACTAAGACAGCATATAGTCTTTGCTTTCTGCTTTTCATACATAACTCAGTTTCTTTAAAAAGTCACTGCTGTTAGTGCAGTGCATGGGTCAGTTCTTATCTTATTACAACCTTGTTTCAAAAGTAGTACTTCATCTAGCAAAACAAGTGTGCTAGAATTGGCATGTTTCAAGCATAATTCCACCCTTTGCATTTTCTGCAAATGTTGAAAAATGTGAGGTGGTGTGTTTAAGATTCTCTAGTCTTACTCTGGAAGCAATTTCTTTTCACATTTGTGTAGTACGTGGTATACATGAGACTGGAATTAAGGATACAAATCCCTGGCTGAACTGCTGGCCTTGGCATGAGTTGGAACAGACCCCAAGCTGGCTTTAACCTATGCCAGAAGATTGACAGTAGAATTCATTACTCCTCTCTAGCTTGCAGCAGCTGGCACAAAAGGAGCTCTGCCAGCTTTACAAAAGCAGGGAGCTAGCTCACAATAGTCATTCTTCACTGCACAACTGTAGTCAGGCACTGGTGACTTTGTGCTGTTCAAGGGGACATAGAATTTGGTCTGTAGTCTGTTTCTTAAACACAGCATTCCTGTGTACTAATACTTTCTGCTTTTTTTTCCCAGAGTGCTAGATTGTGGTTTGTGGGGTTTTTTTATTAAAACTCTAGCTTTTCTTACTGAATACTTTGTTCCATTTTCCTGCAGGTTATTTCAAGCTTTCTAGTTTGTTACTGCAGCCATTTCAGTGCCATTTTTCACATGCTCCTTCTTTATCTGAAAATCAGTCTCTCTACTGACAAAAGCGAATCAGAGCAACAGATGCCAGGTTACACAGCTTTTACTGTAAAAAACACTCACTTTTCCTTCCTAGCTACTTACGTTTTTCATTGGAATCCAGTGTATTACACAACATAGATGGAAAGCAGAAAACTAGTAATTGCTGAATATAAGCATATATAGTCTGAATCTGTAGCATGCATAGCTAAATGTGTCAGATGTCTGACTATAATTACTTGACCTTTCAGAAGATTTTTGGGATTATTCAAAAAAACCCCAGAGTTTGTCTGTCTTACTATCTTGAGCAATCATTCATTTTTTTCTTGAAAGGGATTCCTTTATGAACCAGTTGACGCCTGTTTTTTTAAAGTAACAATCCAGTGTTTTGTAACCCATGCTGAATTCTTTTGGATGAACAGTTTTATAATTAATGCTATTGCATTAGAGTTGCTAGAGTGTTGCTGACTGAGACATTTATTGCAGAAAGATTTATTTGAAATCGTAGCCTCCCCTCCCAAATTCTGCTGTCTGTATTGCAGCAAGTTAAATTCAGACAGCTTGCAGAGGAGGAATACATACGTAAAGAGTTGGAGGATGAGATAACAATAGAAGAGTTACAGTTGGCTTCTGCTAGTGGTTTGACCTGTCCAGTCATGTAGTGGTGTTCTGTAAGCACCACAAGCAGACCCTCAGACCTTCAAACCCTTCACGCTTGCAGAGCAGGTAGACAGACCCCAAACTGTAAAACACAAAGAAAACTTCACAGTATCCTTTCTTTTTGCATCATAACTGGGCTTGAAGCATGGGAGCAGCCTACCCAGCACATGCAAAGTCAGATTTTCTGCCCTCTCTCCTAGGAAATATGCGTATAGGAAAGGGTTTTTCCAGAACAAAGGTTGCGGTTTGCTCCAGCCTTCCATGTCTACTGGGGAGAACTGGCCTGTATGTATGTACTAGGTAACATACGCATAGTATGGAAAAAACCTTCATGGAAGTCTATGTACTGTGTAGCATGCACATATAAGGCAGACTAGAAGACAAGAAAACAAGCTATGAAATTCAAGAAAATATGCAGTTGGAAAAACCCTGTTGAATAATGTGTTGCCCCTTGGCTAAGGGAAGGAGCTGGTAAAAATGAGCTGTAGAGCAGAAGTAGTGTTCAAACTATTTGTCCTATTCCAGTCCAGCATAAGTGTTGTGAGATGTGTTGAGGGGTTTAATTCAGCTGTTAAAATATTTTTCTGAAGGAAAAAGAAGATTTTCTGCTGGTTTCTTGGAAGAAAAAGATATGATGAGATGCTGACTTAAAGTTTACAGTTTCTCAATTCTGGGGACCAGGAACATGGGGAGGCTGAAGTAAGAGGCTTCTAGAAGCAAAGATACAAACTTCTTCCTGGACAGTTGAAGTGATAGGCTAAACTTGGGATCTGCAGCACTGTGAAACATGGCATCACAACCATCACTCTTTTCACAGAGGCAAAGTAGAGGAAAACTTCTTTGTGTTCTTGTCAGGAAGGAGAAAACCTGTTATTTCCTCCTGATGCTGCCAGAGGGGAATCCCTGTGTTTTTTTCTCTTTCTTGATGGAAATGAGCAAGGGCTCATTGTTTCAGTGTTGCCAATTGACCTTCCTGCTTGTTTGCCAAGAGAATAATTTGTTTTCTTTATTTCATAGCTTTTCCTTTTCATTGTAAAGCGTTAGTAACCCATTACCTTAATGGAAGATTTATGGCACTGTGATTCCCATGCAAATAAGTATAAATTTGTATATATGTTTCTACCATTCAGTAGAGAGTGTTAAAGGTATTCAGACTCTTTCCATATGAGCCAAATTTGGAAGTTAATATTTGCTCCTTAGGGATTCAAAATAAGAGAGATATCAATTCTTCCTGAAGTGGTGGTTCATTAGATTAACCCAAGCATAAGAGCAAAAGTATTGCCAATTTACGATGACTGATTCCTCATAATTTTTATATTTCTCTTTATTTTAGCAGTGCACTGCTTGCTTTCGTTAATTTGTCAAATGAGATTTAACCTGTTAGTTTTCTGAACTTTGTGTTTTGAGAGTTTTTCATTGCATCCTTTGATATTTCTTGATATGACCTGTACCTCTTAAAATTATTTACAGGTACATTTCATGAGGCTGTGTAACAGAGTACTGTAATTAAACTAGACTTACAGCATTGGCTTTTTCCCTGTGGTCATGTCACTATTGTATTAATGGTACAAGTTTCATATTTTGACTTCCCTGCTTTTTGGGGGAACCATGCACAGCTTTGACTTGTACTAAATATACCACTGATACCTTTTCAGTTTTTGAAACTTTAGGCATTCTTCTGCAGTAGTCAGCTCACTCTCTTATTAATAAGAACTTTTCCCTTGTGAAATTTCATACTGGCTTTAGGCCTTCTGGCTGTCATTAACTCAGGTTGTTTTGTTGCTGTATCTAAGTCGTATAGTAGCCTTACATGATTGTGATGTACCCTTTTTCAGTACCTCAGCTTTGTACCATTTAAAGAGTTGTAAACCTTGAGCTTTGGAGCAGTTTATAAAGCTGCCTGGCTTCACAAAGCAAATAAATTCCTATGTGTGGAAGGAACTATTGCCGTGATGCACTTGAATTATAGTATCTTTACTTGTTGCTGGATTTTTGTTCCTTCTTTTCATTATGTCTTAAGAGATGAGGAAAGTATTTGCATTCTTGAAATTCAGTATCACTTTATTTCTGTATTCTTTGAACCAAATTCTGCCAAATGCAAGAAACTGACATTTGCTGGTTTCACATTTTCCTTTTGTTTTGTTGTACTTTCTTTTATAACTAAAAGATGCAGAATGTTCTGTACTTCAATTCATCTTTAAATCATTATTGTGCATCCTGAATCCCTTTACCACATCACTCTTAGAGCTCAGTCCACTAAATTGTTGCACCAGTTGCCTTATCTCCTTTATAGGTTTTGCCATCAATTGATACATTTTTCCATTATTGTCATTAAACAACTTCTACTCTGCTTTTTTTCTTTGTGCAATTGCCTCATTCTCAAGAGGTTTAAACAAGGACAGCCTTTGTGCTTCTATGGTGACATACTTGTAGTGTTATTTTGCTTATCTCTTTTTTCTGCTTACTGTTTTATGTATTTTCTAGGGTAAAAGTGAACAAGCCATTAAATCTTTCTGGCCATCTACTATTGTGTCAAATAATTTAGGTGACAATTGGTGTTCCTGCTGTCTTCACCTGGGTATTATTTTTGTTCTTCTTTTAACTCCCTGAAATAAGTTTGTAATAAGAGTGTTTGGGTGTTCAGTTTTTCCTTTCCCCATTTTACACTTGAGTTTTTAGCAGTTCTTAGATTTCTCTAGTGGCAGAGCCTCTAACAGCCCATAAAAGAGAGGAGACAGTGGATTGTTACAGCTGGTCTTAATATGGTCTTTGTTTGAGGATGACCTATGGCCAAAATATGGCAAGAAAAAGGAACAGCTACATGGCTTTCTCATTATTTACATGTGCCTTTTTGTATTCTGTGTATGTAGGTCTAGTTAGGAGATGGTCATAATATCCAAAATGCTTTCCTGGTATGCTGGCAACTTTTCTTCTTGTACTTTTTTAGTTGGTTCCTAGCAGGACATGTGGTCCAAATGGTTGCTAAGAGAAGGTTTCTTGCCCTAATCTTCCTTTTTTTTTTTTCCAGAAAAAGCACATTTTTGATGAAAGTGTTACTTAAGATCGGGATTTGACATGAAAAGGGATTGGCCAGGCATCTGGTGGTATTGGTTGAATTATGCAGGTATCAATAGTATGGAGGAGCAGTTTGTGAACATTTGTTGAGGCAAATTATGGAGGTCCTAGACCAGGAGAAGAGACATAACCAAGAGTGGAAGGAGGAGCTAGCAGATTTTATATATTTGTGTAAACAGCAGGTTTTATATATTTGTGTAAACTGTAATATAATTGTTTTCGTACTAAAATATCAGCTTGAATTAGGTTCCCATCCCCCTTCCTTAAAAGAGTTTTCAGACAGAGTACTCCTTTTTCTGTTTTGCTGTTGATAAGAGTTAGTTATAAAGGAAGTGTTAAACCAAGTCTTTCGTTTGTTTGTTTGTTTGTTTCTAAGATCTCTGATGTTTTGTTAATTGAATTTTCTTATTTTTTTTCATGTATATGGACTAATAAAATTCAAAGTCATAGGCTTTTTAGAATGTCAGAATTCTAGTGAAAAAGGAAAGTTAAATATAGAACTGTACATTGTGTCAATACATTGCATTTCTTTTCTGCCATACAACTTTATTTTCTGCCATCCAACCTTCCTTTCATACCTAATTCGAGTGCATTTCCCTACTTCCATGTTCACCAAATCATAACCACACGAAGAGGTTATTCACCACTTAGGAATGAAAGTCCATCTGTTAGTTATTATCTTTGCTGTACTACAGAACTTCAGAATAAATGCTTGGGAGAGACTTTAAATGCTGTACCCAGTCTTTGCCCTCTTCTAAGCGAATGCAAATAGCTAAGAAATGCTACCCTCTTCGGTCTGGGGAAAAAAAAAAAAAAATCTTCATTCTTCCCCTAAGTTAGGATGTTTGGTTGTGGATTTTTAGGACTAGGCTCAAAATAGATAGCATGATTTATTGTATCTGAGTTATGCCAAGTGAATACCTCGATGTTTCCACTCAGTTCTAGGAAGAAAAATCATCTTTGTTTAAAATATGTGCAAGGGGTTTAGCTGATCTTTTTCACAGGAAAATCATGAACGTCATTATACAAACATGCATTTTAGTAATATTTACAGTTGCTTAGATGGCTGAAACTTGTTTGTTCTCTTTTCATCGTCTAGAAGACTAAACTAAAGAAATAACATGGTTGCAGTTCATCTTTAATTCCAAATAGCAGATTTTTCTTTATTATTATTAAAAACCAAGTTCCTGTAGATGACATTCAGGAAAACCTGATCAGCAGGGAATTTCCTGCTGTCTGAATTCAAGGAGACAAGTTACGCCACTGCAGTGATAGCCATGGGCTCCATTTGAGGGGAACTTGTTGTGATGCAGTGACCTAATGCGGCATTCCTGCCTGTGGGAGACAGATTATGAGACTAAATTGTTGAATTCCTGGAAGGTGGTGAAATAACTATAGATAGTGAAGCTAGCCTTTGCAGAAACTCATAGATGCTATCAGAACTGCAGAGCCACATTAATTTCAGTATTTTCTGAAAGGTAATAAAGCTGTTCACAGAGCAAATGTAACAGTTTATATGGGAACTGATGTGGGATTGCTGAATCTTCTCAATTTTCTCAATTATCACAATTTTTGTAGGCTTTTAAACTGCCTACTGGCAGGCAATTTCTATTTAATTTTTGTCCTTCAAAAAGAAGTTATTATTATTTTGTTCCAGCTAAAATCAAAAGCTGTTGTCTGCTAAGATCGTCTCTTTGTGGTCCTTAAAAAGGGAGTAGTTTCTTATTAAGAAAAAATCCAGGCCTCTTTATTGCTTCGCAACATGGGCATAAAGCCTTGCTTAGGGCAAGAAAATAATCAGGAAAGTGTATTATTAGATGGTGGGTGTTGTTCAGGAAGGCTGAGGGAATATATGGAAGGGAGAGAGAAAATATGTGGAAAGTAAATACCAGGGAGGAAAAAAGATTGAGAGAGAAGGTGCAAAGAGAGTCCTGCTGAATACAGGGATCGGGAAGCCATAGTGCAGACAATTTGTATGAACTGGGCAGTGAGAGAAAAGAGAAAGCAGGGGGAGGGTTTAAAAGAAAGATGTGAAATTGGGTATTAAGGCCATGGTTCTTTTGGCATGATCTGTTAGTTTGGAGCCAGGCTTATCTCAAATCCATCCTGGCATGAAGGAGCTCCTGGAAAAACTTTACAGGGCGGTCTTCTTTTACCCATAGGTCTCTGTCATTCACCCTCTGATGTATGACTTTGTTCTAGTTCTGGGATAAAATTGGGAAGATTTTTATCATGACAAGGTCTTCGGAGATAACCTGAAAAATCAGTCTTGCTCAGGAGATGTTCTTAATTAGACTTTAGAATTGATGTGACAAATACTAGTTTTGTTTTGAGATCTCTTAAGCACAGTCCAGGAAGTGGCTGGCAGGTGGATTAGCAGAAAACCTCAACTTGCACTTGTGTATGAAGTAGGGAATGTGGTAGACTGAGGCCTTGGATAGCACAGACAAGTAACAGCCAAGTTTAAATAAGAGAAGCATTAAGCTCCTTTGTTACATTCTTCCTAAAGTTAACAACCCACATTATGCACGAAGAATTTAGATGTTTTCTCTGTCACTGTCAACCAATAAAATTTACTTTAAAAACAATAAAGATAAAGCTCTGACTCAGTGATCTAACACTTCAGTAATTTACTATCATAAAATAGTTTTAAGTATAAATGTTTTATCTTATGCCAAGCTGGACGCTAAAGATGTTTTGTCTAAAATATGAGATAATGGAAAGTGTATTGTGGCATGTGAATTACTTTAGCCTCTTGGTGGTAAATGTTTGCTTAACCAGAAAAGAATGTGTTGAGGTACTTGCCAAAGGAAAGGTATTGCCATACTTTGCATTTAGAGTACTGTAAATAAAGCAGTAAATATGTTTCTGTTCATGTATGTTAATACACAAGTTATGAATGCATTCATTCAATAAGATATATAATAGACTATTATCCCTTTTAAAGGGTTTCAGTAAGAAGAGGTCATAATTACTTTGGCTTGAGTGAAACATGAAACCAAATATTTTCATGATGATTTGAAGTTGAATATGAGAGAATTTTTGCTCAAACTAAGTCTCCCTTAAATCCCAAGAATTCAAATCCTGTTTTACCCTCAGTATTCTTCTTGTGTGCTGGCTCCTGATGTACTGCTCCTAATCACACATTACTGTAAATCATTAAGTATATGAATCCTTCACCATCCAGTGTTGGTTTTGGCAAAAGAAAACACAACTGCATAGTATTTTAATGATCAGAGAAGGTACAGCAGCCAGGGAAAATACTCCACATACTGCCTGCAGTATATTTGGTTTTCAACTTCATTTGCCTTCAGCTGATACAACGGCTTAGTGGTGATTTAAGAATGCTGATTACAGAAAGAATTGCATAACTCGGATTGCAGTGTAATAATATAAGAGCATCCTTGGGATGCTGCACTTGGAGCAAGTGAAAGCAACAGGGTCCCGCCTTCAGGGCACCCTTTGAAATACCCTTCCTTTCTCTAAAATCTCACATCCAGTTTTCCAGTTAGAGAGTTGGGGGGGAATATTACAGTTTGAGAAGATACTTGTGGAGAGGGTGCTCAGTTTACTTTCTGTTACCGTGGTGTCATTTGTTATGTCCCTGGTTTCACCCCTGGGGGTGGAGAGGAGCCATTTTCTGGGAAGGAAGCGTGCATGCGAGTCATGCGCCTCTTGTAGCACACGCACATATGTGGGGAGTTCTGCAGGGGGTTTGTAGCTGATGGTGCTGTAAGCAGAGATTTGCTTTGGCATTACAGGGGTATGGTACCATCTTGTATGAGTTATTGCTGAAATGTTCTTGTGTCAGAACAAGGGTATCTCTCCTACAAAAACAGAGCTCGAAGTGCTTCCCCTATACCTGTGCTTTGGTGGTTGTTCAGATACGCTTTTTATTTCATTCTCCCAGTGTTTCACTGGTACTTCATAAGCAAACATGATAAATAAGGTACACTACTAACTATGTAAATTAAACTTGTAGTGTTAAAGCCCATAAGTAGGATATTAAGTGTTATTTTTAAGTTAGAACCTGATTTTGATAAATATATCAATTTTGATAACCCTTCATCCATATCTGATTTGCCAGAGATATTCATTATGACATAATGAATCATTTCAGCCCTTTGAGAAATTTGACTTTGATTCTCCTCTTGTTCTTTATACTTAGGTGTTAGGAGGGTTTAAAAAAACTACGTTGTTGGATAATAAGACTGGATGTGTAATTTGAATGGTAAGGTAATTCTTCTGGACACGGTATCACCTGAAAATCGTGTGAAATGCCAGAGAGCTTTTTGATTTTTTTCTCTTGCCAGGAAATGTATGTTATGTCCTTGCTAGTATTAAAATCCAAAATAAACTTCCTCTTATTTTTAAGGTACAATGAACTGGATGCCAGCAGAAGCCTCTTAGACAATTTGAAAGGCAAAGTAATAATTGAGTATCCGACATTATTTGTGGTCTTGAAAACACTGAAGAATGACATGGTGGTTCTTGGCAAAGGTGAGCGTATATATATTTCCTGTTATGCTAAACTTAGATATTTTACTTAAAAAACAGTAATTAAGAATATACCTATTAATAATGTCAGGAATGGGCGGTATGACTTGTATTTCGCTCTGAATCTAAAAGATTGCTATAAAAAGGCCATTATGAATGCTTTGTCCCAAAAATGATGGCTGATGAGCTACATCCACAAGCTGTGTTGTATGTGTTTTCCCTAAATTTTTTTACTGGTGTTTTACTGGTTTTTTAAAAAAATATTTTTATCCTTTAAGGTAAAACAACTCTTCTGGCTTGTGCTAATTTTATGTAGCGAAGTTTGACAAGTCAGGCTGTCTGGGGAAGATGAGTTTTAAGTAAACCTGCTAATCATTCGAAGGAATAGTTCTCCATTATTTACTAGCGTAGCTCCTAATTTTGGACAAATAATTCTGAATTGTGGGATATTTATTAGGAATCATAATGGCAAAGTAGGTTTTTGGGTGGGTTAAAAGCACAATGTTATCTTTTGAAATTTACTTGAGGGAAAACTTTCATCTTGAAGTTAACTTGAAAGAGATTCCAGGTCTAGCAGGAATTTGTATTTTAATTTTTAAGTTAATTTCCATTTTTCTCCCCAGTATAAAAACTTCATGTCCCAGCTTCTCTTTCTGCAGCTGCTGAAATGGGGAATCAGTTCTCTTGTCTCTAAGTCCCCCACCCGGTCACCTTAGTTGTCAAATTCCATACTTTTCAGTGGTGAGCCAGCCTGTAATTTTTACAGATTTCTGAGGAAAAGCTTTGAGATATATTTGCAAGTACTGTTTCCCTGTGGCAGCTCAGTCATGGCTCTGTATCTGTATAATTTGACTGAATAAATATGTGACTGAGAATATTGTACCAATGATATTGAGCTTCCATGGATCTTGGCTGTTCTGGCTAGATTACACTAAGTGATTCACTAAGTGAGGGCAACCTGCTCTCAGAGATCTGGCACATAAAAATTTATTGTGCTGTGTACTGCAAGGGCTTCTGAGAGTGAGACAAGTGTGCCAGGGGATAAGGTGGGAGTGTTGTCTGCATAACTGGGTCTACTGATAGTCACCCTGGGAGTGCACATACAAACAGTGGACTACATGAAACTAGGTATTTTTGCGTTCATCCACTATTTCTTGATCTAGATCCCTTGCTTTTCAGTAGTCAGCCCTACCCTTACGATTTTGAGGTCAGGAGGGAATTAAATTTGATTGACTCATAAACCTATTTTGAATACGGTTGTTGTCATTGTCTCCTGAGCTAGTAAGGAGATTGTCCTTTTAAGGGTATAGATACAAGTAAGGTGTTGATTGAACAACTAATATTTTGAGGTCATGCTGCTGCAGCACCTAGCTGGTTCTGTAAAAGGCAGAGGAGAAGGGGAAGAGAGAGACAGTAATAGCTGGGGAAGCTCTGTCACAGGGCAGGGCCAGTGTGTGTCTTAAAGACAGTAAGTTTCCTCTGCTGCAGGGATCATTGGGTTAGCAGTTGTCCCTGAAGCTGGTATTCTGGGAACACTGACAGCTATTTCAGGTTTTGAGAACTATTCGTTTTCTTCCATTTTTCTTTTTTGTTGTTGTTTTAACTGTTTCTATATATTCCATAAAAAATAATTGAATAGCTCCCTATTGAGGTGTCTTGGGTATAACACAGCAAAAATTATGGCAAAAATATCATGATTTTCACAACTTTTATCATAATATTTTTGTCATCTTCTTAGTTAGGATGACAAACTCAGCCTTGAATTTGTTTTGGTCCTGTGTTCTTGGAATTTTTTCTATTAAGAGTGGAAGCCTGCAACATTAACTTCAGATTCTTTCAGAAAAACTGTGTTCAGAACATGAATATAAAAGTAGGAGGGCTTTTTTGTTGCTATTACTCTGCCTGAAGACAAAATACCACTTTTGTTGAAGTGTATCACAATCATTGTACTCTTCTGTGTCATCTTTACAGAATATAGGAGATAAAAAAACAGTTTTCAGTTTGCTTTACCAGTTGCATTCACAGATAATTGCTAAGAGTGCAAATCTTGAATTCATCTCCAGACTGTCCAGAGAGAAGTCTGTTGTAATCAGAGAGGTATTTTAGCCCCTTCCCCATCTCCCAAGAAGTGACCTTTCTGCTACAGCATCTTCTCTGCTTCCTGCAGTCCAGTTTCTTTGCCATGTATGGCTTTTTGTATCAGTTGCATGCTCCTCCTAAGCCATCCATCCTGCTCTTGCTTATCCTATTTCTACCAGTACTGCCTTTCCTTTCTGCCTTGCTTGTGCCCCTGGAGGGACACTTGTCTCGCTCAGAGCGCCTGTCCGGCTGACCTCCCTTTGCATTCCAGGCAAACAGCTGCCACATTGATGAGTGGACGTCTGGCAGGGTGTCTGCTGCAGTATGAGGGCTCAGCTACCATAACCCTTCTGACTCTGCTGGCAAGGGACCCAGGCTAGAACAAGGAACAAAGTCTTGTGGGAATTTAACTGCTAAAATATTGTTTCTTTACTGAGCAATCTCAGATCTACCCCCTTCTTCGGGAAGAACAGAGGGAAGTTTTTATAGCCACAGCAACAGGCACATGCTGGGGAAAGATCACCATTCTCCCTGTGATTCAAATAGTAACCCCCGAAGACTGGGAGAGAGCTGGACACCTTCAAAGAGAAACTGCTAGAATTTAATAAAGCATAAAGAGCATAGAGACTGTTCATCCTCTCCTTTTTTCAAAAATGGCTGATGTATTTTGGCTGAAACTTTCAAGTAAATAAGGAAAATAAGGATTGAGGACAGAAACTGCCACTGGAAAACCCAGAGTTTAAATTTTCAATTATAAGTAAACTGCAGACAGTTTAATGGTGGGAAGGATTGGGCAATCTTAATTTATAGGCAATGCTATCAGCACCATGCAAATACGTGCTTTTTGAGTGAGGACAGCGTATAATTCCTGTTAAATAAAACTTTTTGTAACAGACAAAAATAAAGCTAAAATTTGTCTGAGCTTTGCTGTGAGTCAGAAGATTGCCACATTCTTTTATGCGATGTTTTGATGCTTGACTTGCTTAACAGCAAAACCTACAGGTGCTCTGATTTCAGCATACAAGGCCAGTCATGGCTGAAGATAGTAGGGGATTATAGAAGCTTTCACAGGACTTAGGGGCAAAAACAATCCTTACTTTGTGCATTACTCAGTACATATCTGGCATATAAATGTTAATTGATTATACACTAGATTTAATGTAGACAAAATGTGACCTCTGATGTTTCTGGGTGAAATGCTTCTATTTTCTTGAACAAATTCCTTGGAAACTGTACAGGTGCACACTGTGTCCTGTGTCCTGTTGCTAGCTGTAGAACTTTTCTTGACAAGACAGTAACTGTACTTCATCAGCTCCCTTTTGGTATCGTTCTCATAAGGAAGCATCTGACACTAAATGCTCAAAAAGGTCTTTAAATTCATAATCAGATCAAATACTGAAAATAACAATGAGGGCAGAGTGTGAATCACGGGCCTGCTTTGCTGTAGTTTATTTTTGTGCTGCTTGAGTGTCACCAACCAGTGGCATTTGGTGACCTCACTACAAGGTAACCAGGGTCAGTGCTTGTTAAAGAAGGATCCATGGGGTGTGAGACTGAAGACCAGTTTTGGAAATGAGTACTTCACTATATGATCTCAGCAGAGCACAACAGCCGTGCCCTAAAGCACAAGTTGTTGTGCAGCTTGAACCTCATCAGCCTTAGCTCATGGATTCACATAGTTTATCACCATCTTTGGGATGCTGGAACATGTGGAAGAAGCACATAAGTACATAATTTTAATTTTCCATTTCCATTTGGAATTTCTCAGTAGTTCCCCATCTTAATTGAAATGCTAGTAAAAGTGTAAATGACTTATAATGCATTACAGTTGTGATATATGTATGTAGCAATGCAAAAAATAACATTTAAAGCAAACCAAGAGCATGACTTAGAATTCTTAGAGGATGAAGACTTTTGTGCGTTTTCTACTTGACTGAAAGACCAAGGTTTAAAAACTAAAATAAGTTCTCCACATTGCCTGCTCTCTCCTTTAACAACAAGGTCTTATCCCATGTAGTGAGACTGGTTATGTCTTCTGAAATAGCTGTCCTCAAGAAAAGTGTGATTGAAAGGAAAAGAAAATACGAAACTGCTTCTGTTTGATGAGCAAACAACATTGCTGAAACTAATTGCTTGTTTGGTTTTTGTGTTCTGTATCCTCAGATGGCAGTGAACCTGTAGAGAACTCAGACAGTGAAAGTTCATCTCTCTCATCTATGGAAGAAGGGGAAATTCGGGACAGTTCATGACGGTGGTTTGAGAGAAGAGGGTGGAATGAACTTTTTGGGTTTTTAATTATTTAATTAAATGATTTTTTTATACAACTGAATTCCTAGAGGTTTTGGTTAACTTCCTTCACTGAGAACAGCATTCCTAAAGTGTCTGCCTATTTTTGGATTTAGTAATGCATGTTTAGGGATGTAAATAAAGAGATGGGGAATTGCTGGTTCTAGAAAAAAAATTATTTAATTCCAGCCTTCAAGTGCACCATTGTTTTTCATTTTCCCCTAACAAGCTTAGTGTCTAACTTCCAGGTTTAAATATCTGACCACGTATTTGTATGTTATGTGGATTTGAGTCTTAATGCTTAAACTTAGTGAGGAAAAATGACATTTGTGGTGACGTTTTGGGTGCTTGGTGCAATACTTTTTTTTCTTACTTGGTTTTGCTCTTGTTTAATGTGTTAATGGACAGGTCAGACTGTGTTTTCAGGGTGGCTTGTTGCTCTCTGTTTAGTCTTCTACCTGGATCTTCTACACTAGCTTGGGGTTTAAAATCAACAGAATTGGATGCATAGAGTGGCACTAATGCAAATACACTGCACTTTAAAGAATGTTTGTGTTATGCATCTTGTGTTCCTAGTATACCTACTGAAGTTAGGTATTGTAAATACTTACTGGCGTATCAACTCATTTTATTTACTTTAAAACAAATAAATTGTAAAGTAAAAAAAATTCCTGTACTTTATCATCTGCTGACAATAGAAGTTTGTGGTTAACTTCTGGGAAGATTTCCAGATCACAGACCACGTATCCCTGTATCCAAGTTCCCCGTGCCTGTGGGGTCTGTTGCAAGCAGTGCAAGACAGGTGAGCCCCTGTCCCCACTTGCAGCAGGGCATTCTCATGACTCGGCATCAGTGTTTGAGTTGTTTGGCAAGGGTCTAGCCTGGTCAGTGTTTGTAAAGTCTTCAGGACACGATCCCTCTCTGAACAGCTCTCGGAGGTTGTTGCTGCCTTTGTTGTTACCTCAGTCTCTGTCTCCTGCTTGAGACTGGCACCTTTGTGACAAAAGCTGGTGTCCTGGATGCATGTTCCATTGCCATGAAGATGACATTTCAGTTGTAAGTGTTATTCCTGACAGTGCTATATAGTAGGTAGAAATACAGCAGAAAGCAGTGAAAGAACTTGTGGAGATAACAGGAGGCTGTGGGAGCAATACAGGGGAGGGCTCAGGCTTCCAGGCTTTGTCTAGGCTTCAGGGCCCCAGGATGCTAGGTCCTCACCAGTCATGCTGCTGCATGGAGAGGATTTTTGGGATGTTCAAAGTTTTAGAAGTTTGGGTTTTTTTCCTTGAGAAGAAATTGTCGTTAAAAGATTGTTTACCATGACATCTCACTACTGAAGTTTGGACAGACTGTGAGACCTTTGCAGTCACATACTACTTTCTCTCACAGTGGTGTCACATGTCCTTCCCCTTGTGTGTTTTGCAATCCCTGGTAAAACAGGGAAGTTTTTCTTGCCCAGCAGTAGCCACCTGTGCTCTGTTTTCCTTTTTACTCATTGTTGGTCCTCTGCCCACCTCTTGTTTCAATGTTTGTTTTTTTAACCCTTTATAAAGGACCAGGATTCCTAGCTATAGGTGCTGCTTTCATATTTTTTCAGTTGAGTGAAAGTGAATAAGCTTTTCCTAATCAGTGATTGCTGCACACTGACTTGGTAGCCACAAATTACTTTAAACCAGTCTTGAACTCATTCATCACAATACCAATAAAAGAGCAGAACAGCAAAACTGCCACAGTTCATTTGCCAGAAAATGTTTCATCTGGAGTAAAGGCATGGCATTTCTGTTGGATTCATAGCACAGTGGAAAGGAGAGTGCTGCACATGTTAGTGTTGATTTGCATGTGTGTGTGATTAGTCTTTGGCTGAGGAAGGCAGACTTGTAATTTGCGTTACTTTCGTACAGTCTTGGGGGGTTTCATGAATTGTACGAAAGGGTTTGCCTGTGGGTTTTTTTTCTTATATAAATCTAGTTTAAGCTTCCTTGTGAATCAAAACACAATGTAATTAATTTTTAAGTGAAGATACGGTTAAATCTATCCTTCAGATTTAAATTCTTCTCTACCTTAAAGAAGGCTTTAAAAAATGATTAAGGAGCATTCCCGTAGTGGTTACTAGAACTGAAATTTCCCAGACAAAGCTAAGAATCATCTTTTGGAGTTCAATCAAATTGAGAACCTTGGTAGCATTTGCCGTTCATTCCTAGGTTACTACTTACCTATTTTCACAGTTACACTAGTTTGAACAGTGATGATTCATCAACTACAAGCCCAGATGCAATTCAAATATTTTATTCAGTTTTGCTAAGCTTTTTCAATTTTTCTTTATAGTAAGGAATCAAAATTATGGTCTCTGGCTAAAACATGCAGCAACAGCACTGTTGTAGGAACTGCAACAGTGGTTAATTCTTCATAATAATAATCTTACTGATTTAATCAAGGTTTATGAACCCTTTGGCTCGGCAGATTTTTTTAACACTTTCATAGACCTTAAGGAAAGTTTTTAATTTCTTTCTGAGTGACTTAGTGTGACACAAGCACCTTGTAATAAGCTGAAGAGAGAAAAGGCATCTTCTGTATTTTTAAATTTCAAAGTGGTCAAGCACTAGAAAGTTAATGCATGGAGCCAAGGCTGCCTGGAAGACTTCAGTTCTGTCCGTTTTGAAAACATACTATTGTAATCATACAAGGATCCGTACAGGACTCTGCCTTGATTCAGAACAGATGATGTCTGTGAATGAAAACTGTGTGATGTTGTTTTAATCTGCATCATTCAACACCAGCTTGCATTGAGTGCTTGATTTTATGCCTTCTATGCTTACTCATTTATTTTCCTCTATAAACTACTTGTCACAGAAGGAACAAGCTGTTTGTGTGTAGGTTGTTACAGCATTTCTTTTAATGTTTAGACTTTTCAAGTTTCAAACTCTGAATCCAGCATGCTTGAGCTGAAAGACCATCAGCTTCCAAAGAGTAAAGGCTCTTGTCTTGAATGAACACACTACTTAAAAAAAATGAAGTCATCCCTTTCACAAACCTTAAAGGACAAAAATAGAGCATAGCTAAGCACACAGCAATAGCTGGGAGGTAGCTGAGTCAGCCTTAGGAGAGAGCTTGGTTGTTTTCCTTTTTTGTATAACTTCCTAGGGTATGAGGCATAAGTTATTGAGTTGTCACGGATAAACAACGTTCTACCCCCTGTCAGTGTAACAGCAAAGTTTTGAATGAACACATCTGAATTCTAAGTTTTACTGCATTTATCTTGGCATTAGGAATTGTTGATCCATAGAGGAAAAGAGGGCCATGCCGCTGAATATGTGGCTGGCACCAGTCCTTAGAGGCAGGCAGGACCAGCCTTTGTTACTCCAGTCAGCAGCGCAGTTCTACCCTGCATTAGGGGTAAAACTGTTTACAGTGAAGAACATGCACTGTAGTCTAAAAAGGTAGATAGATTTCTAAGTTCATAGTAGTGCTGATAACAAGTCCCAGCTATGTGTTGTATCACCAGTCCTTGCCCTCCAGATATGGCTGTTCCCTATTGACATCTATAGGAGCTGAGAATGTGTAATACCATGCAAGAGGAGGCTTTCCAAGGGTAAATATACAGCTATGATGAAGTAAGTTCAGGCCCTATTTGGTCACAGACATTTCATTCTGTTTTCTTAAGTCCCACGCTCTTTTCCTAAAAACACTTATTCTTCCTCCCTCCAAAGGAAAAAATATCTTGAATTTGTGTTTATGTCGTTGCTATGACATTCAGTTAAACTGTATGCAGATGCAGGTTCTGTTAATAAGAGAGAAAAAAAATGTACTGTGTACTTCAGTGAACAAAGATTACCCTGTGTTTGTGTTAAAATGTTGCTATGGCAGTGCATATGGTTTTATTTGCTGGAAGTCTGTGGTAAAATGGAAAGAGGTCATATGTATGCAAGACAAGAAATGGCAGCAAAAACAACTCAAAATAAACACTGAAACTGAAAGGGAAATTGCAGATGACATGTAAAAGCAGGAAAAAACAGGCACAGTTGTTTTGCTGTCTGTCTGTCTGTTACTTGATAATAGAAATGTGTTCCCACTGTGCCTCAATGGGTCTCAGTGACCCATGGTGCAGTGACTTAGCTCTAATGATGCTTTTATTGTGAGAGCTTCTTTCCCTCGATGGCCCTGCGCATTGTAGCTTTTTTGTTGTTGCTTTGGAAGCAAAGTTGCCATGGCTTGTCGGGTTTTCACCACTGCTAACTTTCCTGAGAAAAGCATTTCGAGGCTATCTTAATATAGTAGGATTTTTGGCAGGGAAAATCAAGAGTGATAAAATATGGGAAGCCACTAGAGCCTTGCCTAGCTTTGGGACAAGGAGAAGTCTTTGTGAACTCGTGAGAGAAACAGTGGATTTATGTTTTTTTTAACTGGCACAGTAGTCCTTGTATTTATCTAATCCATTTGCATGAGGCTTCTTTTTGCATCAGCTGCATCAGTACAGCTGTTCATGTGGTTGCATGACAAATCAGAATGAGTTCAAAATAATCTGCCAAAAGAAGGAGGGATAAAAATGAGAAGGGAGAGAGGGAGTCTTTTTTTAGAGAATAAGTGACCACACTGAGAGCTGGCTGGTTCCTGCATCATTCCAGCCGGTGGAAAAGCAAAAGTGTTTTTAAAATCACATTACCACTGTCTTCCAATCATCCTTGTTCTGCCTCATCAAGGAGGAAGAAACAACTATGAAAGCTGCTGTTACCTTTCCACTCCTTGCTTCCAGGTTCTCTACTGGAACTGTATTGTAGCTGTTTCGCCAAGCGTGCCAATAGGGAGTAGAACAGTGCTCAAGTGAGTAAAAATTAAGTTGGTGGATGAGGTCTAGATATTAATGAAGAGAAATGGACGGGTGGCATTAAAAGCTTGCCAAGAAGTCCCCATCACTTTCACACAATCAGGAGGGCCAACTGTGTCCCAGGGGACATCAGGAACAGCATCCGCAGCTGGTCAAGGGAGGTGATGGTCCCGCTCTGCTCTGCACTGAAGCGGCCTCACCTTGAGTCCTGTGTGCAGTTTTGGGCACCACAATTTGAAGAAGACATTAAGCTATTAGAGAGCATCCAAAAGCTGGCCACAGGGGTGGGGAAGGGTCTGGATGGGAAGCCACATGAAGTGTGGCTGAGGTCATTTGGTCTGTGCAGCCTGGAGAAGAGGAAACATCATCCTCACAAGGTGAAGCAGAGGGGCAGGCACCGATCTCTTCACTCTCATGACCAGTGACAGGACTCAAGGAAATTGTATGATGCTGTGTCACAGAAGGTTTAGGTTGTATATTAGGAAAAGATTTTTCACCCAGAGCGTGGTTGGGTAGTGGAACAGACTCCCCAGGGAAGTGATCACAGCACAAAGCCTGTTTGGGGTTCAAGAAGCATTTGGACATTACTCTCAGACACATGGTGTGATTTTTAGGGTGTCCTGCACAGGGCCAGGAGTTGAACTCAATGATCCTGATGGATCCCTTCCAACTCAGCGTATTCTATGATTCTGTGATCTAAACTCTCAGGGGAATCTCTTTGATGACCTTTTTTCCCAGCCTCTATTTTCAGTTGTGCTTGGGCATTCATATTGGTTTTAGTGGGATTGTTCCACTGCAGCAGAAGTATCTACTTCTGTAGAGAAAAATATATTTTCCTGTTTCAAATTAATAAACTTGCTGGGTTTACAGCCATGGCATCAGACAAAATGTCTGATTTTGCAGTTAATTAGCTAATGATTAATTCGTTTTGTGATTAGTCAGTTAATTAACTAATTAGGATCTAACCTGGTTGGTTTGAGATGCTGACGGAAATAAGTAGTTTCAGAGAAACTGGCGTCTTTGACTTGGCCGATATACTGGGCTTCTTTTGATCTGGTGTTCAGTGTTCTCAAAATATTGCTGGGCTGCGCTGCTGAGGTGAAGTTGTTAACATACGTGTCCCCAGTTGGATTCCCATCTGGGCAAATCTGTGTACCCTGCCTTTGAATTTGGTACTGTCTACTAAATGAAAACCTACAAAATACTGTGTAATCTTTTGCTCCTGTACAGTTGCTACATTCCATCCTGTAAGTGATTGTACTTCAAGACAGATGAATTTGCTTCTGTGACTGGTGCCTTGGCACCAGAGAAGATCTTTCAGGATCTTCTCCAATATAAATGGTGTACACAGAAGTCATAGCTCTGTAGTTTATATGGAGGAAAAATCATGGCATAGTGGATGCCATCTATTCAATTTCTTAGTGTTTGGTCTTTACGGGATAATAGATGCTTATTGTGTCATTTTGTTGGTTGGAGTCTTTTTTTACAGGATTTATATTTTCTAGACACAAAGTCTCACTGAAGTTGAATGCAGTTCAGTTGTTCATGAGTTGAAATGCATTTAATAGGTATTTTCAAAGCTAGTTGTATGTTATTGCTTTCACTGTGACACCTCTGTGTTTCTATGTGCTGTTTTATTCATGGCTATGTAACATGGAGAAAAAAAACTGTGAAGGTGAAAACAGGAACGTGTCTACATGAAAAAAACTGGCTTGACACAGAGCAGCTGGTAGAACTACACAGCCTTTCCTTGCTGTGTGCCGAGCACTCGGAGCCTTGTGTGGAAATAGTTCCACCGATTAAACCTGTAGTGGGGAGATGTGCCTGTTCCCAGGCAGTATTCCCTGGAGGGTCAGGCAGCCCTTTGGGACTGCTCAGCCCTGGGCTCTGTGGTAATTGATGTGTGGAATACAGAGATTCTCTTGGCTCAGCGAGGGTTCAGTAGTAGCTCAGTCATCCCGCTGTCAGTACGATGTCAGCTCTTCCTCCACCTGCTGCTGCTTCAGGAGATGGAGCTGGCAGCATCCCACGAGAGAGGATTTAATGTAATCATGGAAGTCTGGTGTCTGCATATTCCAGCTTTTGTTTTGTTTCCTGTCACGGAGCACTTAAAGAAGCTGAAACTTTGTCTTCACTGAAGGGTTGTTTTCACTAATGAAGGGTTGCCTTCATTAGTAGGGAACATTTTATGTGTAACCTTGATATTACAGCATTTACCACCCTCAAAGCCTTGCAAGCGTGTGGAATACGAGGCGAAAATTCCTTGGATCCTAAACCTGTAGTGTGACAAACGCTCCTTGTGGCGGCAGCACCTGATTCGGCCAAGTGCCCCGTGCCCGGTGCGGCGTTGACAGTCCCAGCGACTGGGAAAGGAGCAGCCGAAGGACCGGAGCAGACAGAAGGGAGAGGGGAGATGGCTGGAGCTGGGCTGCTGCGGATTGGACAGTGCTGCTCCCCGTCGTGGTGTGTCCGGTATCTCCCGGCTCTGCTCTGCTCTGCTCCTGGGAGCTCCACACGGTGCTGGTGGTTTTACTTTCAGGGTTTGAATAGCTGGATGGTCTGGCACTGAAATGCGCTGCATGTACAGTATCTTGTCCTGTACATTATTTATCATGTTCCTAACTCCTCATCTTCTAGTATTCCTCTTGAAGAAAGATGTTGATAATTTCGGTTTTGACAGGAAATAGAATTATAGTTGTGCTCATTACCTTACCTGTAAGCCCTGCTGCTGCACTTAGTGGTATCTGAGCTTTTATCCTTTGTATTTCCACACTTGCTATGTAGGGGGGTGTTTTTCTGCTAGAACAACAGAGGATATAAAGATTTCAAAGCAAGTGGAAAGACACAAAAAAATTACACTGCTGTAGAAGTAGTTTTGTCATGTAATTGTGAAATGCGAAAAAGAAGAGACAACTATATGGATGGTGATGAATTAGTGTGACAGTCCAGCTTTGGAAGACTTGCAGTTCTTTTTAGTGGGATTAATTTCTTCTCTTTATATCACAATAATTTCACTTAGTATATTTAACTTACGTTTATGTGATTTGCTCCTGCAGCTCTTATTCTCCCAACAGTGTATTTTCATAGCGACTAGATTACAGAACCACCCCTCTGTATGGGGAAACATGGAAAAACCAAAGTGCAGGTTGTAAAACCCAGGGCCTGGCTAGAGCCACACTTGAGGCAGGAGCTGAAGAGCTGCTTTTGTTTGTATATGGTGTGTGTGTTACAGGAGTACAGTCTACGTGTACAGTGTAGTTACATGCAAATGCGATTTTTTGGGGAACTGTTACTTACGTTGGTGTGAAGATGGATGTCATTCGAGTGTAAGTGACTGTGGGGATGGCGAGGAATGCGCCTGCAGCAGCTGGGTGTCTGGGAGCAGTGTATTCCTCTTCCTCTGTCCAGGCAATAACCCAGTGTGTAAACCTGATGGTTCCTCAGTGAGCGACCAATGTAGTGAAGTGTTCAGTGCTAGATGTAAGTAGAAGCCAAACAGAAGTGCTCCCCTGCATTTTCCACTTTTACTGTCAACAAATACTGTACAGACAAGTTTAGGTACAGCTGAGACTGGTGGCCAGGTGGTGAATTCCAAAACAGCTCAACTTTGAATGCCTTACGGGAGAGAACTTGACTGAGCAGAGAAGGGAGGGCTGTAATTTCTCAGGCAAAGCATTAGCTGCCAGAGATGAGCTTCTGAGATATTTGACTATTTATTTGATTGAGATATTTGTCTAATTAATAAAAAGTTGACCCTTAACCAATTCTGCTTTTAACTAATGACACTCGATGACACCCCTTCGCAATTCTAAAACGTCAAAATCAGTCTCTATTTTATAACAGTATCTTTCTCACTAATGACTGGGAGAATATTTTGCCAGAGAAATACCCACACAAGAAGAAAAAAAATACCCTGTTGCAGTTTTCCTTTCGCTCTTATCTGTGGCACAGCTTTAGGCTAAGCAGAAGTGTACAAATGTTTGCTGCTTTCTGAGATTCTGCTCCAGTTCAGTTTTTTAAATGTCATTGCCCTGCCGCGTGCCAGCGAGCTCTCTTACAACTCCCTCAGTTAGCCAAATGTCATCTGTGTCCCACAGAGTAAAGTATAATTGTGTATTTAAAAAGTGGGAAGGAGAAGTGAGGAAAAGAGTGGCTGCCTTGCCTTTTACTCTATTGGACAAGTACTCGAAATTCCTCACATTCTTCTCCTGTTAGCAGTATGTTTACTTTTCATCACTGGGTTATTAGGATTAACAAAAGTCATTGCTTCAAGCTCATTTAATTTGAATTTAGTGAAAGCAAACTACCTCCTGCAGACTGTAGAAAGCATTCTTCTGCTGCAGAAATGTATTAATTTGCAAAAAGCAGCCACCAAAAAGTGGAGACTTGACAACCACTTCCACCCCAGTGTTCAACATCACTGTGCATGCACTGCATTCTAATGAAGTACCTTATGTTGCAAATTCCAGGACAGTTTGAATAATCTGACAGTCTAATTAACATTTCAGCCTATCAAAGATTAGCTTTCAATGCCAAGAAGCTCTTTCTGTATATACTTTCTAGAGTGTGGGGTTGCAGTGGACACCACTTCAAAAAATCATTTACCCAAAGAATTAGACTCTGCTTTCTAGTCCATTGCTGCATCTGCAGTAGAGCTTGTTTTAACTTTTAGAGTATCTAAGAAACCTCTTGCATTTGCTGTATGTGAAGCCTGTTGCCTATCAGAATGCTTTACTAAGAGTAGTTAGGTAAATATTTCTTTATTAAATGATTAATTTCATAAATAAATTCTTTTAATTCATTGAATATAAAATTAAAATCATTTACAACTTATTCCAGTATTACAGGGGCTGGAAGGGGTAAAAAAACCTCAAAGGAAAAAAAAATAAAAACAAAACCAAGAGCTACAGGTTGATAAATAAAATACTCAGCTTTAAAACAACTGATTTCTGTTTGCCATTAAACTACAGTTGGTACATAATAGCTGCCACTGTGAACACCCCACAAGTGCCCACCTCAGGAAGGAATGTAACTTCCAACTTGGTTGGGAAAGGGTGGGAGAAGATTGGAGGGATGGGGAGAAGCATAGTGTTAAATTGAACAGAATAGTAAAGTTTTCATAACCGGAACAAAACATTTATCTGATCACTTACAAACAGAAAACAGTATATAATTAGATAAGGTGCTCCAAAAAGAAGCAGTAAAGTTGCTCCAGTACTATGAAGCTTTAAGTATGCTTAAATCTCTGTTGCATTAGTGTCCAGTTGCACAGTGCACTCCTGTAACATCTCAATGTTGCCCTCAAATGGGCAAGGCACCATTTCCATCAGAAGTCCTTTCTCCATGGCGGGTTACTTCAAAATTCTGTTTTGCATCCCACCCCCAACACAACTTAGTCCCTAAATTTATGGATGTCGTTTACTAGTCTGTAGTAGGGATAAGCTTCATTTGCATGGGGACAGTTGTAGTTGCATCGGCAGGACTGGATCATCATGACACTCTTGGTGAAGGTTTCCCCATCGTCGCAGCGGAACCTGACCTTGACAGTCCTGGTCTGCTGGGGCGTACAGCACCTGCCATCCACGCAGGAGCCACAGTACTTGGGGCGGTACTTCTTCACACTGGAACATCCGGCGTAAGTAAACTTCACTGGGGATGGGGACTTCCTAGTCTTGGTACATTTTTTTCCCTTCTGTAAAGTAAAGGCAATAATATTATTAGCAGGAGATTCTTCTCCAATCTTTACTCCCTACCCAAAGCAGCTTAGAAAGAAAGGAACACCAGAAGAGTCTGTATTTACCTTTAGGGAGGCATAGCTAGGCTGGCCACATGGCCTCACTTCACATATCCTGGTCTCTTTGATGAGCTTGCAGTCAGCATTGTCATTGGTCACCCTTGTGGAGATGCCAGTTCCACATGTCTTTGAGCACTGGGACCAAGAAGTTGTTTGCACAATGCATTTGGGATTCTCAAAAGCTCGGCTTTGTGGCTCAGATCCAAAAACTGGAAAAGAAAAAGAGGACTTAGCCTAAATTTATTCTCTCACTGTGTTTCTTTCTTTCTATTGGGGTCTAAGCAGTCATACAGCCACTCTCTGGCCTCCTCCCCTTAATGTCACGCCAATAAACCCACACTCACCAGGTAGCATTTTCAGGCCTCCCTTCACAATGGCAATTAGCTCGTTGTTCCTGGTTAGTTCACCTTCAGAATCATCCGGACCAAACTCTTTGCTGAAGAAGCCTTCCAGCTCCTCCAGTGCATCCTTGCTTTCGTCACAGACCCACTCCTCGCAGCACTGCCCGGGCACTTTGACCAGCCTGGGGCTGGGGCAGCCCAGGTTGGGAAGAGAGAGCTCCTGCGGGCAGAGCGGGATGCAGCCCACAGCTCCATCTATGCACGTACACTGGTGTTTACAGTTCGGCTGGAAGCTCTCCCCATTCTGGTAGATTTTGGAGTTATATTCACACGGTCTTCCCTCGGACTGTGCTGCAGAGATCAACAGGGAGGGAAAGAAGAGAGTCAGCGGCGGGAATCGCTGGTTTAAGCGCAGGTATTTGCTAGTCTGTTAAACTCAGTGTACGGCGGAGCTCCCTACAACCCCCCAGGGACGCGGGGCCAGAACAATAACTTAGTCAGGAATCACTTTTCCTTATGTGCGTTTAGCGGAGCCCAGACATACTGAATCGCATTCCAGACTGCTGAAGTCATGTGCCTTTCTGCCAAGCTACCGACAACAAAGCATAACCATACATGGGCTCGAAATTACCGAACCCCGGCACTGCGGGACGCGGGATCCGTCCCGGGGGAGCGGGGTCGCCGCTTACCTCTGCAGATGCCCTTCAGGGCGGCGGGGCTGGCCCCGAAGTTGCACTCCAGCCCCTTGGTGTGGTCGCAGGGCTGCGATCGGCTGCAGTCCTCGTTCAGCTGCTTGGCGCAGACCTTGCAGCAGCCGCAGCCGTCCGGCACCAGCCCCACGCCGGGGGCGCACTGCGGCGCGGCCGCCGGGCACTGGCAGACGGCGGGGCAGGGCGAGCCCAGAGCCTGCGGAGCGGAGCGCACGGTGAGCGCCGGCAGCACAGCGGAGACACCCGACCCGCCTCCCCCTCCCCGGCCGCGGGAAGAGCCGCGGCACTTACCAGGCGGGCCAGGCAGAGGAGAGCGGCCGCCAGAGCGGGGCGGGTGCCCGCGGAGCCCATGTCCAGCGCCGGTGCAGCAGAGCTCGTGAGAGCAAGAAGCGGGAGCGCGGCCGGCGCGGTCTGAGGCGGCTCCGGGCGCCGCCGCCTTATATGGGGCGCGGGGCCGCCGCGTGCGCCGCGGCGCTGACGTCGCG
>VXAY01002814.1:193299-231041 GCA_013399855.1 Oxyruncus cristatus | reverse complement strand
CCGAGGGTGGTAACGGGAGGCGCCGTTCGCGCTCGGGGCTGTGCCGCCGGCGCTCCGCGCCCCGACACCTGCGGGACAGCGGAGCTGCCCTGCCCGCCCCGGGCGCCCGCGGCGCTGCCCCGCCAGGTCACGCTGCCCGCGGGGTCACCGGGGCTCGGGCCCTGCCGGTGCTGCCGTGCGAGCAACAATCACAACCCTTCCCGGTACGGCAAAGCCCGGGAGCCTGGCGGTTCCCAGCGGCACCGAGGGGCCCGGTTTCCAGGCCGGGAACGGGATGGCCACGCGGCGAACATCCTCTCTCCCCGTCAACCTGCGTATCTCCGGGCTCAGTGTCCCTCACTCAAGTTGGGCGCCCTTGAATAGTATTGCCTTGTTGAAGTTTAATATTTGGGGATGGGGAGGAGAGATTTAGCTTCTGTTGTGGCGTCTTTTCTTTTCCTGGCCGTAAGTATTTCCAGATGGGATTTAGACCCAAGACGTAACAATATTTCCATATTTGGTATAGCAGTAGCCCGCATTTTTCACATTTTTCTGCTCTGTTATCCAACCACAAAGCATTCTTGACAGCTTCAGATGTTGTTAAATATAGCCTTAACTTCTGTTCCCAGGGCAGGAAATTCTTTGGAATTCCTGTTTTTCACGCAATCTGTCTATCATGATTTAGGAGAACTGCGCTGGAGGAGCCAACTGGCGTTCTGCTGCAGTTCACTCTTTTATTGAAATAGCCCAGCAGTTGGGTCTGCTGCCCAAAGGCGTTACAATGAGTCCCCATTCCAGGGATTTTTCTTTGCAAATGAGATTATTGTTCCCAATACAAGTTTGGGGGTTTTTTTGTCACCTTCAAGGCTGGAAGATGGAGAAGCGGATTCAAAGGAGAGGCGAAAGCTTGCAAAAAACCCTCCAAAGCCCATGAAAAGTGGATGGGGAGGGGGCGAGGGGGACAGTGGGGAGGGAGGGATGCGGAGAGGAAGGATGTGATTAACCTGGCTGCGGCATTCCCATACAGCGGGTGTCCCTGCGTGCCGCCCGCCCGGGACGGGCAGCCGGGGAAGGGAGGCAGCCGCAGCCCCGCTGCTCGGAGGAGCAGAGCCCGGACGTCTCGTCTCCTGCCCGGTGGCCGAAAGGGTGACAGAAAGGACCGTTTCGTGGGGACGGTGCGTAGGGCTCCGGTAAGTGCCGCTCCCGGGGCCGCGGGCCCGTGTACTGTTCCCTGTGTGTTCTCACACCAGAGGGAATGATGAGGCGCCTTGTCGGGCCCTGGCGGGGCCGCAGAAAGAAGGGTCCTTGTTGTTTGTCCGCGCCGGAAGCCCTGCGGTGCCTCCGCGGGCACCGGGAGGTCTCAGCTCCCCATCGCGCACCTGTCGCTGGCGGCCCCAGCCCCGGGGGGAGCGATCCGGGCGGGACAGCCCAGCTCGGCTCCCCGGACCCGCAGGCACCGCTGAGCGCCGTGGGCAGCACGGGGTCCCGGCGCCGGACCGGACAGTATGGGATGGGACGGGAAGGGGTGGGCGGTGCAGGGTGGGGCAGCCTGTTCCCGCAGGGGGATACCGTGACCCCGGGGACGGGGCGGTGCGATGGGTGTCCCCGTCGCAGGGGACACCGATGCCGCTGCCGGCCGGGCTGCGGATCCCGGTCCCGAACTCCTCCTCAGGGATGTCCTGCACTGCCTGTGAAGGGTTCGTGTCCTCGGCGCTGCTGTCCCTCTTCCCGGCAGTGGCCCAGGCCCCTGCCCAGGCCAATCTTGATAGAGGGTCCTCACTGTAGAGTTTTTCCCCCTCCCCAATGTATTCTCTTCATGGTTTTCTTTTCATTCAAGTAAATTGGATTGACGTCTTACTTTGTGGTATTTTAGGGGGTGGAGAAAGGTGATGGGCTGTTATTCTTCATCACTTTTATACCTCAAAATTCGACCGGAAAGGACAATTGTTGAAAGGGAAAACCAGTCTTTAGATACATGCAGCTCTCTCTGGAGGCTGCCCATGTGTACCATGTAGCACCATTTCTGATGACAGGAATTATTTAATGTGTCCAGCAAGAATTGGAGAGAGACCACCAGCGAGCTTTGATGGCTGCCTATAATGGCAGTAACAACTTTCCATCTCCACATATTTAGCTGAACCCCAGTTGGTAATGAGAAGACAGTCCCATTTCCAGACTCCAAGCTATCCACTCCAGTGGTCTTCCCTTGGTTTCACAGGTGTATGGGTTTTCTTGTGGTACTTTAGTTTTAAAATTCTAAGGTGGTTTTTGGATGCGGAATCTGACTGGTACTTTTTTCCCTGGATGACTCTTCACACAGCAGCATTATGATCAGGAGGAACAAATTTGTGATTCAACACACCTTGATTAAAGAAAAAACACCTTGATTAATTTCAAAAATTTTGAAAAAGAAGAAGCTAAGACATCATTGCATGGTTAAATTGGCCAGTTTTGCTTTTCAGGGATTTATGCAAACACTTGTTTATTTAGTTACATCTAATTTAAGGACACGCACTGAGCACTTTGCTTTGATCTATGACTTTCACAACATTCAGCAAATGCCACAGGAAAAGTCAATGAATAGCGCCTTTTCTCACTTGGTTTCATGTCTTACCACACATTCACACAACTTTGATGGGAAACTGTAACTGAACCTACATTTGCTCAAGAAAAGGTCACTTCAAAAGCTTTGAAGCACCTTTTAACAAACCTGTCCTGAATTTCAAGTAGTTGTCAACACTTGACATGGGTTGAGTTTCTTTGGAGTTCAGGTTAGACTGTGACCCTTTCCCTGCACACGTTTCCCTGTCACAAACCATGACACAGTGTTTACCCTCCAAGCTGTGGAGAGTAAACGTCATGGGGTACACGTATGTCTGCTTCTCCTGGATGTACATCAGGAAACAGGAAAAAGTTTGGAATATCTTCCTTTTTTAGATTTTGTTCAGTGTAATGTACTGTTCCAGACTTTTGTTGTCCCAAGTGAACTGGGAAATACTCCCTGCTTCATGTCACAGAGTATTTTACTGGCTTCTCAATTTTTTCTATAGGCAGTTGCTGGGAGCTCAGCTAATGCAAAGCAGGAATTTGAAACTGTTGGCTTACATAGCAAGTATTACAGACTTACTGAGTATATCCTGTCATTTTCACAGGCCTGTGTCTCTCCAGGGAAAGGACTTTCCAAAGAAATAAATCAAGAAAAAATAACTGGCTTAATTTCCTTCCACCCAGCATCGTTTTTTCCCGGCTGTGCATAGGAACCTTGGAGCAGCATGAAGGGCTGTGTGGGACAGAGGCTCCTCCGGGTGCTGGTGCTCCCACTGACAGTAAGTATCCAGCACCAAACTGGAGCACATCCGAGGTTTGCAACCATGTGGATTCTGGAGAAAGATCTTACTAAATCCAGTGTCCAGCCCTTTTTTGTACTGTGTTTAATTTCCTCTTTCTCATTCTCTTTTTCCTTTGCCCATCCATTGCTGTGTGCTTCTTCCATCTCTCCTACTCTTTCTTCTCTTTTTCCCTGCTCCAATCTTTTCCCCGTGTCTTTCCCTCTTGTAGTGTGTCCTGATTTTGGCTGTGATAAAGTTAATTTTCTTCCTAGTAGCTGGTACGGTGCTGTGTTTTGAATTTAGGATGAGAATAATGTTGCTAGCACGCTGATGTTTTAGTTGTTGCTGAGCAGTGCTTACACCAAGTTGAGGACTTTTCAGCTCCCCAGCCCACCCCACCAACGAGTAGGTTGGGGAGCACAAGAAGCTGGGAGAAAACACAGATGGAACAGCTGATCCCAACTGGTAAAGAGCTATTCCATATCATATGACACTTAGTATATAAACTAGGGGGAAGCTGGGGGAAGAGGGCCAGCTCTCCAGAACTGTCTGGACACTGGTCAGTGGGTGGTGTGAAATTGCACTGGGCATCACTTGTTTTGTTTGTTCCAATTCTTTTATCATTTATTATTATTATTATTGTTGTTATGATTATTGTTGTTATTATTATTATTATTGTTGTTGTTGTTATTCCTCCTTCCTTTTCTGTTCTATTAAACTGCCTTTATCTAAACCCATGAATTTTACTTTTTTTCCCCAGTTCTCTCCCCCATCCTGTTGCAGGGGGAGGGAAGGGGCAATCAGTGAGTGGCTCTGTGGTGTTTAGCTGCCTGCTGGGTTAAACCACGACGGTGTTTACCTACCTTGGGCTGGGCCTCTCCCGCAGCCTCTGCCAGGCCGCTGGTTCCTGCTGCACTAAATCAGTCCTCCCAGAGTCAATGGCTCCTCTCAGTCACTCACAGGAGGTGCAAATCCAGTGGGACAAATTAAGCATAGCAATGCGCAGGCAGAGCAGCCAAGTAGCCAGAAGGCTTCGGCAGCTAAAATTCAAGTGGGTTCAGAAGTTTTTCCTTACTTTGATTTGCTCAGATTTTATGCTGAATTCTTTTGAGTATGGCATTTCCTATTTGTTTTCTTCCTCTTCCCTGCTGCCCTCCCTTCAGCTATGCTCATGCCCGTCAGGTTTTGTACAGTCTGTGCCTTGCCTGTGGTTTCTAATATTTGGGGGTTTTGCTTGGCAGTATTTGTGCACTGAGAGGCACTGTGCTTTGTAGGTGTGCTGCATTTTTCTCTGGCTGCTGTCAAGGTGTCGTAGAGGTTCCTGGTGTATGGAAGTTCAAGGGGGACTTGTGAGCCTACTCACCCTGCAGGGAAACAGAGAAGCAAAATTTGTTGTGTTATCTGTCTGTGCTTATTGCTGCTTTGGTGTGTGAACTGCAGCTTACATAGATATAAGGGACGTAGCAACGTAACAGAGGCCGGGAGCATCCGTGCTGACAGTCGCGGTTGGCATGTTCTTGTTGGATGCCTACAGGCAGTACATAGTGCATGGCTTCCTCACCCCAAGCTGGAGGTAGAAATGTAGAGCAGTTACAGCCAGCTCCTACTTAGTTCCTTCTCACCAGTCAGAGGCCCAAAACACCTTGGTCATGGTCATTCAGGGGTCTGACATTAACTTTATTTTGGTACCAGCCACTATCATTTCCTTAGTGAGACGGGTAAATTACTTAATACATGTTCACCTACTCTCATGCAGGTCTACTTCAACATTAGGCTACATACAGAAGATGCAGTTTGCACCAAGCACAATCCTTATAGCTTAAATTTTCAATGGAAAGACCTGTTATGGGCTTTGGCTCTCAATACCACAAAATAAAAACAATCAGGTGGTCCTAGCTAGCACCTGGCTGCACATGGATTTTCTCTACTTATGTCTATTGTTTTCATCCCATGCAGCCATGAAGCTTGCAGAAGATAAAAATATAGTCTGTAATCTCTTTATAAATTCTAGAAAAAATGTCACAGCTGTGTCTCATGGCTTTCATGAAGGAGGCTGAAGCATCAGAGGAATACAAAACTTCTTTCCCAGCATCCATTGAGACGAAGGTCCTGGACAGAGGTCTCATGCCAGAGAGTTAATCATCCCAAGTGACCTCAGTAGAAACTTCTTAACTTTAAACTTTGGTCCTTGGAGTGCAGGATTTCCCAGTGGAGCGATGCATGTGAACTGACATCTGCAGAGACAAAATGAGCAAGCTCAGAAGATAATTGCTCATGATCCTAAGGAGTTACTGGAGCCAGATGAACCTGAGATTGCAGTCAATCGGGCTGTGCCTGAGAAATCCTTGATCAAAGCACAATTCCAGGCTGTGGTCCATAATGGTTGTCAGCTGCTGCCTTAGTCTACAGCTTAACTGCATCTTGGAGAGAACCAGCTCCTGGTCATATCTGTGTTGTCTGCCCAGAATATGCTCTCTTTGGTAGGTTCAGATTTGTTTGTTTTCTTTTTCTACGTTTGAAATATATGACAAACTCTTCCCAAAGGTGTTTTGTTTCATTATAGTGAATGAAACTACATTTCCTTAAGGTTAGTCTGTGTCAAAGCTAGGGGAACCCTTTGCCTTCCTGCTGATGCTTTCCCTCCCTCCCTGCTGTTTGTGACCTGATGGAAGAGATTGCTGTCACTTATCTAAGAACATTCAAAGGAGTTGCATAGTCTTTGATTTTAATAGCATATTTTTGTAGCTATTTTGTTGAAAAAAGAAAAGAGTATTGTTGTTTTTTTTTTTTCTTTGCGTGCGAATAGGAGGGTAGGTCTGCTCTGGCAGGATGCTGAACATGCTCTGCCACACAGTGCTTTCTGTCACTTACTGCACTTTCCAGGCTAGCTGCTGGAAATGTCACAGGATTAATTTCCGAATCCCCTGAGGTGCCTGTTGGCTTTGTCCAAAAACATTACTCATTCTCTGCTATGTACACAAGCTTACTAAAACCTGGTGAGACCTTAGTTGTGTCTTCTGTGTTACTGTTCATTTCCATTCTGTTCTATCTGGGCTCTTACCCTTTGCCTACTGGTATGTTATGTGAGAACCTTGCAGCAGGAGCTAGCCACATTCTTGTGCATGCTTATTTCATGGCACACGTGAGCTAAGTGATGCTGGAAAGCCAGCCACAACCTCCTCCAGGGGTGTTCCGCTGCTGGACGTCAGTTGTTGTGACTCTTGGTTCTGCTTTGCGATAGTGCCGTGAAAAAATCAATAGCAGACAAATAAGTAGACACGATGTCATCCCTGCATGTAGGGAGGACTTGCAGGCAGCCAGCAGATCATGTATATGCTTAAAGAATGCTTGTGGAGATGGAGTTATGGTCCAAGAATGTGCAAATATCTGCCCATCCCAGTGTTACGTGCCTGTGATCAGGGAGAAGTGCTAAACCACCTCTAGACTTAATTAGCATCCAAACCCAAAAGATTTGTTTTGTTGGGGGTGATTTTTCTAGGTGAGCAAAGAAGAAACAACGTGAATGAAATCTTTTCTTTACCTTATCTCTGCTGGGGTCTAAAATAAAACTGGAGGGAGCCAGCTGTTAAGAACTGGTGGGGTGTTCTGAGAAAGGGTCCTCACATGGGCTCCATTCAGCAGCAGTGAGTGAGAAGCACAGCAGCTTGCTCAGACCTTAGAGAGAAGGACATCTCTTTGAGCCAGCCAGGAAGCCTGTCTGCTGCCCACTGTTTTCCCAGGGACCAGCGTCCTCAGGAAGTAAAAGGTTAGCTAGGGCTATCAGCAGACTACTTTGGTGCAGAGACTTTTTTATGACTGCATTAATGTCTCTTTTCCTGTTGTTGTACAGAAATTATGACTGCTAGTATCAGTGTTGAGATGAAAGCAGAAGCTCTTCTGCATGAAGCAAGCATTAAAAGCTAGCTGATACATTAATTGTGAAACAAAATTAGTGCTAGCTGGTGGCTCTTTACTTTCAGATGTTTGCTTTTGTGTTTTAATTCTTTTAATGCTGCACCCAACTGTATTCGTTCCCACACAGGCAACTGTGTGTTTGTTACTGTCCTCTCTCACTGCCTAACCTGGAGTCTTCTTCTGAAACCCTCCATGAGCTCAGATTTTAGACTTTAGGATAATTTGGGATAAGAGCAGAAAAATGGTGGATAGGATGGGTCTTTCAGGTGAGCACTCTGTGATAACATGGTATTTGTAATGTGTTGTGAGGGGAGAGCTTCTGGTTTCAAGGATGTACCCATGTGGCCTTTAACAGTGGCATGTCAAAATAAAAATCATTGATTAAAAATGTGCCTCACTTGTGCTGCTAAAAACACTTCTGGATTATGCACGCTGAAAACAGTAAATATTTAATGTACAGGTTTACTTTTCCTGCTTTATAGAGAGCTCAGTGGGCCTGACAGAGCAGCTAGACAGATGTGTTTATAGCGCGCTCCCTGGGCAGGCACAATGCTGCAGTGTTTGGCCTGCGAGCACCGCAGGGACATGCTTAAAAAAATAAAAGTATTCCATTTACACTGGGGGGAAAAAAAATCCCGAGAATGTTTCTATTAATACTAGCTGGTGTAAAATCCCAAATTCTACAGTTCAGGCCTTGCATATTTCAAAAATAGAGGACTGGATGGTGGGGATGTGGGGTAAGAAGTGTTTCCTTGCTTACGTAGCCAGTGAAAGGGACAGTCACAGTAGCAGTTCTTCTGGAAGGAGAAGACAGTTGTTGCTGAAATGCCCCTGATGAAAGTGGGGTGTGAAACGAAGAGTTCAGGAGTGAGCAGAGCAGGGCAGCAAACCCTGTGCATGAAGCATGGGTAGGTGGGGGCACAGGCCAGTGTGTGGTGCTTGTGGTTTTCCATGGACAAGGAGCTGGTTCTCAGGACCACGTCTGAGATCCTGGACGTTTATCAGAGGTCATGTTTCTAAAAGGTGATACAGACGAGATGCTCTGGGGAAAGCAAACTGTGCAGAGATCTCTCCACCGGTGGGATGGACACACCTCCCACACACGTGAGATGCTGATAGAAATAGCGGGAAACCCACTTCCACATTAAGGGTTGGGTTTTTCTCATGTTAGTTTTGACCTTGGTTGAGGTCTTATCTGAGGACTAGCTTCTCTTCAATTATACTGACATTAAGGCTGATTAATCTGGTCAAAATTAATGGCATAAATTAATTAGCACATATTAATTAACTGAAACAACTGACATTTGGGTTTCTGGAGAGCTCCCAAGGAATGAATGGCTGCATCTGCCTCTGATTTCCTCAGAAATTATACTCAGTTGAGAAATGAGTTTATTTCAATAATCTGGTTAGATAGTTGGCAGCTCTTGAAGAAAAAAAAAAAAAACTTTTAAAAGGGGATCTTGGGATGATTAATTCTTCAGGAAAGTTTTCTGATGAAGAAAAGTAGAGTAAGGAAGCAGAAGTCTGTATTAGGGCTGGGCTAAGCACTCTATCTTGTTAAATTGAGTGTATACTTCTACAAAAAAAATTATTAGTCACCTGAGTGTGTGCAAATGAAGCAAGAAGTCTCAGTGAGGTGGTTTTGCTTTCTCACCAGCTTTACCTGTAACAGACATCTTTTCCTGACTGCAGGTGACCTGCCATCCTGATGACTCAAGAGAATGGGGCCATCCCATGGGTACCTGTTCAGTGCAGGATCCTGGTGAAAGCAGCTCAGCCCCTCTCCTTACTGGGGCTTCCCAGCACAGGGGCGAGGGGCTGCCTTGGCCTTCGAGCCCCTGGCTGCAGTTCTCTTGACTGCCAGCTCCTTTTTGGACAAGTGTGATGCAGAGAACACCCCATTGCAGAGGGGAGCATCAGGAAAGGAGGGTACTGAGAGAAGAGGGTCCTTTGCCAAGCACTGTCATTGCCACAGAAGCACTCGGGGCCATTGCACATCCAGGAGAAGGGACAGAATAACACAACCTTTTCTTTGCAAGCTGGACTACAGGCCATTTTTCAATATGGTCCATTTGCACCTCTTTACTGTGCATTAGTTGTGAGCACTGACTCAAGTGAACCAAACCATCCTGGACCCAAACTAAGATTCTTTGATTCCAGCAGTCATGCTGGCCTGAGGCACCCTCCTTGGCCGTGGCTGCTCCCTGCTGCCCCATTCTCAGCATTTATGACCCCTCATCTCCTTGCTGCTGGAGTGGCACACAGGGCTGCAGTAAAGCACAGGCTCCAGCCTGGGCCTCCCAGGGGTAGCAAACAGCACATTAACCCACTGTGGGACCTGGCGAGGACTTGTGACTCTCTGGGTTTTATGGCAGGATACCCTTGCCCGAATATCACATGTTTAGGAGGCTACACAGTTGAGGCACAGTCAGCTCCTGAAGGGCAGCTGGCATGGTGACAGTAGCCTTAGAAAATGAACCAATTGTCAGCTCCAGTCTGGATGTCATCATCATTTTAATGCGAATGGACTTTTTCCTCAGCCAACCTTCTGTCTGAATGGGGAGCACAGAAACATCCCAATATTTATAAGATTTTAACTAGATTAGTTACAAACTCATAAAGCAAAGAAAGAGACAGTTCATCCAGTACTGGGGAGGGGAGTGTTAAAAATGCCACCTCAGATAAAATATTATGGGAGTTGAGTAATTGTAAATAAGAACTTTGCCTATGAAATAGCTTCTTATGTGAGCTTGGGATGAGGGCCAAGAGAATGTCTAGGGCTCAGGGAAATTTATTAGCCCAGATCAACAGGATTTCAGGGACTCAGGAGATGGGGTGGCAAAGAATTTGCCTGTTGGAGTCTGTACTTCCTCCATTCATGCTTGCAGCAGGAGTTTTACTTATAAAAATTTCAAGATGGTTCGTTTGCATTTTTTTAATTTTCTCGGTTCTCATTAGCAGCGGTGGTTCTGACCTGGAACTTGGGAGAGCTGGGTTCAGGCTCTGGGTTTCCACAACCTGCCAGCATGGTCTTGGACAAGTCATTCACCTCCCTGTGCTTCAATGTCTCTCTGTAGACAGGAGATAAATGTTATATCCTGACTTCCAGGGATCTCAGGACAGTGTGCTCAGGACTAGGAAGCAAGCATTCAGGTACCTGAACCATAAGTGAGAGTACTATGGATGCTTGTGAATGACAAGAGCATATGCGGAGCAGCTACAATGCACAGGTTGACCCCTCTCAAGGGGAGGAATGGTACTTTGGTGGGGAGCAATGGGTCTTCTCTTTGATCTCATTCATTTTAATTACTGCCATGATTTTCCCTGTTCAGGCGCCTTTATACCCTCTGCCAGTGCAAAGCTGACTGTCCTAATATGGTCAATGGTGTCCTGATGATGTCAGGGTCATCTTGGCTATGCATTTATTTTTAAAAAGGGCACATGTACATCAATAGTGCACAATTTGGGAACCCACTACCTTTTGTGCCCCCATTTTTCATCTCTCTTTCCCATTTACACTCTTCTGCTGTTCTTTCTGCCATTCTTTAGCTGTATTCAGCTTTCTGAGTTCTAGCACATCTTCCCTTCTTCCTTCTCTTTGGTATTTCTGCCTCCACCTCCATCTTCACTCCCATATTTTGTCTGTGTTTTAGTTTCCTTATCTTCTTTTTGGAAACCATCCTTAGCCTCTCCTATATATTTTTCCTTTTCCTCCCTCTAGTTCCAAGAGCTTTGCAGTAAACAGCATCCCTCTCCCTTCTGACTCATGGCCCACTGACAGTGGAAAGATTTCATCATGAAAGTGATGTAAAGATCTCCCAGTTTAGAGGGCAGGGTAGGTTAGGATGACCTTGCTCCGCCTCTCAAGTGGAGAGCCAGCGAGTCTTAATTCCTCAGCCAATGTTTATTTGCCAGTTTATCTCACATTCAGTTGTTCTTTGTTCCCACACCAGTGTAAGTACCTCAGTGTGTTGTGGGGATGCTGTATCATGCCCTGTATCCTCCTGCTCCCGTACAGAGGCAGGGAGCAGTGGCTGTTGGAAATGTACTTAGCCAAAGTGTGGGAAAACTCTCAGACTTGAACTTCGCTTTGTATTTCCATGCCATATGAAACTCATTGAATGTTTGTCCTTCCCTTCACGTGGCTGCTGCTCTTGGATTGCACTGACATATGTGAAATCTATTTGGTCCCTTTTTAATATGCTTCTTACAGTATAAATACAAAAGCAGACAGTGCTTCTGAAGAGAAGTAAATGTAATTGTGGTGGTGGTTGTTGTTATAAATAGTGCAAAGGACTCAGAAGCTATGTAGTCTTTTGGGCAGGATCCACAAGTGTTCTGTGTATTATAACCTTAAATCTCTTGTATTTAGCTATTGAAGTTTTCCCAGTTGTGATTGGCCCAGTTCACTCATTACTGTTTGGCTCCAGTGCAGGATGAGGATGCTCTGCTCTTCATGGGAGCAGGGCTTAGTCTCCAAACCTGTGCTGTGATAGATCACATGCTTGACCTGTACTTGCATATAGTGCCTTAATCGTGCAAATCATGCATTTGCATGTGCAACTGTTCTATTTGCATAAAGAACCGTGGTATGTCCACACATGAATTTTTGAGGTTGGTTCCCAAAATCAGTACTGCATTTTTCCTCTGCTGGAGTGAAATGCAAATATTTATTTATTGACAGAGCTGGAGCTGATCTTTTTCCCTGTCCAGGTCTGAGCTGTCTGTTTCGTCAGATGAAAACAAGTAGTATTCTGATTTATTTTTAAAATGTATTTGTTCATAACTGCATTTAAAACAATTAGTGCTTGCTCTCTGCCAGTTCCAGTAGAGTGCTATATATATATGTATATTTGTGTGTATGTATATCAAAAGGGGCTGAACGCCCAGAAAATCTCTTGGCAGCCCTGCTGTCTGGTTAGAAAAGGAAGTGAGCTACAAAATTTGAACATTCAGTTCTGAGACTTGAAAGCTTTCTGGATTTTATTACTGACTCAACAGGCTTTTCATTATGTATGTGGCCAAGAGGAGAGGTTTACGCAAGAGAAACATATTGTAGTTGAATATGTTTGTAATTTTACACATTGTTAAATAATTGAGATAACTAGATGTCTCCTAAATGGACAAAATAAATTGGGTGTTAGCAACAGTGTTACTGTAGCACAGACAAGTCCATATGAAAAAGTGTCCAGCCCCATCCAAAAGCTGATTTCCAGTGCAGAGGGGACCTGATTCAGATGCTGAGTGACATTTTGCTGTTGATGTGAAGGGAAGCCATCTTTCCCTGAGCATATCTGGAAGTCTCTTGCTGACTCTCAGTTTATTCTCTTCTACTCCAAATGATAGTATCTTCAGATTGCTTTTTTTTTACTCTACTTTTTAGTAACTCAGTGCTGTTTAAACAGCAGTTTGAGGCTATGTTTCTTCTGCTCTGATTTTCATGTTAGTTTTAGGAAGAAAAATATTTTGAGAAGCAGATTATCATGCAAAGAGAGAAGCTGTGGGATGCATGGACTAAGATGTAAATATAGGCCAAGGCTGTGTCCCGCTGTCCTGGTTGCCTCCTGCAGCAGGGGATGTGCTGTTGGATCATACCCAGTGGCCAGTAGCTCTGCCACAAACCAGCTTGACAGCAAAGTGAATTCCTGTCCCACAGACAACATGCTCCCAGCTAATTCTGCACTTGTTCATGTCATGGGTATTTATTCTTCATTGTCTTAAAAAGGTATTTATTTTTAAGCCTCTGTGGTCTCTGGTGCCATACAGTCTTAGTGCATGTGTTCTACTGTCAGCAGGAAAAGCTATCTATATGTGCCTCTGCATTTTACACATGGGAAGCCAAGCCACAGGGAAGATATAAGATCACTGGATAATTCAGGCTGGAATTCAAAACCCAGTCTGAACCTCTCTCATTCTTGTTTACGCCTAGTGTCTCTCCTGTGCACACCACTGTAAGCAGTGCCTGGCTCTGCCTTGTGGATAACACACCAGAGGTGTCAGGCCCTGCTCTGAGGCCTTTGCTTCTCCACAGTGACAAGCCCCCTCCCTCCAGCCCAGCAGGCTGATGGCCACCTTTGCTGGTGTCTCATGCCCAGTGCACACGCAGGAAGCCTGGTGTTTGCAGCACTCTTCACCCTATGGCAGCCCCCGAGTGCAGGAGGGGAATGGGTGGTCCCCTTCAACAGGCACCGTGATGGTGTGCTATGGCTGCACCGTGGTCCTGCTGCTGCCCGTGACAGCAAACGCCACGGTCACAGGAACGTGCTTGAATTTGGTTTTGGTCTTTTTTTAAAACTATAGAGCTTTGGGGCATATGACACCTCCGACCCTGTAAATCGAGCGGGGTAGACTCTCGTTTCTGCGTCTGATTTGTTCCATTTGCTTAGTCACATCTTCATTTTGAAACATTACTCTTACTGCCCTTGCAGGAGATGCATGTGAAGCAGTGCATATCGCAGTGATAACCGGTCAGTGGCACTGAACCACATGCAGGTCAGCAAAACTCAAAGGTTTCATTGCTGGTGCTACATAATTAGTCTCACTGAGGCTAAGCACATATTTAAAATAAATCCACTTTTAATGTGGGAAATGTAGCGTGTGTCTGCCCAGCTGTGTGTACTAAACAGATGAGTTTACCAGCTTTTTTCCACTTGCGCTGTGTTGCTGTGCTGGGTGACCTGTGGCAGGGCTGTGCAGCATTTGGGATGCTCAGGGGGATGCAGGGGGTGGAAGAGCAGGGACTGCACTGCTGAGCTTGCTGGGGATGCAGGGGGAGCTTGGGAAGGTAACCGTGCTGATGCTCAGAGGGGTAACTGGGAGCCCTTATTACAGCTCCCTCCCTCTCCCTTGCTGCCCTGAGCTCTCAGATGTGTGTGGTATATGCCCATCATCTCCTGGCCCTGTGAAAGTTTTCATTTTTGGCTTCTAGACTCAAGGATGTGGGCTGCTCCTGCTTTATATTTAATGTTTATGTAAGGTTGTTATGCTGGCTTTCTTACTACAGGCATTTTTGTTAGTCACTTCTGCCTGATAGTTTGTCCTCTATTTTTGAGTCCACTGGATCTATTTCAGCCAACTACGCAGTAAAGGTATTTGTTTCCGAGAGATTAAGCCAGAGGCAGAGCCCAGGAAGGTGAGCGGCCAGGGGGAGGAGGATGTTGCCAATGCTCTGGGAGAGGTCTAGTCAGAGGCTGGAGGAGGAATCCAAGGTGGGGAAGCAGAGAGAGAGGTCGTGAACACCCTGATCACAGAAAGTGTCTCCTTGGCGCTCCTATGGTCTTTGGACACCAGAAAGTCCAACCACAAAACACAAATCCATAGGAAATGAGGTCTCATTAGTTCCACTGCCCACAACTTGCTCATGGCTCCACCAGTACTTCTAAGTGTTTGGTTTGGTAGAAGGGTTTCTGGAAACTGGGCACATGTCTTCTCTGAGTCACCCTACCTTTCCACCTCCCCAGGGTCGGGTGCTTCATGGACCAGGGTGCTGCTAGAGGTGATGTCCCACTGTCCATTGTCATACAAGCATACAACCTGCATCTGGTGTGCTGGAACATTGAAATCCATCTGGATCTTCATGTTTTTGCCAGAGATTTTACTAACCAGAAAAATGTGGCATTATAAGAAGGCTGTACCAGCTTGTTATTCATATCCTTTCCCTGGCAAGAAGAGCCAGAGAACATGTTTTAAATGAAGCTCATGGTCAGATGGCGTGGTGAGTGCTGGATGCCTGGGATAGTCTAGCAGAAAAATAATTTCCCCCTTTAAAACCACTGAGCAGTCTTTGTTCCTCCATGCTCCAACTGGTTAACTTGGCCATGCAACCTGGGCATGGAGATGTGGATGGATCCACTCCCAATGCCTTCCAGCACCCCTGGGTGAGCCTTTGCTGCTGCAGTCAAGGGAAGGCTCTGCCCTGCTTTTGGCTGCCAGAGAAGAGAGACTGAGGCAGGGCCTCCCAAGGATGTCCTTTCCTCTTCCCTCGCTGGCAGCTTTGCAACCTTTTTGTGATTCAGAGAGGCTGTGCTTGCACTGGGATCAGAGGCAGTAGGGCTGGGCAGGGGAGAGGGTCAGGGATGCTGCGGGTGGTGGTGCTGCTGCCTCTTAGGGTTGAGCTGCTGTTGGTTCATTTGTTGCTACTCAGTCCTGTTGTCCTGAGGGGAGTGATGGGATGTAGTAGTGTAGCACCTGGGAAATGCTGTGCAGCACAACACACAGTTCAAAAGAAAACTCCCTTCAGGAGCATCCTTTGGGAAAAATTACCCGAATGCTTGGGCAACTGCTGTTCAGTCCATGCTAACAGAAGCTCAGATTTTGTGGAGCTGAAAGCACTGCCAAGCCTTTTCCTCCTGCTTGAGTAAAGCGGTACCTCCACCTCACATCTCCCCACTCCAAAAACACAACAGCTCTGTGACACAGAGTTTTCCAAATGGGATACATTTCTCTAAAATTGCTTTCAAATGTTCCTAGCAAGAAACTGTGCTACTCATTTTGCCCGTAGTGCTGCACAGCCGCCAGCGGTGTGGGTGAGCAGAGCAAGGCTGTGGGCACAGCCATGGCTTGGCCACAGAGAGCTGCCAGCCATCATAAACACAGCATCCCCCAAAAGGTAGGTTATGGCTGGGGAGGTGCTGTCAATGCCCTCCTCGCACTGCCTGAGCTGTCCTCTCCAGCTGGCCACCTCTCTGCTGGTCTGAGTGCTGTGCCCGGCTGAAGCAGGCAGGCAGCAGCTCAGTGACCAGCTGCAGTCCAGAAACCTCACATCTGGACAGGGCATGTGAACTGCTTCTGGGGATAAACCCATGTGCAACCCTGGGCTGAGCCAACTCACCCCTGCTTGCAGGAGGGGTTCCAGGGAGGGTTTGAGAGGCAGGTGGGGAAAGGTGACTGGAGTAGCTCCAAAGAGCCAAGGAATGTTAATGCCATCCTTGATGCTTCAGCCCTGTGACCTTTCCTCCTGCTTCTGTAAATAGGCTCCTTCTTAAATGGGAGGGAAAGGCATAAAATCTAGTCCATTAAAAACAAAATGATGGAGAGATTTACCTCCTCTGAGCCCACCTGTCAGTGTCTGCAGTTTTACTATCATATTTTCCAACATCTTCCCAATGTTTTTCTCTCCTCTGTTGCTGTATACAGAGGCAGAGGAAACTTGCCTGAACAGAGGAAAAAGTGAACCAGGTTTTCTTAGATGTTCTAATAACAGCCTGAAAAAGCTTTTACACATTGATCCCATGCCATTTTAGTCATCAGAGGCCTTATTTACAACTGTAGCTTCCTTTAAAAAAACCCAAACCAAACCAAAACAAAGCAAAAGCACTGTAGACTTCCTTACGTCTGTAAGTAAGTACAGATCACCCGGCTGCTTGAAGAAAAGAATCTCCGAAGAAAATTTTGAGTAAGTTCAAAACAATATTGTTTGTTCAAAACAATGTTGTTTGTTCATTTGTTTTTTTAAAAAAAACAAACTTGAATATTGTCTTTAGGAGACAATGGTACATTTTAAAAATGCTAAATGAGTGTAACAATCTAAGTACCCTTTGCGAGTCTCCTGACCTTGTTCCATGATGCTCGTAAATATTTGAACTCTTTGGTGTGTTAATCCTTTACAGCAAAGCTGTTAGCCTGGAAGGGCTTCAGCCATCTGGAACCCCACAGGATAATCTGATAGTTTACAGGTAGGGATTTTAAGGGGTGAGATTTTTAATTTTTTTTTGTTGCAAATGGGGATGAGGGGAGGGGGATGAGAAGGATGCGCAGAAGGCAATGGTGATGGCAAGGCATTGTGTTGCTGCCTGTATTTAGGAGGCCCTCGCAGGTCTCTCCAGCTGTCCTCACAAACTACTTGTGGAATTTCTTATTTAATTCACCTGTTCGAAGGTGAAAATTACAACAGCTTCAATGGAGAGGTCTGAGAAGATGGGTTCTGATAGCCACAATAGTGCAGCAGGGAGGGTTAAGCACCCCCTGGGGGATTTGGAACAGTGCAAAGACTGCTCTAAATTGTTCAAGCTATTAACAAATTGTAGGAGTTGCCATCCTGGAGTGCACTGGGGTCCAGCCAAAATTGTCTTTTGCCCACTGAGTTGCTGGCAGGTTCTCTGCTTGATGATGGCATAGGATTGTAGATGCCTGAGATTGAAGTAGATTGATGCCTGAGGTAGAGCATCACCCCGGTGTGGGCCAGAGACTCCGGTCACCTGTTTTGGCCTGCCCCAAAACTCCCGCAGAGTGTGACACAGGTATTTTTTGGAACAGTTTTGTTTCAGTTGGAGGAAACTAAAAAGGTCAACAATAAAGAGACAAGAAGGTGAGGTGATTACACCATGTGTGTAATCAACTGTCACATTGAAGAGAGCCAGTGTGAGGCTCTGGGTTCATCTGCAATACAGAGCAGCAAAGTTATATGCAAATATTTTATTTCATTAGGAAAATCAGCATCTAATCTGTGTGGGAAATGGTTAACTTTGTTTCTGCAGAAGTCCTGCTTTTTAAAATTTGTTTGTTTGCCATCATACACATTGTGTTAGTTAAAGAGAAGTATTTCAGTCAAAGCAAATGTGACGCAGAAGATTCAGGGTGCCATTTGATAAACAATGGGCTGCAAGTTGTCAAAAAAAAAAAAAAAGGCAAGTCTGCCACATGCTGAATCCATTCCTTTCTGTGCAGGAAGAAAAATAATAATTTATTTCCCATAAAGCTAAACTCTTTCACAATCTGCATTGCTCTGAGTTCAATACTGACCAGCAGCAGCAGGGGCATGTGCCTGTCGGGACATGCCTTGCAAGCAAAGGTGAGTCTGGTGGGACACTGCCAGGCTTCCATGACCCTGTGGCTGATATGGAGGGTTAGAAGCAATATTGGCTACATCTTGATACAGCATTAATTGATGTTCCCTGCCAAAAAGCAGTGGGCAGCATCTGAAACGCACTGAGTGGCTTTCTGTTGGGGCCAGGTCTACTCATAGTGCTGTTTTGGGCAAAGGTTGTTTATGTGCCTCAGATGCCTAAAATGATTTGTTTTACAGCATTACCAATTACTGACTCAAGATGGTGATACAAACAGTGCAAAGTTTGGATCTCATCTTTCTGACTCATGTTGGCTGACAAGTTACTCCTAAAATAGCAATTATCTAATGGGGAAAATCCCACAGATCTAGGCAAATGGATTGTAAAAATAGCCACCATCAATGGTAAAAGTCCCAAAGTAATTTTTGAACCATGCTGCGGCTAAGGGCTGTGAACATGTACCTGTTATCAAAAAAAAAAATAGCAAAAGGCTGTCAAGAATCCCCCTTTAGTCTGCTTGGCATCAGTAGGTACCTGCAGGTCAGCAGAAGATGTATTTATAGTTTTAACCACATGAAGCGAGAAAGCCTTATGCTTGCCCTGTATTTTTCCATGAAAGAGGTGAAGTAATTCAGAGTTTGTGAATAGATCACTGTTCCTGGACCTTCTTTTTTGACCCTGATTCCCTTTATATAACAGTCTTCTGTTCCTCCTTTGGATATGTTTTTTTTTCTGGGAAAGTTATTTTTGGAATGATGGTTTATAATTGATGTTGAAGCATGCAGTAGGGCTTTTATATATATTCTATGTGCTCACACTTGTTTTATGTAATCACCACCAAAAGTCAACCCACTAGCTTTCAGTTTTCTTCCCAGGTTTACATCTGCTTTTGTTTCCTTCCCACTATTAAGTTCTTCAAAGACATTGTTGGACATCAGAGATTCAATTCAAAGTCCAGAGCTGCAATAATATCCGTTCTATTCATGTAAAAGTGTTGCTTCCTTAGTAAGTTAATTGTCACCTGATATTGTGTACCTAGGCTTTTTGTCTGGGGGAAAGCCAGTAAAAGATTTTAACATATTTATATGTACTCAAAAAAGACAATGCATGAGTGTGTGTTTAGGACCTATTCTGCTTCCCCCTTAAACACAAGGTGTGAGGGTAGAGGGGGAAAAGAGATTTCTTTGTACTCAGTTTGTGGAAATCTGAATCTGGCCTTCCTGCAAAGACCAGCAATCCCAGTCTTAAAATGCTGATGTACTGAAAAAACCAAAATTTTACGAGACAGTGACTTCCCAGCACAAGGCTGCATCAGTATCACGTAGGAGCTCTCTGGCCATCTGCATTTTGAGATACTTGCAAAATGCAGGAATGAAAATACATTCTAGCAGAAGGATGGGGACTGGAAGCTTTTGTTGGGAGGGTGCATGTTTTGTTTGCATAATTCCTCTACTTCTTGGGAAAAATCTAACAAACACAGCTAATTTTTCTGAGGGAAAAGATACAAGGTCTTCTTGCAAAGGTTCTTCTTTTTTATTGAAAACTTTACTCAGACTGGGATGCTCGCCAGTATTATTATGCTCTAAAATCTTGCTTAGCCATACTTTCAGGTTGGCCTTGCCTCTTGGAAGTATTGAGTATGTAAGTTTTCCAACTTCAGTATGGGCTTCAGAAGCCTTAAAAATCTTTAAAATTCTTAGCTTCTGCTTAAATGCCATTAGACTTGAGCCTGGAAATGAAATGTATGGAAGGCTCCACCTGGTTCCTAGTCAGAAGAATGCCTCTTTTGAACAAAATCAGGTTTGATAACCCCCATTTGAAAAATTCCTGGAAGCTTATGATGTCAGTGACTTGTCTTGGGGGGTGAATAGCGCCGGGGCTCATACTGGTTTTCTTCAAGGGCTATTTTTACACTTGTTTTGTTTCCCAATTCAAGAGCTTTTTTGTGAATGAGATAATCTGTTATTTCAAAACTACTACTTTTTAGACTGCTGATTCCCAGATCTGAACAGATACTCTCCAACATGTGGTAAAGTAATTTTTTCTCCAAAGTGTATATAGATCATTATAGACTGCATCCGAGAGCAGGTGTCCATGGATGGGGATGACCATTTTCCATCTGCTCATTTTATTCCCTGTCTTATTTGTCACTATTAAATGATTTCTGCAGTGACAGAACTCTCCAAGTATGCATTACTGAATTTCTATTTCAGCCAGAAAGCAAGATGATAGCCCCGTGGCATGCACACCACCAAGGGAAGGCAAATATGAACAAAGTGGGGCTTTCCGCTCCCATATCTTTGCAAGATGTTTTCTTTAAGCCTTACAAGGTTATTTCAGTAATGAGCTTCTGGCAATGCAAGCTCAGCTGCAAAGACATTGAGGACAGAGGCAAACCTGAGCAGAAAGTGGGGCAGGAGAGGGATGGTCAGGAGAGCCCTGCAGCTGATGCTGTGCCCAGGGACTGGGCAGGGGGATGGATGGACACAGGCTGTGGAAGACGTAGGACCTGCCTCCCATCTGACCGAGGTTCTCTCCAGCCACCATGGCATGTTGTGAGGAGCAGCAAGCCCTGTGCCTGTGCTGAGGAAAGGTAGGGATTGTGAACCACATTCTAGGTCCAGGTGAAGGCAGTGAGCACAAGCTGAGGGGGCCAGTTAAGTTCAGCTCAACATGTTAAGCTGGATTGATCAAGCAAAATCATATTACCCAGTGCCAATTCTTTCTTAGTTACCAGTACTGAGTCAGTTAATAGCATAAGCTTAACTTATAAAGTCTATTTTTATTCCACTGCTCAGTTCTATTTAACTATAAATATTCCACAGTCTTAAGTAAATATTATCAGAAACTGAATTGCTGCTATACGTCCCTGAAAGCATCTGGTGGTCCCAGACTGTAGTTAAGAAGCAAGCAAGATACCAAAACATGTGTCAGATATTAAGTGCAAGCTTTCAGTTAATAGTGTGACACCTCACTGAAATGACAGGGCTACAGGGTACAAAAGGTCTAGGCAGGCCAGAACCTGGCTGGCACAGTGCTCCAGAAGCCATGGCTCAGCTCAGCATCAGAACTGTGAGATCAAAGAGCACAGGGACTGGGACGGGCTGCTCTTATTTTTAGGCTCCTGACTCAGTGTAGTGTGGAATGGTAAGGGCTGGGAGATTTCCCATTGACAGCTGCAGGCTCCTGGGGGAAGAGCTGGCTGCTCCCCATGGGCAGGGGCTGCTCCACACGGGCAAGGGCTGTCCTCCCAGGACCAGGGCTGCAGCTTATTTTGAATAAAGCGGCTGAGTAAAGCAGCTGAGAGAAGCATGAACTCTCCTGCATCCCAGTACACCTCTGGTGCCTGGGTTGCTGGTGCTGTTGTTACAGGGCTGTGGGAACTGCTGGCTTCTGACATCTAGCTACAACTCCCTGGTGAGTTTCTGCTTCCAGATGTGTATTTTTAATAAATCTTAGATTTTTGGAAACTGTAACGTAAAGTTTGATTTCTGTTCAGCAGCCTTCTTTGTGGCCCTCTTTGCTGCTCCAGTGAGTGTGAAAGCCAATAGGGGATCCCCCACAGTGGATGCCTGGGGCAGCAGGAGGGCTCTGGACCTGGGGGCCGGCAGCAGGAGCAGCCGTCTCGCACCGGCAGCCAGCACACACCTTTGCCAGGAGAGCAGGGAAATGAAGGAGCTGTGCACCCTGGCACGGCATGCCTTAGAATTGAATGGCACTGAGGGAAAATTCACTGGGAAAGGTGTTTGCACAAAACACCTAGAGGCCTTTCACGCATTTTTTGAGGTAGGGACAGGAAGGTATTGGGGGAAAAACTGTGGGTTGGAAATGTATTTCCAACTATTTTTAAAGTAAACAAATTCCTTTTGAGGTTATGGGTTTGTTGCATAAATTGTGCATTTGACAGAGTAAGTGGCGGGATGTTATGGTAATTACTAATGTCCCTTGAATATTTGGTTAACCACTATATATAATCCCACATGCAGTAGCCTTTCCAGGGAGAATTTAGATCTACCCGTTGGGCAGGATTAACTGTTACTCTCTTGTTTCAGCAACTTTTCAATTATTTTATTCCAGCACAAGAGTTTTCCGTTTTGGGAGTAAAAAGTTGTCCTTTTGACATCTGACAAGTTCTATTCTGTATCTGTGTGTGTTGAACTGTGAGGTGATTGCCAGGATACCAGGTGGGAGGGGTGGGAAGGCTGTCCCAGATAAAGACCCTGGCAGAAATGGATTTCACTTCTTTCCTCGCTAGATCCAGACACACAGAAAATGTATTACTGTGATGCTGAACTCTGCTTTTCAGGTCAGATTCTTGCAGAGATAGAAATGCTTGAGAAGACACCCATCTCTAACCTGCTTCTCCTAATGGCATCCAAAACATACCCACCCTGTCTCCACAGTTCTTCTTCTGCCTGTTGTTTTATCCTCATCTTCCTTCTCATTTTTTCCTAGGAAAGTCTCCCTTGGTTCACCACTGGGATATGTAGGCTCAAGGCTGAAAAAGGTGATCTGTTCTTCCTAAGCTCAGTTTTTCCCTGTGGGGAATGACATATCCTTGGACTACCACCTAGCTTTGCAAATTTAAAATATTGCTTGAAGATACAAGCGTATGCACTTAGGTTATTGTCTAAATCAGAATTTTTCTTCAGTGTATTAAAATACAGAGAGAGACATATGCTTTCAGAGGAGTTTCTAGTCTAAGTAGGTTGCCTAGGCTGGGTCTCTAAATGGTATCGGTACCTCTCTGCTTAGCTTTACAGCATGCTTTTATACATTTTATTTGTATACAGTTGTTGCTATCGATTTTCAGCTCATCTGCTGCCTGGTTGGAAAACCCATCTTGCTCTCCATTACTGTGGCAATACGTGTCTCACAGTAGCCCAAATATTTTAAAATGTGCCTAATTTCTTGTTTTGTTTTCCATCTGCATATGCTTACTTGATGGCTCTGGTGTTGGCTTTTTAAGTTGGTCTAAGAATGCTCTAAGAGTTTTAAGTTGGTTCAACTGAAATGATACATAATGCTAAGGACACTCTGCTGAATAAACGGCATAGGAATAGTGTCACTCCTAATCAGCTAGAGTAAACATTTATCAAACACTAGAAACAATTCAGGGAAATTCTCTTATTGGAGATAGCACAAGTTTCCTGGCCAGAGGGTGTAATACTCCAAATTTAAGCAAGACCAAGAGCTGAGTGTTTCTGACAGAAGTGAGGAAGAAGAGCCACAGGCAGCAATTCTGGGGTCTAGGCACTGATTCTGGATGGAGACCACGGTGGCCCCTGTTTGATCAGGGCAGCTGAGGGAAGTGTTTGATTCCTTCTCAGCCTTCCCACATGTTCATGAACCTGTCCCATTCCCCCAGCTTCCTCTTTTGGAATCCCAGTGTGCAAACACCCAGGAAAAAAGTCATATTGCAATGTGACATAACTTCTTGAGAAGCTAAGGCAAATAATCAGGAATTACTGTGTTTGCACTATGAGCAGGCTGGTGAGAGGGAGTTTGAGGAGGGATTTAAAAGACAAGATGTGATAAGCTGAGCAGAATTAGCAAAACGTTTCCGTATGGAGAGGTTGTGCAGAAGAAAGAGAACATCAGTTTAGGTGAGCTGGAAGGAGCACCAGGAATGTGTGTATCAGAGATGGTATTAGAGTCTGATGAGGCTAGGGCTGGATTTTCAAAGGAGAAGCAAGAAGTAGATCTGAAGATGGTAAAAGCATTTAAACTGAGGCCAGAAGGACCTAGGGCAGCTCCCACTGGAAAGAAATATCAGAGCCCAGTCACATTTTGGGAGGGCAAAAAGGGTAAGGAAATAGAGAAGTGGAAAGTTACCCAACTAGGATAGCTGGAATTGAAGGGAGGTAGTGAGACCACTAGTGTGAGTGGGGCAGGAAAAAGGGGGTCAGGAGGAAAGTGAGGATTCAGTCCACTGTACACGAGTGTTGTGTGCAGTTCAGCATCTCCTGCCTGCTCTCACTCCTGCCATGTCATTGGGAAGCCCTCCAGCAGAGAGACACCTCCATGACAATTGGCACAGTGCAGCACCTCTGCTGGCACTGGCTGGGGAGGGGAGAGGCTGTTAGGGATGTGGGCTGCCCAGGGGCTGTTGCAGCTACAGCCACAGCCACAGTGCAGTACAAGGGGCTGGCACAGCTGCTCACTACTGCTTGCGTGAGCTTGGAGCTTTGGTTTCTGTCTGCCATCCTATAGCCTTTCATCAACTCCAATTCCGGTCATAAATTTTAAAATATATTATGGCTCCTGCACAAAAATAACTCCATGCTACTCTTTCTATATATTTCTAACTTATTTCCATAAAAATAGCAGGTTTACAGTGAGTGCTGGAGTTCAGGCACATGCGTAAGGGAATTGGTCTCAGTTAAACAGCTGTGAAGGTGCTACATCATTTAGAACAGACATCTGTGCTGTTTAGTAGGAGACAATCCTATGCACATCCAGACACCATGCTCACAGCGCTTACTCAGAGTATGCTGGATGTTCAAATGTTATGATTACTCAACAGAAAATAATGCAACAATTTCTAAGCCGGTCTTGATTCTGGGTTGAGTGAAGGAAGCTCATTTGTGTTTAAATACTCTTAAGCCCCTGAAAGAGTTTGGATTTTTCATTATGTTTGGAAAACAGATTGTGCTTATTTTCTATCTCTCAAATGTTACTCTCTTATTTGCAACTGGCCCTTGCCCTTTCTCTGCAGGTCTTCTCATCCACGAGCTGGGCCCATCACTTCTTTCCTAAGCTGGCCACCCATTACAGAAGTCTACATATTCTCAAATTCAGCTGTGTCAGGCATTTCTGTATACTTCTACCCAAGCTATGGTATGTGAGGAACATCGCAGATTTTCCTACACCTTTCCAAGACCACCTTCGCTTGACTGCTTTTTCTTGTTTTGGTACTGCTTGTTGTAGACTGCAGGGTAACAGTTTATGGGTGGTGTTTACCCTGGTGGGTCCTTTGTAATACCTTACTTAAAACTGATGTTTGGGTTTGCCAGGATGATTTTGTGTTAACAGTTTTTTATTATGAAAAGCATAGCTGACCTTTAAAGTCCAAAGGCCATATTTATGAATGACTCAGCCCGCTCTCAGTGCGGCTGAAGATTACAGTATGCAAACAAAAGCCAAAGCATACTTCTTCTGTGTAACTTTTTGAGAAAGCAGTATTTGCCTCTGGCATTCACCAAGGGAGCTTTCCCTTTGTGTACAAGAGGAAAATTGGGCAGGCTACAATAAAAGGCATTGTTGGTCCCAGCATGCAAAGAATGATGATCCAAGAACTGAAATAATAGAAAAGTGTTGGGGGGGAATTTAGTTCAGAAACATGTCAAGATAGCTTCAGGCTTATTTGAGTTTTGATTCGAGCTTCTCATTCTTCTTAAATTCTTTCCAGGCCAAAATGGATTAAATAGTTGCTAATCTTCAATCCTCCAGCATTTCCCTGGGATCAGCATTTGAGGATAGCATTGCCGTGCCGACATTTCAGCCTCTGGTTCCTTAATGACAGTAAACCCCAGGGAATCTCAGAGTATGTACTCTTGCACTATGATTAGGGTGTCTCTCCTCAAATTCCACTGTTGAGGTCTCTGCAGGAAGGGCCTTCTGGCACTGTGTCCTGGAGAGGATCCATCACGTTAGTCAGCTACTATGATCAATATTGCACCCAACATGTTCATAACAGGTTGTAAGCTATCATTTTTAATGGAGCTGGTTTCCAGACCCAAATGCTGCCTGACAGCTGTGCTTACAAGTCATTGCAAATAGGAGAAGAAAACTGGTTTTGCTGTGACATATCTAGAGAGATACTGCCAGCCCTAGACTTTAAAAAAAGAAAAAAAATTAAAAATTGTGGGGTTTGGGACACTAGTTCTACTGGGATATTGTCCAACTGAATGAAAACAAAACAAAAATAATAGTAGTAAAACATTCCTACATAGACATGATTTTTTTTTTCCCCCTAAAACTCTTTTTTTTTTTAATAAAGTCTCTTAAATAGTTCAGAACATGTCTTTCCCCCCCACATACCTTCCTCCTTATCCCTACTGAAAAATCCCTAGGAGCTATTGCCAGGTAAGAAATTGTGGTAGCACTAAATGTAAAAACTATGTCATTTATGTCCTGTGGCCCTATAAAATATAACTACAAACCATGTTCACATCACTGCAAATTACAAGCACTTCACCAGTGTGAGAGATGGCTCATTGCCTACAGTGATAGATGATCCCACACCTAGAACTGACTGGCAGCTTTTATAAAATCCCTTTGGTGCCTGACTGATGAAGGACAGATGGTCTTTTTCTCCTTCAAGGAGGATTCTCATCAGGCTTTATTTGCAGTGGTTTATGTGCATAGGAATTATTTGTATTAAAAGAAAATTAGTATGGCATTTGTTGGTGAACTATAATACATCCAAATGAAGTAAAATTTTTAACTAGTTCTTGCATCAACAGTAGTACTGGCTGTTCAATATTTTTTCTTCCTCTGAAAGTGGAGATCATTTTCATTAGCTCTGAGGTGCCCTTGTGCTTCTCTGGAAGTATAAATTCATTTATGCCTGCCTTTAAGGCCTCTCTGCCCTTCCAGAGCAGTACACTAGAAGCTGAAGATAAGTGACAACCAAAATGCTATTAAGGGGACCAAAAGAAAGCGTAACACAAGCTAATACTTTTTAATGTTTATAATACTCTTTTTAACCTTCTTCCTTAGATGTTCAAGTGTAAATTGAAAGGTTATGGATGGCTCAAGGGGACTGATGGATTCTCTCTTGATGTATCCCATAGCTTGTTTATTATTTGGTGAATATAGTTGAACCCTGTTCAGCTAGTCTTAATTAAGATAATCTAACCATTTTGTGAATAAACAAATTGATTCATACAACACAATGTTGTGGGCATTGTGCTCTTGAGCTGTTGGGCTAAGTGGGATGCTATTTTACCTTTGGTTCTTTAGAGCTTTTTAGAGCCCTTGCTCTTGGATGCATATAGGCACTAAATGGTTTTTCCCATTTGAATTCATAATAAAATTAAAATCATTATGATAAAATAGGAGGCCTGAGATTTAGTCAGTCTTTTCTTTAGTGTGCTTTGCACAGCTTCAATAATTGCACTACATTCAGACCTGATTTATTGAAGACATCTGAAAAACCCACAAATTTTGGTCAAGGAAAATTACGAGGAATTCCTGGAAACTGTACTGCTTAAACTCGGCTGTCCATTAATTACTTCCCAAAAATGTGCCAAGAAAATTAAAGTTTATATATTAAAGATTATAAAGTTGTATGAGAAATTTTTGCTATATTGTTCCTTACAAGGGAAGTAAAATCTGCTCTTTCTTCATAGAATCCCGACCTGCCTCAGTTCACAAAGGATGGATGGACACTGTAATTACAAAATACATAAAAGTTATATGTGAATATATATATATATTCATTTCCAAGAGAATCAGACAAGTCTATTAGAATGAAATTGGTCTTCACTCCATTTTGAAGGCTCTCAGTGGTGTACACAGCTAATGCTGTGCCAGCCTGGAAAGCCCGTTACCTGCTCATGCAGGTGAGCATCCAAAGGCATCACTGGGGTGTCCTGCATGCACAATCCCACATGGTTAGGTGGCACTGCACCTTGGCCACAGCCTGCCCTGCTGTTATCTGTCTATGCATGCTGCTCCAGATGTGGCCAGCAATGCCAGTGCAGATCCTCTGTGTCCAGGCTGATGGCTAGAGAGGATGTGGGGAATTTCAATGTGAATAAAAGAAACAAATGGCCAATTAATAAGTAGTTGGAAGGGCAATGATGAAGGGCAAGTACCCTGGGCGAGGGAGGGTGGGCTGAAATATTCAGTGGGAGTTGAAAAATGCTGAAAATGGGATGAAAAAGTGAGAACACTGCCTGGAAGGGCCTTGTGAAAATCCCTGTGCAGAGCAGGGGCTGGTGGCCATCATGGAGCATCTGTGGGGCTTTGGGAGGATCACTCACTGGTGGAGCCAGGTGCAACCAAGGATTCGTTTGGGCTTTTTTTTTGTTAAAAAATACATCAGTGCTAGCAACAGCAGGAGGCCTGACTGTAATGAACTTAATGAATATGGCACAAGGGTTGTTTCAGGTAGAGGGGGAAACATGGGATTTCTTGTGTGTGTAATTAGGACACTTGGCAGCTGGGTAAGCTTTAATTGCCAACCAAAGCTCCCGATCTTGCCAAAGAATGAAGAGAGTGAAGAAAGCTATTGATTTCCATCTGGACAAACAATTTACTTTTTAGTGCTCATCAGCCTGATGTGTATCTTCATTCCCTGTCGCTGCTGTGTGGAAGCTAAAGCTGCTTTCATCGGCAGATTTTAGGTGGGGTTTCAACTGAATATATGGTTAGAATTGCAAGGCATTACTGGTAAAAACTTTCCCACTTACCACACTGTCAGTGCACAACATGCTGTTAGTTTTGAAAAATCTCCACACGTCTAGGTTCTTATATACAGTGTCTCTTTGCTGTAGTGTCCAGTTGCCTCCCAAAAATAAAATGGGGAGAAGGCTCCTTCTCCCCTGTCTGCTCAACAGGAGCAAGTTAATGTTGATTTTATATGATGCATGTTTGTTTATAAATGTGGTGTTACTGAGCAGAGGATTAGATCAAAGAAGTGAATTTTGCATTTCACTTTGAAGACACAGATGTCCATAGTCAACACGACCTCTTTTGGGGATGGCTTCCAGATTTCATGGGCTAAATGCCACATTTTCACCCTGTCCTTGACAATTTCATTGTTACAGGGGCACATACCCAGTGCAGGTCATGATCTTAAAACAGAGATATGAAAACTCAAATGAAAAACTCAAAGAAAACTTGATGCAGTAGGGGGAAAAAAATCAAATTCAAATAGGTCCTCTTGGAAAGAGTGATTTATTTCACATTGACTTTAGTTACTAATCCCATTAAAGTAGGCTGTAGTGGAAAGAAAACCTTATAAGTGGACAAGAGAGTAGTAATAAAAATGGCGAGTTTTGGATTCATACTTGCCAAATTTAAAATAGGAAAATGATGCCCTTTCTACTAGTTGGTTGGTTAGATTTTGAATTATGTCTTGTGTATTAAAGTATTTGTTACTGCTGTGTAACTTTTGTGTGTATATATCTCCCTTTCTAATCAGGAGTTGAAAATATACACAGCAAAAGTCATCTCGTACCTCAGACAGATGTTAAAATACAACAGTTATTGATATATTCCCTTTGTTATTCAGAGTTGGATTATAGTCTCATTTTATATACAGAGTAGTTCTAGTGTTTGTTACAAAATGCTTTCCACATGACACTGTCTTGTCATCTTCACTGTTTCTTGAGAGATTTTGAGAAATGACTCATGGTGTGGTATGCCCTACTTAGGATACTTCAGATGATGCTTTTTCCAAGGTGCTTTCCCAAGCCTTCGACTTTCAGATCTTGAAAGAAGAGTACTAGAAGTGGAAGTGCCTGAAACCATTAATTATCTTTAAAAATATGTCTTTCTCGTGTGAAAAATAAATGAAAGAATACTTTTCCCTGTGCTATTACAAACTGTTATTTGTAACTGAAAGGAATAAGTTAGTATATAGTTCTATTCCCACCGTTAAAACTCATCTGTTAAAGTGAGCAGATAATTATACTTCAGATCTATCTATCCATCCATCCTCTAAAACTATGAACATAATAATTAAATAATTATATTTTATCTAGATGCACAATAAAATTTCTTCTATCCCCACTTACTGTTCTTATTACTATATGGTATTTCTTCTCTGATCCTGAATGGAATAAGAATATGAGCACTTTGAAGCAGTAGTCTATATGTATTTATAGCAGTAAGCAGTAGAACTGCCAAAATGCATGAAATTTTCTCTTACAGCTTTCAGAGAAATCAATGAGAACTCTGCTTTCAGTGCTGAATTTGTCTTTGCAGTTATATTGTAAAAGGCATAACTGGTCTTCTTCATTTGATTGCACAAACACATTTCAAACAGAACTGAATTTATGGAGGTCAGCAAAGTTACTGACAGACATGTTCTCTATGTGAACTGACTTCTAGCAGTTTTACTAAGGCAACATTCATTCCTTTCCAATAATGTGATTGGCAGTGTTTGTACGTCTACCTAAAATTAAAGCGGTTGGATTTCCACAAAATATTAATGTAGAATAATGTACAAAACAATATCAAATGTAGAAGGATAGACATTTTGAAATATCAACAGATCAGACAAAAGTGTGTCAGTGCAGAACACCTGCAGCATATAGCAAATAGTAATGTACAGGTCATTGCAAATCCTCAGGATTTTAAGGGGAAAAAGACTTGTAGCCATCAATTTCAAGACAACCCAAGAAAAAGTGATTGAGATCTTTTACTGCTGTAATTAGGCACGGGTTCCTGGAGCTGAATACAGGCATGTGACTTCCATGGAACTATGTAGGAGGAGCTGATTTTGGGTAGAATTCCTCCAAACCGATTGAAAGGATAGAAGGGTTTGCATTATCTATGGAAGGTTGCAGTTGTTTTTAACAGCAGTAAGTCAGTTTGATCTACCTTTTTGCTCTTTGTGGTTTGAATATGCTCAGGTGGAAATCTTCATTTTGAGCTGTGCTGATTGGTGGGAGAATTCATACAGACGCTGTGAAACCTGAGCACTAGGCTAACAGCAACTTCGTGAAGGTCAACGAGGAGAACTGCAGAGATTTGCAAATGGGTGGATCTCTACAAAATAGAAACCAATGACCAGGAGCCCTGCTGCAAAGGGTCTGAGGGTTACTGAGGGCTCCAGGTTCACGGCCTGAAAATATGCAAACTGTATATTGGGCTGCACTAGGAGGATCATATCCAGTAAACTGAGAGAAATTAGTACCCCCTTCTACTTGATACTGGTGAGGCCATATCTGGAATACTGTGTCCGGTCTCTGGCTGTCCCCTGAAGAGACAGACTGAGAAAGAGGAGATTGCTCTGCAGAAGACTACCAAGATAATTAGGGGCCTGAAACATGTGGTGTGGAAAGAGATTTAGGGAGCTAGACTTGTTTGGTTTGGAAATGAGAAGGCTAAAAAAGGAACTAATAGCATCTTATGGGTACTTGAAGGACAGTTAAAAACTAAATGGAGACAGATTCTTCTCCATAGATTCGGTTGATAAATCAGGCAGAAGTTGTGCCTTGAGAGGTTCAGATTGGATATCATGAAAAAAGCTTTTGCACTCCAAGGGTACATGAATCTAACACTGAATACACAGAGATAGGCTCTGATCATCTTAACTGATGTTTGGAAAACAGACCTTGAAGACCCATAGATGCTTTAGCTCAGCATCTCCTCATAATTAAATGTTAGGTGGTATCAAGACTGCCTCATCTCCTGCTGGTATATCAGCTGAAGGCAGTGCCCTCTGTGCTGCCTCTGGTCTCTGTCATATGTGGTGACACCACCTGTGAGGAGTAGGAGTTCTGCCCCTTTCTGAACTGCACCTCAGCTGCTCCATTTCTTCATTCTTTTTCAGCTGGTGAGTTTGAAGTATCCAGAAACCTATTGGTTAAGTGCTAGGAACCAGCAGAAGTTCAAACAAAACAAGCTGATCACTGATCACCCTTTGCCTCCTCAGGCCTTCCAACCAGCATCATTCCTGTGACTCCCTGTGTACTACCGGCTTCCTGTGGAAGCACCTAAGCGTTGTGCCCCTATGACAGGGGGCAAACAGCTATTAAACATTTCCTTTTGAAGAAGAAAAGGTAATTTCATGCCTACACTGTGATGAATTACTGCCACCGGCCTAGGTACATCAATACTGTAGCTGATTTCTATATCTTTAATTGTTTTACAGCTTCTTAACTCTGACACTCAGGACAGCATATTAATAAGTAAATTAATCTGTAAGAAAGTCTTTCACTTCCTTAGCCTGATTTGTGATGTATTAGTCTATTTGTTTGTCTCTGGCACTAATCTCAGTGCCAAGGAACCTGTCAAAAGAACTGCTTGCCCATTGCAGGCACACAAAGGAAACCACAAAGTTGTTGACTCTTTTGCATACATACACATATATAAATGTATACATTTATATATACATGCATACATACTCTCTTTCATGTGGATATAAAAGCTAATTCCACTTTAACAAGTTTCATGTAAATATACAGTTTCATAGTTGCATTTGCAAGTCATTGAAAAAGTTAACAACAAAAATGTACCAAGCTTGTATAAATCAAGGCAAAAGATGCCTAAGTGATAAGAAAGGCTGGGAATTAATTCTCAGGCAGCTGGCTCCTGAAAGGAATGGGAAATGCGAACCACAAAGAGCAAGAAATTCTACAGCCAAATGTCACTGCATCTTACTGCTGAGCTTGCGAGGGCTTTTCAGGCAATGAAAGGGAAGGACAGCCTGCCACACCTGCAGGGTGCTGCCAGCTGGTCAGCTGGCTCCATGGAAAAGGGAAATGGAGACTTAGGATAAACATTAAAAGGCAACTCAAGTTACATTGCAAAGGGCTTGGGTCCTTTCAAAAATATTAACCTGCATCAATCAGCATTTTTAAGCTTTTGCTTTTTTAGGCAATCAAGACATAGCTTTGATGGAAGCTATGAGGGGGAGGAAAGAACACAGCATATGCATTTTTCTTCTTGTATCAGTGCAGCCCAGTTTAGGAGCCATGATTTACTAAAGACTTTAATCCACCCTTCTCTCAGGCAGCCTTTTTGTGCTGCCCATGGAGGGTACCTGTAGCACCTCACAGCAGCTGGTTTTGAATTCATGAGACCCATTGAACAGTAGCTGTGAGAGTGTGAATGGCATGAACATTCTCCCTTATACTGCTACAGCTGATGCTTTCTTGCCAAGCTTGTAGAACCTCATACTTTATTAAAAATGCTGTCTGATAGCAGAAATAGTCCTATTGTTGCAGTCACAAGAACCATTTGCAAGGCACTTATCCGAGCTCTGTCTCCTCTTTCTTTCTTAGCTGGAGTAGCATTTCTAGCATATTTCAGGGAAGTCTGTCCTTCAGGGACACAAATGGTGTATTTCTATTCTTTTCTGTAAGAGATACGTCAACTATTGTAATTCATAATAGATTTTGATTGGCAACTATCTCATTTTTTCATCATGGTCATCTGAACCTGTGGTACTAACCCACGCTCTTCAAAAAATTCAATAAGTGACTTTTCCCCTGCAGAGAAAGAAGGGTAAACATGGATGTAAGGCATGGTAAAGGTGAGGAGGTAGGAGCACAGAAGATAAACCATCAGAATCCTGCATCTTTCTCCTCAGGAATCTGTTTGCCCAGCCCAAGTGAATCCAAAAGTTGATCCTGGTTGAACTAGTGCAATCTATTGTAATAAAACACATGGGAAGACTACAAATGTGAGGAATGCCCTGTGCCTCTGTGTGTTGTCCAGGCTCCTCTGTATCATGTGTCACGGCAACAGTGCTGCCAAAACTGACTTTTAAAGAATCACCCTTTGACAGCTTTGTCTCCCAACAACTGTGTAGCTGTCATTTCACAGGAATTCCTCCTTCTCTGCAGGATGCAAAATGTCAGCTGAGGAAATGCCCAGATCATTATCCCACAGCAGACAAAACAAATATTGTGTTTCCCCTGAACCAGCTATACATAGAATTAATTGGACCCTCTTAAGACTCTGAGATAGCTCAGGTTCAACTCAGGCAAGAGAAAATGCTGTTCCCCAAAAGTATTTCTCTACAGCCTGGCAGATGCCCTGTTGATTTATGGCATCCAGAAGAAGTTGGTTCTCCTCTTCTAGAAGTGATCTCTTACATAAAGAATAAACAGTGAATAAAATCTGTTCAGGATTTGGAAAATGTAAAAACACTTGGGAGCTTGTTCATGCTATGGGGTGAAGTGACATCTTTAGCTCCTCTAAACAAGGAGCCCGGACACTTAATTATTTAGTAAAAACACTGCTTCACTGAGTCACTGTGGTTTTTTACTTTACAGTACAAGAGCAGAAATAGAAAACTTCTGACAACTATCTGGACAAAACCCCCTTTGAGTCACTGTTCATGTATCTAAAGCATGACTAAAGTAATATTTTTGTCTTCCATGGCTGTGAGTAAGAGCTGATCCTGTAGCCCTTTTCAGAGAATGAGCCATTGGTCATAATGGGAGCTTTTCTAGCAGAGTATTGTTTGTTTCTATTAATAATAGCATTTGGCTGTGCAGTAGTTGCCTGGTTTTCTGTTGAGCTGAAGAAATCACTTAAAGGTGTATTCCTTCTCAAAAGTGAAATCAGTGCCTCTCCATCTTTCTTGGATGAACTCCCACTGTCATAGTGGGACGTGCTGGTGTCTGAATGGTTCAGTTACTGTCTTGGCTTGGCTTTTCACCCTCTGGAGTTTCAATTAGCATTTCGTTAATGGTTCGAGAGATATCCACCAAGGTTTTAAAGACAGTGGTGGTGTTCCAGCATCTGCAAGTGATGGGAAATGTTTTCCAACTTTGCAGCCGCCCAGCACGGCTGAGCAATCAGCCCATGTGGTATGTGTTTGTATTCAGCAGTGATCCTAATTCTCCTTTGTCATGGTCACACAAACTGTTCAACCGCAGGGACCATCTCTGACCTTCAGTCACCCAGTGGTGCATGTAAAGGTTGCTCATTTGCTACTGGGGACTTTAGACTCACCATTACGTAACTGTTTACACTAAAGTAATAGTTTTCAGTGTAAAAATAATAATAACTGAACCATGGGACTGGATGGGACCTCTCCTTATCCATGCTCCTTTCCTATCTCTGGCTTTCTGCTCCTAGCAGATATTTCTTCTGGTATGGAAGCTGCACACTTTTCCCAGGCAACCTTTTTATCTTCTTGTTATTGTTAGAAAGTTTTCTGTACTTTTGCTTGATATATCTAGGTATCTTGATGTATCTGAATATTTAAATCTTGCTTGCCTTCTACCTTGTGAAAATTACTCTCTTCATCCTTGTGGCAGTTGTTCACATAGCTGCAGACTGCTCTTAAGTTGAGGCTGTGGAAAAAAAATAAAAATCTTATTGACATGCTGCTATTTATTTTGTCAAATGGATAAAATTTCACTGTGTATCAATACTTTTCCATCATAATTTTAAAACCATGTCTCCTGTTTTAATACCTATTCCTTTCTCTTGAAAGAGAACACACTGCTCACATGTGCACCCTCAAGTACATTTTGCAAAGCAATTTTCTTCTGTCACTGCCAGCAGATGACCCTGTGCAGTGTCAGTCACAAAACACATGGATTTGCATCCTCTTTCGTACGAAGAATTTCCTTCATTCTGAATACAGTTTTTGTAACACTACTTAAGCGGTCTGCAGTCTGTGTTTTGTTACAAGCACAGTTTTCATCGTTCTGCATGAATTCCATAGTGTGGCACAGCTTTTTTCTTTGCTGGGGGCGGGGGGCAGCTTTGCTCTTTTACACTAGTCTCTCCAGCAGGACATAATTACAGGAAAATACTGGATATTGAGCAAGGTAGAAAATATTTAATGTTGATGCCTGTATCTGACCCATTTTGTATTACTGCATATGATGAATTTTAACATCACTCCCATAAGACTGTGTGAACACATTCTATTTTGTAATGTTAATTTGTGAGTAAACTGATATTTTGATAATCTTATTACAAATATGTACAATTTTGTTCAGGGTGCATCTGTTCCTAGATTGTTAATTATGCATTTCTGTTCACCATAAATAATAGAACAATACTCAGAATCAGCAAACAAATCTTAATTGGTATTTAAACTGCACTGTTTTATGCATTTATGGGAATACAGATGACTCTTTTTACTGTAGTCGTTAGTTCTGAGACCTTGTCAAAACAGCTAACAACGTGTATTTCCAAAACACATTGTGTTTGTAGCATCCCACTGCCTCATAGCACTGCACATCATAAAGAGATACTCCTTCCTCCAGCCTTGTCTCCCATAAAGGTATTGGGAAGCCGTCAGGAGGGATACCTGACCAGCTCCCGGGGAGCAGCAGTGTCCACCTCAGTTCAGCTTGGTGACAATGGCTCTGAGGCAAGCCTCACTGTCTTGGTATATCATGTGCAGACGAGATGACTGTGTAGCATCACTTCATGTCCTGTAATTTCAGTGTCATCGCTTACAAATTCATAAGGGGATTGTGGATGTCAAAAAATCTGTATTGACTATAACTTTCCAACCCATTGGCTGCAAGAAAACTGTTTTCAATACCTTTTCTGATTGGAGCCCTGTCAAGTTTTTAAATGATTGGATAGTAGCACTTCAGCTTCTGGCTAAAAATCACACTAACAAAAAGAAAACCAAAGTATGCCAATGGCCATATCCCATCTTATTGATCCCATCTTATCTGAACCTGTGGTACTAACCCACGCTCTTCAAAAAATTCAATAAGTGACTTTTCCCCTGCAGAGAAAGAAGGGTAAACATGGATGTAAGGCATGGTAAAGGTGAGGAGGTAGGAGCACAGAAGTAAATATGTAATAAGTACCAATAGGCTTTGAAGATGGTGGAAGGATTACACATTATACCAGAGACCACTTGTAGCAGTTTTTCAAGAATTTGAAATGGTAGCAACTCAATTACCTGCCCATTTGTTTAAAGAGAGTAATATTTGCACATTATTCAGTGAATGACAGTTATTCAAATAACTACGCCTATGCACATTAAGTAAAGGCAGCCTTTACAGGATATTTGGAGAACGTGTGGAAAATGCAGATGGGAATCTAGTCATCTGACATTTTAGAAACATACTTCGGTATTTTCTTCATGCTATTCATTCACCATATTCCCAAATGCTGAACATCTGCAGAATCTGTGACAGCATGGCCAAGGCAGCTGCCTGGGTTTTGACTGGGCACTGAAAGGGAGACACAGAGATGTCTGCTAGTGGGGTCCCCTCCGTGACCAGAGGGACACTTGAAAAAGCCTTGCCAGTAAAAGAGCTGGAAGGAAAATTCATATTCCTCCTCTCTTCCTCTCTGCTCTACTGAGGACAGATTTTGGAGGTGCCTGGGAAGTTTGTGAGCAGGAGCAGCACAGCTGAGGGCTGGTGCTGTGGATGTTGCTAGTTGTGCAAGATCTGGCCCAAAACCTCATTCACCTACAGCCAGAGGTGTGCTCTGGAAAGGGCTGGTCCTCATCTGGGATAATTTGCAGTCAGGGTAAAACCTTGGAAAATGGAACCAGAGGATGTAAGGGTTTGTTTTAGGGGAAAGGGTGGAATATGCTTATGGTTTCAGTCCCTGAGGCAGACGTGGTGCAGAACAGTGGTGTCCCTCCTACCCCACAAAGGTGGAAACATTGTAAGTGTAAAGGAGTGGGAGAAGGTGGACATGGTCTGCCGGTGAGTGAGTGGCCCCATAGAAAGCCATGGTGAGAGATTAGGATGGGCTTATTTCCTTTGGATTTATACTTGGAAATGCCGTTGTCATAGGATAGTCTTCCTTTAGCCACCCGAACGAACCACCTGTCCTCTGGCTTTGCCAAAAAGGAAGTGGCAGGCAGCGGCAAAGGGCTCGCAGGTAGCCAGGCCAGCGCGTACTCAAGCAGGAGGGTCAGCAACCCTCCCACTGCCCACGCCAGCTGGGATGGATGCAAGAACGTTGCGGGACGCCGGGGTTTGAACGCTGTGAGCGCAGCTGTGCCTTTGCACAGACCTACTGAAACCACGACGTGACACGCCGCCGCCCCGGGCCCCGCACGCCGCCCCGAGCCCGGGCGGGGCGGGCGCGGCCCCGCCCGCAC
>VXAY01002814.1:131022-192591 GCA_013399855.1 Oxyruncus cristatus | reverse complement strand
CATCCCACTGCCGCCAGCCGAGGACCCGTGCGGCGGAGTCCGTGACTCTGGGGCTAGCGGGGAGCAGTGTGCTGCTCCTGAAGACAAGTGTAAACTATGACTCATCCTTTCTGGGGCGTACGGTCTCCCGCTCCGTGCCAGCTTGCCCGGCCCGGTCCGGCGGGATGGGTCACCAGCCGGTTGAGCGGGTTTGTGCTTGCGGTGCAGCAATGCCCCATGCAGACCCCGTTTTCGTTACATGTTCAACCTGATCTCAGCCCCAGGCAGAGCATCACTGGTATCTGTGGTAATTGTACCCACTGACCTGTATGCAAGAGCTGGTGTGTGTTTTGGTGTACTAGGTGCTAGCCTGAATGCCCTTGAACCTGATCTCACTTTCCCTGTGCAACCACCCGAGGCCCTGTGGGCTGGAGGAGTGTGGGTGTAGGAGGGATGCAGGCCGACTCATTGGAGTGAGGTGTGAAGGATGCACAGCCACAGGAGCTTTACTTTAGATACTCTTAGGAGTTTTTTAACATGCTCAGCCCATTCATAAACTAGTTCATCAGGCAGTGAAGTATCACTCAGTTAGCTCCTTCTCAAAGAGCTGTGAGTAGCAAATTAAACAAACCTTACCCTGTTTGAAGCTGCAAAACTAGTATAGCAACTACCTGCCTTCCTGTAAGAATCTTTTGATGTAACTCTCCACTTGTCTCTTTCGGTTCCCATCCTTGGTACCATAGTGCATCCTGTGATCCACTGTTGTGCCTGTGGAACAGGCCAGTAGCTCTACTATAGCAGTAGCTCCTCTTGGCCATTGAGTGCAATGGATGAGATGCTCCACCTTGGGTGGGGGTTTTTTCATATTGCGCCTTTCTTTTATAAATTACAAAGTTTACTTGAACAGTGTAACAGTCTGAGATATTGCAGGCATCTTGTACTCATGCATTCCTTGTGGATATCCATGTGTATTTATTCTTTGCAACACATCTAAATGCTCTTAACAGTAGCAGCATCAGAGTACAGTGCTTGCTACATGCTACTCTAAGGAGCAGCTGTTTCTCAGCCCGAGTCCCAGTGAGTTTTCACTAGTATATACTTATGTGACTCCTGCTGTCATTTGTACAATTTCCCCTTTAGGAGAACAGACTTACTTCTTTCCATGTGTGACTTGTCCAGGCAGAGTCATGAAACAAGAGGAGAAATAGAGCTCTAAAGCATAATTTAAACCTTATTAGTGTTCTTGAATGATGGAGCAATCCCTTCCTTGAGTTTTCTGTGAAGTAAAACGGAAAAAATAATTGAACAAATATCCTTTTAAAGCTATAACAATGCATGACTCTGTAGTGTGCTTGTCTGAATGCTTAACTCTTATTTACAACAATTATTCCTCCTGCGAACATCATTACAGCAGTGCCTTGTGGAAAGGGAGAGAAGATTTCTGCAGGATGATGCCTGCCAGTTTCTTGTTCCTCTCCCCTGCAAGGCATCCTCCCCTTTCCAGTATGGTGACTGTCAGTTGTGTTTAGCTGGCATGTCTGCTTTGTTTGAGTAGCGGTAGTATGCCATCTTGAAAACCATGACATGGTCAAGGCTTTAGAAAGCAGGAGTGTATATATGTCTACTTTTCCCAGAGCTCTGCAAGCTGTGTTGGAGGGCTTGGCATGTGCCTTGGACATCTTGGCTTTCATAAAGAGCCCCTCAGAAAAAGCTGTTTGCTGCAGCTGCGTGAGAGGGTGTTTCCTACTGTAGTCAGAGATTCTCTGCTCTTGCTGCCTCCGTCTCTGGTTCTGGAGTGATCAGCCACAGGTGCTCAGGAGGTCCAGGCACCGAGGTGTGGGACCACTCTGAGCTGAGGGAGCGCAGCACCTGCTCCTGACCCTCCTGTTAATCCCAGTGAGTGGCTGTCAGCAGTCTCACAAAGTATTTTTCTGAGGTTTGTATTCAGTCTCTGAATTCCCCATTGAAATAGTTGTTGGAGTCTGGTGGCAAGTGATGTTGCTGCAGGGCCTGTCCTACCATCTGCCCTGTTAAATGCCTTAATCAGTGACCTGGAGGAGGTAGTGGCATCTCTGTTGAGCGGTGAATGGCCTCAAACTGAGGCAAGGGTGAGAGGAGATACCACTGAGATCTGGGCTGCTGTTCAGAGGGGCCTTGCGAGGCTGAAGGAAGGGGCTGATCCATGGGGACCTCATGATTGAACAGGGACAAATGCAAAGTCCTGCCACAGGAAAGGAAAGATCCGACCAAGCCAGCTCAGGTAAACCTGGTATGAAAATCAACGAAGGCTGTTGTAGTGCATTGTCACTCCTATTGGGTGACAAAGAGGGAAAGGGGGTGGATGCAGTCTATGTACAGCACCAGTTTCTGAAAGTGCAATCTCTTATTCTTTTTATGTAATGTAAGTGCTAACCCATGAATACTTTAGCAATACAGCTGGCGTATGCTTGGCTTAACCCAGTGAAGCCCAGCTCCTGAGCATGCACTCCCGACCTGAGCCTCCCTGTAAGGCAGGACTCAGCTGGACTTGCCTTACTGATCTCTGAACTGCTGGGTGGATTTTTGTACAGAGCAGGCAGGAGCAGTGGAGGAAGGAAGAGATGAGGGAAACAGTGTTGTAGGGTACCATTTCTGCAAAGAATTAATAGAGGGAGGGCTTGTGTCCAGGAAATCTGCCAAAGAGGCATGTGCTAGGTTGGGCTCTGAAGCCTGATCAGACCAGAGAAAATTGAAGAGTACAGGAGGCTACCAGGGTGCATCCCAAAGACAACAGCCTGGTTGAATACATAGCTGGAACAGTGCTGTTTCACGTGCATTGTGCTTTCTGATAAACTGCCTGCCAGATGCATGAACTGAGCAGTACTGTCTTCATCTCCTCTGTTTCATGCTCCTGAAAACCCATAATGCAATATTTAAGAACTGATGCAGCATGTTCTTTCACTGACTAGACTCCTTATTAAGAAGGTTTGCCACCAATTACAGTAACGCTATATGCAGCAGACAGATTTCTGCAGTAGTTCGTAATAGCATTGATTGAGCTTTCAGGCTTTATAGATACTATTGCTTATCCCTCCAGCAACATTGGATTCTTTACTGATTGTCTGTCTGGAACAAAACAAAATAAAATCTGGGGTCATGTCTGTTCTTGCTCCAAGTTATTGTAAGGAGAAAAAAGAATTGAATTAAATTTGGTCATGTTCAGGCAGTACTGGGAAAGAGCCCAGTATTTTTTTAGTAAAGTAGAAAAATTAGTCATGCATTTAATGATTTGTTTGCAAGTCAGACTTATTTCAAGGCATTATGTTTCTGTGTTATCAACTTCTGAACTTATTTTAAAATTCATAATTTCTGGAGAGTTTTAAATTTGGCAGAAAGGTAAAGGCTTTTGAAGTAAGCCAAAGGTAGATTGCCAGTATAGATAAGCTGGTGTTTTGTTTAGCTGTGTGCAGTCACCAGTGCACTGGATGCTCAAGTTGAGTAACTCCAGTGGAAATGTTATGATCGCTGATCAGATTACCAGTTCCAGCACCTTTTGTTTCAGCAGTATGTTCTCAGTTGTTTATTCCTCTAGAATAAACTCTCAACGTCACCTTCTGAACACAACAGGGGTAGTTGCAGAGAAGAGCCCTCATCAGCACATTGCTCTTGCTGCCTAGGTTGTCTTAATGTGCTTGGGATAGCACAAAACAGCCTTTCCAACATTTCTGTGCTTATGCAGATAAATGGAAACCCAGAAGCTCAGCAAAATGCACCCACAGTGTCCTGGCCTCTTCTCAGCTGTCGCACAGCGGAGAATTAGCTGGTGCTGGGAAAACTTTGAGAGCTGCTGCAGAAGAGCTCACTGTGGTTCCTTCCTTGGCTGTTGAGACGAAACTTCTACCTAAGACTATTGTTATTCCCTGCTCCCCCTAGACACACTGCAAACAACTTGTGACTGCATTTGCGTGGTGTAGGGGAGTCAGTCCTTCAGCAGTGAGGACAGGATGAGCAGCTAAGGAGTATGAGAACTAGAGAAACTACCTAATGGCACTTTGAACATCTCTGGGTACCTCTTCCCAAACCTACTTGCTGGGTGGCAGGATTTTGTCCACAGCAGTGCTTCTGCAGAGCTTCCAGCTGTGCTGGGCCAGGTAACCTGCTCCTCAGTGCTGAGCACCCTCAGCTGCTGCCCTCTCCCACCCTGTACAGCTTCTGCAGGGCTGCGTAGCTGTATATGAACCACAGCTTGCACCCTGGGCTGGACTGCTGTCCCAGCTGCAGCTTACTGCTTGCAGAGATGATTCTCAGGGCAGTTGGTGCAAGTTTCTGAAAATAGCAGAAGCAAAAAGAGTTTAGTAAGCTATTTATGTATTGTGTACACTCAGGTGATGTTACATAGCCACTGCTAAATGCAAGACACTTTCTCCACTGTCTCTGTAGATATAGATGGTCCTGCAGGATAATGATGTCTATTCCAAAGTACTAGAAAAACTAGGCTCAGGAGAAATGGATTTAAGGCTCTGCTGGCTCCTGAACTTAATTAGGTTATGGGGGTTTTATTTTATTTTATAGCACGTGCCAGTACAAAAGAACGTGTCTTTGGAATCCTTTAGGTTTGAAAAGACCTTTAAGATTGTAGAATCCAACTGTTAACCCAGCACTGCGAAGACCATCACTAAACCATGTCCCCAAGTGCCACATCTACACGTTTTAAATACCCCTGGAGATGGTGACTTAACCACTTCCCTGGGCAGCCCAATGCTTGACAACCCTTTTGGTGAAGTAGTTTTTTCTAATATCCAATCTAAACCTCCCCTGGAGCAACCTAAGGGCATTTCCCCTTGTCCTATCACCTGAGAGAAGAGATTGATTCCCTCTCTACAATCTCCTTTCAGGTAGCTGTAGAGAGTGATAAGTCCCCTCTGAGCCTCCTATTCTTGAGGCTGAGCCCCCTCATCTCCCTCAGCTGCTTCTCATAAGACTTTGCTCCAGACCCTTACCCAGCTCTGTTGCCCTTCTCTGGACACGCTCCAGCACCTCAATGTCTTGTTGTGAGTGGCCCAGAACTGGACACAGGATTCAAGATGCAGCCTCACCAATGCCAAGCACAGAGGGACAATCACTGCCCTGGTCCTGCTGGCCAGTCTATTTCTGATACAGGCCAGGATGCCATTGGCCTTCTTGGCCACCTGGGCACACTGCTGGCTCATGTTTAGCTACTGTCAACCTGCACCCCCGGGTTCTTCTCCACTGGGCTGCTTTTCAGCTGCTCTTCCCCAAGCCTGTTGTGCTGCATGGGTTTGCTGTGACCCAAGTGCAGGACCTGGCACTTGGCCTTATTGAACCTCACTGGCCTTGGCTCACTGATCCAGTCTGTCCAGATCCCTCTGGAGAGCCTTCCTACTCTCAAGCAGATCAATACTGCCTCCCAAGGGACTCTGTCAACCAGTCCCTTAAACAGGCCAAAGTCTGTCCTCTGGAAGTCCAAGGTGGCAGTTCTGCTGGCACCTCTCGTTACTTCTCCGATAATCAAAAAATCTTATTTCATGATTGCTGTGCTCAAGGTGGCCTCCAACCATCAGATCGCTCACCAGTCCTTCTCTGTTCACAAACACCATGTCCAGAGGGGCCTAATACATAAGTGACCCTTGCATCTTTGATGCCACATGGATTTCCATCCACTACTTCCACTGAGACAGCAAACTGAAGGACCTCACTACCACACCATCTTTCAGACATTGCTGTGCTGCCCCCAGGCTTATCTCTAGTGAGCCTGGTTTTTTCTCTTTTCCTCTTCAAATCTAGTTTAAGGCTCTTTCAATGAGCCCTGCCAACTCCTGTGCGAAGGTCCTTTCCCCACTTTGAGACAAGTGTACCCCATCTGTAGCCAGCAGGCCTATTGTTATGTAAACCTACCCGTTACCAAAACCCAAAAATTCTGCTGGTGACACCAGGCTTGGACCCAGGTATTGATCTGCTGGTTCTCCTGTTTTCTTCACTCATCACTCTGCAATTGCAAAGATAGAGGATATCATTTGTGCTCCTAATCCCTTAAACAGTTGTCCCAAGGCCCTGAAGTGTCTGTTGGTTGCCCTCAGACTTCTTATTGCAGCTTCATTGCTGCACACCTGAAAAATCAATAATGGATTATAATCTGCGGATTGTACCAGGGGAGGATGCTTTCTCTTCACATCTTAAACCTGGGCTCTAGGGAGGCACCTGGCTTCCCTAAGAAGTAGGTCTGGTCTGCATATGACACTTGCTGATCGCTAGAGAGTCAAGAGATTAAACATTTTATTACCATTTGAAATAATTCATAGTTCTTTAAACTATCACACAAATCATGATAGTCTTGTACATTTTCTCTGACCCCTTTGCATTGTCCTTATTGTTCTTCACCCTTGATGCTACAGACCAGCTTTGGTGTTCTGCCTAGAAAACTTATGATAAAAAGCACTGAGGTTACCACAGTTTAATTGCTCAGTACTTAAAACATCAGGTGAGTAAACACAGGCAAGTGCTTTACATGAAGGTTGACAAAAATGAGGGATGGCACTAGGTACCTTTCCACCCTCTTATGTCAGACTGGGTTTTTTTAATACCTTTCCCATTCCACACTGAGCCACATAGATGCTCCTTTAGTGTATTCTTTTCATCATGTTCCCAGTCTAACCTCACAATTAGAGTGAAAGAGTGCAAGATATTGTCAGCATTTTACTTTCTATCACACTGAAAACAAGTTGAGAAGTACCAGTCAGACTTTGGGTAAGACGTATACTGGAGTTTGAATGTGGAAATGTGGTTGTCCTTTGAGCCTCTAATTGGCTGGTGTCATTTAGAGACTTTCTCCAGGATGAAAGAGGTGATGCCCATCATGGGTTCCAGAAAGCAACAAAATAACTCTTCTCAGAATCTACCTCAGTGTTTTCTTTACTTTTTTCATTAGCTTAAATTTTCCGTGGTTTTTGTATTAGCATATAAATTAACTGAAAAGCATGCAGTAGATGAGAAGGTTTCTTAAACAGTACTGAAGTTTGCTCTTGAACAGTACTGAGAATTAAAAAAACCAATCCTTTAGACAGAATGAGGTAGACCCTTATCAGGAGCCTATGTAATTATCGGTATAGACGAGAAGGGATGTTTTAGCCTCCTAAAGCAGACTATTTCAAAAGTAGTTTGATTCGTTTCTGCAGCTCTGTCCCTTGCATCTATTTCACAGTTTAAGTGATGCATTTTGGTTTAGGCAGGTAGTTCTTTGTCTTAAAGTTCATTGCTGATGTAGCTCTGACCCTTACATTAATAAGGCTGACACTTCGGCTGAATTTGCTTTGCCAAGAGTTGTATTTTTTCATTTTCAATTTTGCTTCTGTGATCACAGATTTAATGAAAATGTTAGGAAGTGACTTCTAGTCAGATCAATATAAGTGGACTATATTCATTATAATTACTTTCTATCTATAGAACTGCAAAACAATATCTAAAGACAGTCTAGGAGCAGCTTGGGTTTCATGCTTTTCTAGCAGAAGCCGTATTTAGACCTTGTTATTGAATTGTGATGTCAGGATTCTCATGACTATCCCAGTTGCTGACCAGAAGATTAAAAAAAGGCAGAACCCTATTTTTTAATCTCTTGTGGACACCAATTATAATTGTGCAAGACTGATGTCAGCTTGTGTACCTTGTTAATCACTGTTCCTTTGGCTGTGATAAATAGCCCTTGGTGAGCTTATGGTTCAGTGCAAATGCTAAGTGGTTAAAGGTTCCAAATAACCGTAAGCATTTCCTCGAAGTGAAAAGAATCTTTGCTGCTGCTCTGACTTATACACATGGCTTGGAGCTACCCTGTTCCTTCCCTAGGAAATTTCTGCATAGACTTCCAAATTGAACCAAATAGTTGGAGTTTTTCTGTAACTGCCTTACTTAAAAGCATTGCAAAAACTACTTTACCACAGACACTGCTGGAATTTGGTTTTGAACTTCAAGGGTGGGTTCATAACATCCCCAGTGTAGTCTGCCTAACAGGTTTTTTAAATCCTATGCTCCATAGAAGCCTGTAACTCCCTACACACTCTGCAAAGACAGGGTTTCCACGTAGATTGCAGGGCTTTCTTGCTCATCATGAGATCTGACAGCATCTTCAGAGAGTGGTGGAGCAGAGCATGTGATGCAGAAGAGCTCCTGGGTGCTCTGTGTCTGCCTGTTGGCTTCTGAAATGCTATGACATGGAGACCAAAGTCCCTGGTGAGGTTTTCCATGCTGTACCAATGGCACAGTCTGTAGCTGCTCACGGCACTCTGCCAGGACACACACACGCACAGAAGCATCTATCTTCCTTTTAACTCCTCTACCTCCTGCTTGCTTCCAGTTGCAAACTTGCCTCCAGTCCCATCTCTTCACCTGAACCCCAGTAACTGAAGAAAAGATACTTACTTCTGATGTAGAAACATAAGTGTGGCCAAGGCAAGAACCTCTGGTTTGTTACTGTTTCTCCCCAAACCACATGGTATCACCAAGGGCAGTTGTGCACTTAAACTGTCTCCACCTATTCCACTTACTAAGGTAACCAGGGTGTGCAAGGATGACAAGGATGACCATTCAGCAAGGATGACTGGTCTTAGCAGTGACATTTCCTACTAAAATAAACATATGCAAACTTTAATTTCTACCAACATTACTGGTTATTTTTTGCTTGCTGGGTCTCCAAAGTGATTCTGGATCAGGTACTCTGCCTCTGCTGCAGGCACTGGAGGATGCTGTGGGAAGTGATTGTATAGCAAGTTTTAACTTGCAATACTCCATTCATGCTGAATATTTTGAGAGTTTAGCAGCTCAGATTAGTCTGGGAAAACAGTGTCTATGCTTGTGTTACGCAGTTTTCAGAGGATTTTTTGTCTTTGTCAAAAGTCCTCTGGTAAAATAATGCTGGATCAAAAATGTAGACCTGATTATTAAATGGCTGACCTGAAACAAAAGTTACCACTACAAAACTGTCTTCATTGCCTGTAAGCTACCCTGGTACATACAGACATTGGTGTAGAAGTAATTGCTAATGACAGGCTTACCAACAAGAACTTGGTGACTGCGGAGAATGTGTTCCTACCAAGAAAGAAATTACTGTCAGTAATTACTGATCATTCATTACTTTAAAAAATAAACCACCCTGCTTTTTTTTTTTGGTATTTGTTATAGGAGCATATCTCTAATCAAGTATATGGTGTAAGACAGCCTCACTCTTGGTGCCAGGTCTGTACAGTCTCAGTACTAGGGTGAAGATAAATGATGTACCCACAGCGTCAGGTAACAAATCTTTTATTACTGCCTCTCTTGTAGCAGTATTAGGAATTTTTCTTTCAGAAATAAGATAAGTGGAATGTTTTATGGCTGAGATGTACCTGAGTTGGGTCTTGCATTCATCCAAGGCCAGTGATCACCTACAGGTCAGCTGTAATCAACCATTTTTTTGTCATTTGGAGTCAATATCAAATTCAAACAAGTATATAAAAATCAGCTTGTTCAAGACTTGCAGAACTCATTTTCATGGCCGTAGAGATTCAGTATTTGGCATAATCTTTAAAAAATAGTTGTGATAATTTGTTTCTGGAAGGTTTATTATGTATGTTAATAGTAAAGGATCTGGCTATCCATGCCTGTCTCTGGATGCCAACTGAAGATCTCTGGCAAGATGAAATCATCTTTCTCAACTCAGTCCCAGCTGGCCACTGAAGCAAACCAAAACAAAACTGCTACATAATTGGGCACTGTTGACAGTGCTGTGAGTGATTTTGCATTTATCTTTGCTTTTTCTGAGGCTTAATGTAAAAGCTGTCATGGAAGCTGAATCCCATATCTCAGAAAGGATGATCTTGTAGGATAAGAATTCTGCTTGTACAAGTGTCTCTGCACTTCAGTACAGTTGATGTCCTTTGAGCTGCAGACCAGCAGCCATAGAGATAAGTCATCTCCATGCAGACCCAGGCTAGAAAGACAAGTGTTTTAGAGATGGAGTTAGTTTTTGGCCTGCTATCGAGCAATAGTAAGTAGTAAACTGCAGACAATGCCTCTATGTAGACGTGAGAGACTTTTAGCAGTCCTGCAGGAGTTAATTTTGCAAGCAGTACAAGTGCTTTGGAGCGTTTCACCTACCCAAATAGCTGACTGTGCCTGTCATCACTGTGCTTAATATAGTAAAAGTGATGAATCTCACGTTCTTCCAACACTGTACAGAGGAGAGGTGGCATGGCTATTGCTAGTCACTAGGTATTCACTGAAGTTAAATTCACTAGTTCATGGCTCTGTACCTCCAGTGTTGCTGAAAGGCCATTTTTTTGACTTGGCTCAGATTGGTTATTCATCTGGACCTGAAATGCTGTGCGAGGTTCTGGTTACCCATTTTGGAAATGCAGAATAAGGAGAAAAGGTAGGGGTTGATGAGAAGACCTTGCTGCCATGTAGGACTGTTCCTATGTGAAGTAACACTAATTAGATAAATGCCTTCAGCTCAAAGTTACTTTGGGTAGGGCAGCAGAGAAATAGGAGAGTTCTACAATATCTCACATGGTACAGAGCAAATGAACTGGGAATGATAGTATGAAACTTAATGACATCCAGAGAAACACCCGGGCAGCAAATTCCAGCAGAAGGAAGTACTTTGTCATGCAATGCACTACTGAACTGTCAGAATTGTTGCCAGGATGTTGGGGGGTAGGCAAAAGTACAGCTGGATGCCAACTAATGAAAGGGAGATCCATCAATAGCTGTTTAAGATCCAGATGCAATAGCTGGCTTTGGAAATATGTGCACTGCTTCTTACAATAAGCTGGGGAAAATATACTGGGGACAGTGGCACTCTATACTTGTCCTTTTTCTGTTATTCTTTCCTTAAGCTGCTGGTACCGGCCGCTGTTGGAGTCAGGCTGCTTGGATATACAGGTCTCTGTGACCCACTTAAGCTGTTCATGTATTATGAATAAGCTGTAATACTGATAGCTGTTTAGCAGACTCATAATGAGTCACTTGCTGTGATCCTGAAGGTCATGAGTTGTGCAAGGACTAGCTGTTTGGGAGGTGGATGCCCTGCCCTAACCTTGCAGTGATCTTGCTCTTTTCTTCCCACCTGGCAAGGGGAAACCTGTGTTCAGGCTTAATCAGGGTGTCCAATGGCTTAAGATGGGCCACCACTAGCACAGGCAATGGGTGCTCTGAGGTCAGATGTTGATTTATTTTTTCTTCCCTGCCTCAGTATATCCATCCTAGAACAGATAGTAGAAAATGGAATGATTCCATCATGAAGACAGTCAGATGTTTCATGTCAAAAGAATAAAAGAATTCCTCTCCCCCGGCCCTTAGCAAGTCAGAATAACCCTGAGAAACAGTGCACACTTTGTAAAGCAGAGATTTCTCATCGGGAAATGTTGTTTCTAGCTTTTCCACATCAGCTGTGAAAACATACTGCCATCCAAGCTTTGCAAAATGATTCTTAGAAAGGCCTAGCACTGAATGCTTGGTGTACAGAGGTTTGATATATTGAGAGTCAGGCTTAATGTTGTGGAAGAGAGTGTCCTAGAAGAGCCTTTGCAGAAAAGTGCTGGGGAGGGCAGTCTCCCATGGGCTTTGGGGTCTATGTTTTTGTGGGACAGCTGAGGGCAGCTGATAATCTGCCAGTTTGTTCTGTGGAGATGATCGACGGGCTTTTCCTGATAGCATGATGTAGATCGAATGAGCCTGAAAATACCGGCATCAGTGATAGGAAAGAGTTATTCATTTTCAGAGTGCAAGGAGCCATTTGGAAAGGGTACTGCTCTTTTTTGACCTTATGTTCTGGCTTTACAGCTTGCCAGATCACTATAAATTTGCAAACTAGAACTGCAGGTCTTTTTATGCCTGCAAACGGCAGCAGCAGGAGCCATTTCTAGGTGGGTTTGAAGAATGGCAGGGTGCCAGCAGTGGCATCCATCTTGCTATCTGAGATAATACCACGAGCAGCCTGAAAGGCATTTCTGACAGGAGAGCATCCAACCAGCTGTGCATTGCGCAGGGCTGACTGGAGAGCTTTTACAGGAGCAGGACTAGAACTGGTGTGGCCAGTGTTGGATGGTAATCACTCTTCTGTGGCTGTGTTTCCAAAGTCTTCACAGAGATCAGCTCTTTGTGTGGAAGTCTGGTGTGGACCCATGGCATCAACCGATGCTCTGATCAAACTGGGGTTGTGAGGGCCTGGCACCTGTAGGTATCACAGCCTGCTGGGCAGGGAAGACAGGCTCTTGTGCTGCAGATCTGCTTTGGTGCCTGTCACTTGACTGCAGTAACACTGCCAATGGTTTTGCCTGGCTCAGTATCTGGAGCCAGGGCTCCCCTGCAGCCCACATTGCTGTGACACTGTGTCCTGGCCATGCAGGATGACTGGAGAGTAGCAAAACTAAATGCAAGCCAAGGGAAAGCAAAGAAGAGCGACTGCTATCCAGGCTCTGAACAAAGGCAGCTGGGTTTGTGGTACGAGTGGGAAAATACTCCCCTGACTGTCCCCTCTGCTAGCTGCAAGCATGTCCTGTCCCTCCTGGGGCTTGCTGTTTCATGTACTGACTTTAGTATTTCCTGAGCATGACTTTATCTGTCTCATTTCTCCAACCTTAGGGGAACTTTGGCACAGATGTCAGCAGCCACCAAAAACCGCAGAAAGCTTTTGTGCACTTGAAATGTGCTCTGTCCACGCTTCATTTTAAGGACTAAAGGCCCTGCTTGTAATTCTGCACCAGGCTGCTCTGATTTTAACCTAGTTTCCACTTTGCTTAGTTTCCTTACCCTCTCTACAAGATTGCTGCACACAAACCAGAAGCCTAGTGGGAGCTTCTAGAGGTCTGCCAGCCCTCTAACGTGCAACAGTAGTCTTAAAATTCTTGAGATGGGTTTGCATGTCTCCAGATGGAATGTAAACAAAGGGCTGCTAATAAAACAGTGTGTAAGGTCTTATTCAGATTTATATAAATCCTGAAACCACGTCTAAAAATAGTGCCCTGTTTTGCATTCCTGAAAGCAGATTCATCACACACCTACATCTGCCATGAACTGCTATGCTGGTAACAAACTGGACTTCTTGGAAGTTGTATGAGAAGTACTGAAAACCCATTTTAATTTTATTAGTCCTACAAAATACATATCGACAGTGATGTTAAATATGATAACACTTGAAATGGATTGCAGCCTTGGCACTAGCAGGAGGCATTCGGTGTGGGAAATGGCCTGGAGGTGTCCATCAGAGAAGTCCAAGCATTGATTGCCTTTTCTGGTGGGAATCTGGTGGGATATGGAGCAGAAAGGAGCGTGGGGAAGCTGGATGTAAATTTAGCTAATGGTTTCAGTCCAGGAAGGAGTGAAAGAATAAAGATAGGCAATTGCTGTGTATTCTATATGTTATGTTAGGATTCAAGCAGAGGGACCTTTTCTTTTAACCTTAAGGCTTGTGCTTATGACGCAAGTATATAAATAGATGGGGCTCAATCCTGTAAGGTGCCAGTGCTTAATGTAGAGCTTGTAATTAGTCTTATTAGTTTAAAGCACTTAAACTCTTTCCTCCCTTGTGTCTGCTTACTTGCCATCTCTCTGAGCTGGTCTTGTGATCATGTTTTTCAGTGGTGGAAAGTCTGAGGTAATGTAACATTTGAGATATGGCTTTCACTTTAGAGTGTTTCTTAGCCTTAAATATTCACTAGGAGATTTTGGACTGTGGTGTGGTGCCCATGAAGGTGTTAGCCGTTGTTAACCATGAAGGTTAATAGAACTTTCATCCGTAATAATATTAAATAGGGCATATGGCTATATTAAATATATCCTGTTTTAAGAACAAACTAAATCCATGTCCATCTTTAAAGGACACTTAATCTTTGTGCCTTGGTTTTTGCATGCTCTCCAGGGATGGGAAAGCTGTCACTTCATTGTTGATACATAAAGCATCTGACATATCTCCTGTATGTGTTGACTGCTCTAGTAATGTGATTTTCAGCAGGTTTGTTCCTTTCTACCTAGGAGAAAATAGATGTGCTCATTTAGCTTTTTGGGAAGGTACTCCAGGGGAACTCAGGATGAGGAGGTGACTGCCGTCAACATCATCTTTCCTTGTCATGCATACCCTGTCTGGTGCGAGGCGTTAACCTCAGCCCTGCACAGACACAAGCATTAGCGATAACTCCTGTCAGTGAGATCATCAACAGAATATTTTTAAAGTATTTGAACATGCTGAATAACGGCTCAAACTGTGGTGTGTGTCCTCTGACCCATGGCCAGGGTCCTGAATGGCAAGTAAAGGCTCAGTGCCTCCGAAAACCAGGCTCTTTCCTCCTGAGCTTATGCATGATTTGGGAGCCCAACCCAGCTACAGGCATTTGCACTGAGAAATCTGGGTTTCTATTTCTAAACTCATACTGAAAATTTGAGCTTCCTATATGCTAGGAGTGGCATTTACATTTTTCACAAAAAGTGCTTTTGTCCTCACTTCCTCTGCTTTTGCTGCTGTAAGAAAGCTAAGCATGAGGCAGAGGAGCATGCCATCCCAGGCTGGAGGTAGGAAAGGTGTGTTTGAAAGTGCCTTTACTCCTGCTTATATCAACACAGTCTGTAGGAAGCTGCGTTTCCAGTGAACAACTAGAAAAATGTCTGAGGATCACCCCTCTTAAAAGGAGCCAGGACCTTCCACAGTGTCCATTGTGGTCCTTACTTTATGCCATAGGCATGGGCAAACATCCAGGCTCTCCTGTGAGCTGAGACCTGGAATGAGGAGAGGGGATTTGTCTGAGTGCATCTGTATGTGACCCAAATTCTGAATTTCCAGGAAGGCTTTTTCCCAAGCTGATCTGTCAGTGGGAATTATATTGGTCCAGCCGTGACACCTAGAAACATACTCCCTGAAGTACAGGTGTGAGCTGTAACAGACTACAAGTGTCTGAAGTATTTACTATGAGACATTAGTCACACTGAGAAATGGCCTTGTCCAACTGTAGTGCAGGCTTGCATGGCAATTCAGTAGAAGAGACCAGAAAACAGGGAAACTCTGGCTTCCCCACTTCATCATGAGTTGCACTTTGAGGAACATGCGTGGAATATCTGTAGGTCTTGCCTGAGGCTCCCATGCAGAGTTTTCCCCAGCTAGGTCATCTTGACTGAAATGCTTACTGGAAGTACCCCACGACTCGTGGAAAACCTAATTCAGTGTACTTGGAAGGTCAGTTGTTTGTTCTTTCCATAACTCTTGCTTCTCTGGAGCAAAACTGCTCCACCACCCTACTGTGGTGGTGTCTTACCAAGCTGTTTTCTGGGAAGCAAATTTTTTGGTCATACCTTCAGCACTGTAGTTTCCAAATTCAGTTAATCTCAGTGGAAGCAGTCTTTGAGCATGGAAGCCAACCAGACACCCACGGCAGCAGAGAGAAGAGCTATTTTAAAATTCTGAAAATTAAAAAGTGTTTTTTTCACTCGCATTCCTGGGTCTTGGCCTGAACAAGGAGTGGAGGTGCCAAAATACTGCGAGAATGTCTGTTGTTGCAGTATGTCTGGCCGAACCAGAAGCAGGAAATTCTTGTGAGAGCCTGTCTCATCAGATTGCCAGCCAGCTCTGAGCCTCACTAGTTGTGAGTGTAAGCTGGTGAGGTGGAAATGTGGTTGCGAGAGAAATATTTGAAGGTGAGTAAAATGGTTCATTGGAAGTGATAGCAGAGGTGTGGTGGTGGTTTTCTGTTTCCAACATAAAAGTAGGAAGTGAATACATGAAGCAAACTTGGATCACCCTCCTTCTTCCAGTGGGGGAGGAAATAGGGAAAACTCCCTGTATGGGTTGAGTGCTTCGCTGCCAGAACTGGTCTGCCTCTGTGCTCTGCCTTTGGGTCTCCCTCTGGCTTGCTGGGGGCCAAATCCAGCCTCCTGGTTCATAACTTCCTTCTTAAAACTTGTAGGTCAGGAATTTTTTTCTTACGCTGGGCTAGACTCTGCACTAAAACTTTCCATGTTGTTGTATGCAAGCTGCCTTGGCAGGAGCAGGGATGCAGGCGCTGTAGTAAGAGCCCCAGTGTTTAACCCCCCTGTCCAGTAGACTTATTCCACCTTGGCTCCATTTCAAGATTATTTAAAAGACCGTAGACAGTCTATGCTGCCGTTTTCAGCATTATTGCTCCTGGTGGAGCTGTAACAGTGGGAGACTTTAAAGGAAAAGGACATAATGGAAACTGATTAGAAAAGTGGAGAAAGTCTTGGGGTACAATGAAGCATTGCCTAAAGAAAGGCAGGAGGGTGAATAAGGTGAGCCCTTAAAAGGCACGTATTCGATCACAGCAGGGCAGGAAATAGCTTTAGGAGAATTTTTTCTTTGGTCCATTCATAACCTGGTTTGTACCTCATTAACTTTCTGTTAGTGCTTTTTTCTTCTGAAATCCAGGGTAGCTTATTTCCACTGAAGTCAATGTGAACAGTCATTCAGCACAGAGTGCATGAATCCTTTTGTGCAGATTAAACAAGAGAAGCTCCCAGTGTTGCCTGCATCCTAAAGGGATGAGAAGCACATTGAGGATGTGCTGACGATGTGTGCTTTTTTTCCTCCGTTTCCGTGGAGCTACAATAAGCTTCACAGAGGTGCCTTTTCCAGGGTGCTTGCACGATTTTTTCTGTAATATGCTGGATGTGCAAATGACAACTCCTGTGAAACCAGTTGCACTCTTGCCTCTGGTTGTATTAAGCATGTTAGATTGTTAGAAGCTCCTGGTTTATGAAGGAATTGCCATAAAAGCTGCATGGCTTAAAATGTGCCCAATAGTCTCCAAGATCTTAAACACTTTCAGCCATTCTCTGCTTTTCTAACAAATGCTGGTTTTGTGAACTCTTGTTCTGTAGTGCTGAAATAGGATTCTAGGTAGTTAAAACTGTGCCTCGTTACATCCTTTAGGAAAGGCAGCTGGGGTTTTGTCTTGCTGACGAAGCCTAATTTGAATGACTTTCCTCATCAAGCCCATTTAATTAAAGATTCATTACATTCTGTACAGTGTAACAGTGAAACACAAGTGTCCTCTGGGCAGCCAGCTACTGAAAGGGAGGAATTAGCTGGGGCAGATAGGGTAAGAAGTTGTGGGATTGAAATGCAGTGAGCAAGATGTGGGTTTGATACTGGGGGAGAATGGGAGCGATAGTGAAGTGTTGCTGTGTGCGTCCAGGGGCTCTTCAGCCCTGGAGAGAGGGTTAGGTGTGCATCTGTGGGATGCACTTTTCCTGCCTGTGTGTAAAAAAAAAAAAATCCTTGCTGTCTGCTGCTTTCTAAGAAGGTTTATTGTAGACAAAAGAAAGCAGATGGACTCTTGCAGCCTTTTGCAAAGCTTAAATGGGTTGCAACCCAGAAGATGGAGAATCGAAATCCATAAAATGATGCACTGACTTTGAGACAGGAGCACTGGTTGTACACCAACTGCTTAGCTTAATTTTTGTCCCTGTATCACAACTGTGTGTGTGTATCGGTAGAGGAGTGATTTATCAAGTAGCTGTTCAGCAACAAACGCTTCCAGAGACACTGAAAACCTTTTGTGCCAGTGTCCTTGGTGGAGGTTGTCTCTTCACTGGAGAACTGCTACTGGACATCCATACATACTGTTAAGTAGTAGGTCCATCTTCTGCCTCAAGGCAGCCATGAACAGTTAAGTGTTTTTTTTTTTGCTTGAAATGGGAGAAGATTCGATGGGTCTTTATTTAAAAAGAGGAACAACTTACTTGAAGAAGAGCATTTTGGTATACATCTCATGAACCTGGAAAAAATTCAAGGCTATGATTAAAAAGCTTGTTTGTACTCTTTCTGAAGTGCCTGTTGATCTTGTTTGCTCTGATCAAGAGGGAAAATCTTAAATGAACAAATAAACCATCAGAAAGCCTACTATCACTGGTCAGTGCTGCTGTTCTGCAAGGAGCCTACTGAAAACCAACACTTAGTTCTCCTGGTCTCAGCTCTTCCTGCCTGTTGAGGTTTGCTTTTTGCTGTATTGAGTAGTGTTCCATACTCAGAGCAACAAAACAGTGGGCACAAGTTCTTCTCTAACATGAGTTTTGTGGCTCTCACTGGGTTCCTTAGCATTTGAAGGCATTTCAGTTCTCTACCTGCTGGAGCCACAGGTTGGTGGCTGGGCTCCCCCTTGCCAGCTCTGCTCAAGCAGAGCCGTGCACCTGTAGCTTCCCTTGGCTGAGGCATCTGAGCAGGGATGTACCATTTTCTATCTATCCACAGCAAATTATGAACCTCCTGAGCTGCAGAGCTGGGAAGGAGTCATTAATTTCTGTAAGAGCACTTGGAAGCTGTTGTTTTATATGCCAAGTGTTTGTTGATGTGACACTAGAGTTCAGCTGCAATTGGGAATGGAGAGATGTAATTACGTCTTGGTTCTGTAATCTGAGCCTTCCACAGGTGGTTCTGTCAGAGCTCCTCTCTTCTCACTATTTCCCATTTTTGGGAGTTGTGCCTGCACATGAGATTGATTACGTCGATTGTCTGTTTTTCTTGTTAATCCAGAGAGGTCTCAAGTCACTTTAGCCTGCGTGGGTTCTTGAACAACAGGGCTTTGCATGGCATCGTCCTCCTCTGCTCTGAACCCAAACACATTCACAAACCTGCGTACTACAGGGCCTGTTCCTGCTGTCCATTACATGAGTGGGTTTTCTTAGAAATAATCACATGGAGCAATGAGCTCAGCAAGTGCTGAGCTCCTCCATTCTGCTAAGTCCAAGTCCCCTTTGCAGGAGAGAGCTTGATGCAGCAGGATCAAAATATGAATCCTTTGTGCAATACATGGAAATAGAGATGTATTTGAGGTCTGGGTTTGCTTCCTGTTGGAAGAATCCAAGGTCTAGAGTAGCTGTGTTGTACCCAGTTGCTCTGGCTGATCTGAGGCTGTGCACAGGTTCTTCAGGGGCCTTGGGGTCTTTTGGACGCTGGTGGGTGACGGAAGGCAGGGAGTTCCATGTTACTTTTAGTGCTATTACAGTCAGTATGTGGGGTCTGATTTGATATTGCAGGAGCATGCAGTAACTTGGATTAGAGGGCAGAGCATGAGCTTGTCCAAACACAGGAACACTGGTTTTTTCAAGGAAAAATCATGTAGCATTTCATAACCGGCACTGAAAATACTGTGCTGGAAAGCTTAATCCATCATACTTTTTCTATGAGATTTTCTGAATTTTATTTTTAATCAGATGCATGGAGACTACAAGTGTCCCAGGTAAAAGTGCTGCTCCATGGCAAAGTGGGCAGGTGGAAAATTAGGTATCTGAAACTTTTCAGGGCATGATCTGAACTTAGAGATTTCAGTAGGAGACAAAGGAAACACAAAACCAGTGTTTTTCTCTTGTAGGCTCTGGCATGGTATGATGAAAGTGTCATGTGGTGCATCTCTGGCAGCACAGGATTACATCGGTTTGCACAGGTTGCTCTGTCCTTGGGCAGTTTCTTACAGGCTGTCTGTGTGCAGTGGGAAGTTGCTATTCCAGGTAATATTGAAAATTATGTGAAAGCTCTCTTAGCTTGTGACAGTTCACTAAGAATTCCCATCACCAGTTGAAAGGGTCTTGTACATATGTATGGATGGATGTGCGTATGTATACATAGTGTATGTAATTATGTATATGTGTTGTTACTTGTTTACTGTAAAAGATACTGCAGTAATTTTTTTACTGCAGAGAGCTGCTCTTACACGATAATGTCTGCTGAGAGTTAAGTCTGTCATTGAGAAATATTTTTTGGTCTTGATCTTAGACTGGTCTTAAACCTGAGACCCAGAGACAGGAAGAGGAATGTGCTATATGATGACCCTAGCTAATTCTCAGAAACAGCATGGTGTTCTTGCTGCCACCTTTCTCTTTCATCCTTCTCCCTGACTCTCTTCCAGGACATCAAGAGGAAAAAGGAAAAGTTAGTTCCGTTAGAACTGGCTGTTTTTCTTCTTTCCATAGATGTTTTTTCACCCCTCTACTCTCAAGTTAAATTGTAAAACAAAGTATGCAGTATTTCTGCTGCAGAGTTAAATATTGATGAAGATTAAGATGCATTAAAAGGCCGAGGAAATTCATGGAACAGGAATAAAAATAAACAAAGGCCAGAAAATTAAAAACATGTTCAAATGTATGAATAGGTCTTTATCTTTCCACCTTCCAGTATGACTTCCAATAAAATGTTTCAGCATCTTGGTGCAAACGTTCCAGTTTCACTGAGCTGGGGACAAGAAAGTGCTGTACAGTAACAGTTACGGGGGGAAAATGTTCTGTGCTGTGTTGGTCTTGGACTTCCTCAGAGTATTTTTTGTTCCAGATGTTAAACTGCTATTTTTTTCAGAAGCCTTGCTAAGTTGCCAGAACACTAGATTTTTTTGAAGGATTTTCCGAACCCCAGCTGATTATCACAACGCACAAGAATCCAAACTTGGGCTTGGCTTTGCTGTACTGCAGCAGCTGCAGAAAATCTGTGCGAGGGCGCAGGTTTACAGCGCCATCATCGAATGCCCTTATAGGGTAAAACAGGGAATGAGGGAATTCTGCTCTGCTGCCTTGTACAACGCAGGATTTACGTCAGCCATTGAGTAACATCGATTTCCCCAAAGCCCAAATACCCTCACACACACACACTGTGGCCAAGGTGGTAGCAGAGCTCCCAAAAGAGATGCAGCAGAGCAATTCAGGGATGGAAAAAATTATATCTCATCTGCCTCCATCCAGGCAAAGGATAGTCTGCTCAGAACAGAGGCAAAATCAGTCCCCAGGGTATTTTTTTTCTAGATATAAGAGCACTTTTTTTAGCTGATGGTATGTGATGATGCTGGTAGTACATGGCACAGATTGCATGTTGCTCCTTGGTTGAAGTCAAAATGCCAGATCCCCCTCCCACCTGTGACTCCCTTCCTGACCAAGGCGCCTGTGCCGCAGCTCCCTGTGGCCCTATTGCTCACATTCTTTTCAACTCTTTGATCTAATCCTTATGGAAATAGATGGAAAAATCTCCTAAGCTCTGTTTTGTCTATTGAGTGTTGTCAATAGGAAACTTCTCTTTACAAAAGTAATAAATGTATAAGCACCTTCTACTTTGGACCTGCTTCTCTCTTTTACCTGCCTCATTTTTGTCTTTGTGCTTTTATAGAAACTCTCAGTTACGATATTTTTGCACTTAATGCGTCTTCCTGACACTTTCAGTACCCTGCTGCCTTCATTTTGCTTTGAAGGATCATCAGCCCTTATGAGTGGAAACCTGTGACTGTCCTAGTGTTAAAGACAGTGTGGAGCTCAATGTGTTCAAATTCCTTTCCCTAACCACAATCCTCTTTTTAGAGGTGAGTTCTGCCAACCAACTTGGGCGACCAAATGGCTTTGGCTTCCATGCCAAAGAAAGCTACTTATTTAGCCAAGCATATCTGCTGTACCTGGAAAGGTCTGTTTGAAGATGCCAGAACAAGGTTCCTGCCCCCAATGGCACAGGTCCCCAGGCTACTGGTGGCTGGGGCAGCATGAGTTTGCCAGGGTACATTGCTGAACTGGTAAACAGATTTAGCACACTGCAGTTTTTCATTGCCTTGGGTCTGTGCCCGGTCTTTGAGGACCATGGCATTCTTTCCTGAGAGTGACGTGGGGTTAGAGCACTTGCGTGGTGCCTGGATGGAGGTAAGGGTGGGTCTCCCACCAAATGCCACCAAGTTGCCCCATGCCTCCAGAGAGACTTGGAGAACAAGACCTACTGAAAAAATGGTGGCTAATAAGTCTGTATTTTTAAATGGGGTTTTGCTCAGGTGGATGCTAAGTGAGTGGCAACTTGAGGCAGCTAAAGTAGAAAGGATAAGAGTGTCAGCTCTCTTCTGCTGTGAATATTGATGTCTCAGGGAAGGGATGATGAAAAACAGAGGCCAAAACACGAGATATGAGCAGATGTAATGGATAAATCACCATAAAATAGAGTGAAAAACTTTTCAGATCTCTGGAGCTGAAGTTTGTGCCAGAGACCCAAAGGACCCTTTGCTATAATGGCACTAAGGTGAGGCTGAGATGCTGGGGGAGGACTGTCCCCATCTCCTGGGACCAGACCCTGTTACTCACAAAGGGGTTCACTCTGGTGTCCAGTGTGCCACAGGAAAAGCTCTGGCCATGATTCATGTTTGTAGCTGAAAGGGAAGAGTCTGTGACTTATCCTCTGTCATTCTGTGTCCTTGCTATGTGGGCCTAATCCCAGCAGTGCTGTTCTGGTCTTGTTTGGTTTTTTTCAATAGTATTTCATAAAGGGTTTCATAAACTCAACTCTGGTTTTGTATAGGAAGATAGCATAGAGGAAACTCTTCCACAGCAAAATCTGAAGCTTGGAGCGAAAACTGGTCAATGAAGGCAGAAATTTGGCTGTAGAAGTACAAACAATCTTTTCTTTGTTGTGGCAGCCTGGTCCTCAACTGGGCTTTGGAGGGTGATAGAGTACAGCAGTGAGTCAGGATGGATATTTGCACTCTATCGAGCTCCTTCCGGCCATTCCCCTCTGACTCATGGATTGCACAGAGATCTCTAAATATTTTACATGCCAGTGGGCTCTGCAGTAGTAGGCGTGAGATTAAGCCCATTTTTAAATCAATGCGACCCTGGATAGAACTACTCCCATTAGCATCCTCCAGACTCTTCCTTTTCCCATTTTAGAGCAACGGAAACGGAAGTCATCCGTTATTTACACAAATTGATGAATTTGAACAGTTTCCCTTGAAAGGTACAATTATCCTAATTAAGTGAAAATAACCACCAAAAAGTCTCAGTTATCTTAAAATTGAGATGTGCAGTTCAGTTGTATTTCCAGACTCGGGCAAGCTGCTGGAATGCATGCAGTTTAACTTTCCTCTATGATATAATAGTTTAAAAGAGATCAGGGTACATTTTACCATAGTGTCTAGCAATGTGAGTTTATTCAGACTTTTGGCAAGCAGTTCTGCACACTCTTGCTAAAACTGTGAATCATCCATTGTTGGCTGATTGCACTCTAGTTGCTAAGAGATCTGTCAAGTGCATACTGAGGCTTAATTCTACATTTGCTCTAAGAAGGGCTAAATGTATTAAATTGGAACATGTCACATCCTTCCTAAACAAGTAATTAAGGCACTGCTATGAGCCTGTCTGATGGAGAGAAAAGAAGGAGCTGGGAACAGCTGGAAGATTTAACTTGTGTCGAGGTTGGTCTCTTCTGTCTGGGAACACTAGACTTATTGCATGTTGAATTTTCACAACCTGATGCATAGTGGAAATAGAAAGGGGAGGGAGACATTAAAAAAATAGAATTTGCAAAAGAACTTGTTTTTCAGTGTCCTTATATAAACCTCTTAGAATGATCTAATGCTTTTTCACAAAGTGTAATTTTTAGTAATGGAAAGACAATCCGTCAGTGTTTCCCAAGCTGCCTTGCCCCCCACCCCCTCCCAAGTGAACTCTACCGTTCACACTGCTCCTCCCCAGTAATCCTGTCACTTGGATGTGCTGCCATATGTATTGCAGACACCATGTGCTTTCATTCAAGATTGTACTTTAATGTTTCTGTTTGATAAGCACACCAGCAGAAGTGGCAAGTTAGTGGTACTGTGAGATATCTTTAATCATCTTCCCTCTCCTAAAGAGCCTCAAGCATTTCCAGGAAGGCCTTTTACTACCCACAAAGAGAAAATTGATCCATTTGTTGGTAGTAAACAGAGTACGTCATCTGTTTCTGTAAGTGTACTCCTGCCTGCATGGGGATGTGTGGCAGCAATTTAAAAAAAAAAAAAAAGTAAATGAAAAAAGTTCTTTACTCAAGAATTTTAGACTCATCTGTTCCTAAAATTGGATCATTTGCACTGACATTAGGCACTATCCAGAAAGTGCCTCAGTTTCTCACCAAGCTCTGTATCTTCTACACCTTCACTGAACAAGAAGGAAGAGTCCTGAAATTGTGGTTTGTCTGTGAGTGTTTTCTGGAGCCCAGACGACTGGCAGTGGGCTCTCAAGCTCAGCCTTTCATCTATCATCTTGCAGATCCATATTGTCATATTAGGGTTGGGCCCATGGATGCTGTCTGTTTGGGCTGCAAAGAAGGGAAAGAGACACAATCCTTGCTTAGTTACCTAAATGATAAGTTGTCTTCCTTTTAAAAATAAAAACACTATCCCTACATCAACCATTGCTCGTGGTTTGGCTATACAATTCATCCAGGTGCAGTATTTTGTCAGGTTGTTACTGAATTTCTCTTCCTTGTGTAGGTCTTCACAGACATGACTGAAGGCCTTTATAATGCTCTCTTTGATCACTGCAACGGATTGGGCTCTGTGAATGCTGCTTTAATTGGGGTTTTGGAAATGATGCATTTTTTTTTTGGTGGCTCCTCTCCAAGCTGCTTGTGACTTCGGATGTTCTCTGTATGGTGGATGTGGTTCTGGAGAGCAGCAGGCAACAGCCTGCATCAGGATGGTGGATCTCTCTGTCCCTACTGCAGTGTCGCCCTGCTTATCTGTCCGAAGGCGTCTCTTCAGTTGCGGGTTGTGGTTAGAGCATACATGCAGACGACGGTCCTCTGTGGTGGCTTGGCTTACAGAACTAAACAGATGGCCCATCCCCTGACTGTGGCCTGAGGTCTGCATGCCAGCCAGGCAGTGTTCCCAGGGGCCATATGGCAGGGTGGGTTGGTTGCTTGTACCTCCTGTGCCGTCCCTGCCTGTGACCTGGTTTGCTCGCAGTTTAACACTCCTTTGGTCACTGGCCAGTGATGACTGTGTGCCCTCAGGCTATCCGTGTGAAATTTGAGTGACCTTGCACTGGTGGGTTTCTGAAGTGCACCTATTCAGCAATGATTTTCATTCTCATCAGGTCCTGAGGTGTGTGAAAACATTCTGTTTGCGTACCAGCAGCAGTATCCACTTGTATACAGCTTAACCTGGTGCATCAGTGCCATCACTGCTATTGACTAGAGTTACCCTTTCATCCAAAGCTGTTTTAAACTAGATGAGATTGTCTTGCTGTAAATACATGATGATTGGTAATAATTATTTTATCCTTCAATTCCTTATTGACAGTCATTTCACAAATTTTTCTAGCATCCCCATTAGGCCGTAAGGATGATGGATGCTACAGAACTCTTCCTTAGGTGGAAATCATCCAGACCTGCTGTTTTAAAAGTGCTTGTTAATGACTCCTGTGCAATGTCTTCCTGTGTTATGGATGGGATGAAAATTACTCTTCATAATACAATCTGAATATTTAACTGTATTTTTCGCCATGTAGAGAAGAAATATTTATTTAGGATTTTTACCTTTTTGGTGTGAATATTGAAAATTTCACCCCTTCCAGGTAGTAATGAATCAGCACCACTGTTGCTGTTTGTGTTGTTCCTATGGTAGGGAAGCAAGGGAGGAAAAGAAAGGTTCTTGTATGTCTTGATTCTGATATCCAGAGATTTTTGCTAGGTCCTTTTGCTTTTATAAATTCTCTTAATTTTTTTTACATTGCACTAAAACTTGTTATAATTGTTTTGGCTTGTTATAATTTCCTCTCAACACCAGTTAACTTAGACTTTATCTCTGATCCTTCTTCTAATACAGCATTCTTTTTTACATGTGAGAGTGGGCTTTCTGGACATTTAATGACATTTTCTTAAAACTGCTCCTAGGCATCACTTATTTTTAGCATGCAAATTAGCCTGCTTAGTGATTTAACTGAGCTATTTCAGCTTTGTGAAAATAAGGCTTTTGAAAATTATTAACTCTGTGGGTTATGCAAATGCTTTTACTTATTAGGAGTATCCATTTTGTCTATGAAATCTGTCACTTGTTAGGTGCATTTTTCGCTTCTTCGTTTTGTCTGCAACTGAAAGGGCATGGATTATCATCTGTATTCTGAACACATTATGCCTTTATAAATTGATATCCTCTAACCATGCATTAGTTTTTTCAGGAGTGTCGTCTTTCTGGTCAGTGTAACAAGGGGTCTCTGAGGAAAAAGCTGTATTTCTTCCATGAAAGCCCAGTGAGTATTGAGAAGACTTGATGTGTTCCAGTATGTTGGAGACTTGCTTCCTATGTTTGCCCATTTTTTCAACCTGTTACATGCTGAAGTGAAAGATGAATGTGAAGTAGGCCAAACAAAATATCATATTTCTTTTGCTCTGACCTTGCAGAGTGTATTTTTTTTTTGCAGCTTCTCTTTACTGTTGTGTAGCTACGGTTATAACTTTCTTTCATCAGCCAAAATAGGTAGGAAAACAGGATTTCTATATTTCCCCTTGAGCACTTACCACTTACAAGACATGAAAAGCATTCAGCAGTAGGTAGAGACAAGTTTTAAAAAGTGCTGGCACTCGCCTGGCTGGGACTGTGGTCCTTGGGGAGGTTCAGCCACCTTATTCAGCAGTGATGTGTCCTCCCCAGTGGGGCAGGAGCCCCCAGCAGCCAAAACCAGATGCAGCTGCCAAGGAAATACAGGTTCAGCTCCTCAGTGGCAGGAGTGCATTCAGTTGTTTTGACTTTTTCGTGACTGTCACTCCAGCCCCAGGCTCACCTTTTGTTTGCAGCAGGTTCTGTAGGTACCTGCAGGCTCTGGCATCGCCTTTGTCTGAGAATGCTACAGTTACAAGCTGTCAGGTTACTTACACACCTCTAATGGTGTTGATAGCACCTGGTGAGGTAATAGTTTCCATTTGGTTACAAATACATAAATGTCAGTGTTTCAATTTATTTGTGTGTAGTGGCGAACTTATGTAGGACTGTGCGGAGAAAGGAAAAGCCATTAGACTGACTATAAAGTAATACTGGAGTCTGATGTATCATCAACTCTTGGCTGTTATTCCAGCAGATGTGTTCCCTATTCCCTCATGAGTCTGGAAATGGGCTGATACTGCCTTGTGTCTGTCAGTCATGCCACTGCTGTTTGCTCTAGGTTTGGGTCAGGCGCCGGGGGGGCAGGTATTGCTCCAAACACGGGACCCGCTGGGAGGATCGTGGTATCACCACGTTACCCAAAGCAGTCCCTTGTGCATGCAGAACTGGCAGCAGGCAGGAGGGCAGAGCTTGGATGCTCCAGTATGTAACTGCTTCGGAGAATTGGTGCTGCTCAGCAAAGGGCTCTGGCCTGGGTGCAGTGAAACATGGACATGTGCTACCTCAGAGAGAGGAGCCGTAATTAGGAAATGTAGGTCATCAAATTCAATTAGCCCAGTGCAGTGTAGCTGGGGAGAGTTCTTACTGGATTTACTTCCTCCTCAGGGTAGCTCTTATTAAAGAATACTCTAAGTGAAACCCTTGTGTCTAAGATGCATTTAGAAGCCTGCATTTCCCTTCCCAAAGTAAATGTCTGCAAAATGAAGTAGTAAGATACTGAAGAAGCTGCACCCACAGTGCCCCGTGAGTGGGATTGGTGAGTGAGTGAAGGAGAGAGGGTTGTTTGCAAAGGCACACCTCATTAAAGGAGCACGATTGAGTTAGGAATCTGACATCTAAAGTGTCTTTACACTGGAAGAGCTTTAATTAAGTAGAATCTTTGAACAGTTACTTTTTACTTACCTGTTATTTTGCTTTTCTTCATTTTTTCCCCTTGTCCCTGGGCATTGCAAGCTTCCCTTTGTTTAAATCCACTTGTACTTTATGCACGTACAAGCGGAAGATGTTTATACAGTATCAAAGTGAAGATTAACTGAATTACAGACATGTCAAGGGAATTATTTTTTTTTGAATGTAACTCCGCTTCTGCCCGCGATTTCACTGCACTTTTTAGCTGAATGCAGTATTAACTCTAATGAAAGAATGTGATCTCAGGATATGTAAAAGTGTGCAGCAGCTTGTTTGGCAGGCAAAGGAGCAAAACAAGGAACCACATTGCACCTGCTAGTGCTCTTAAAGTGCTTTCTTTACAGGTGTGTAGACGTTTGCATTTCTGCATTTATTGTATAAAATGTAAAGGGACATCTTTGGAGGGGGGAGGGGATTCCCACCTCTTCTGCCTGCCTAGAGCTTAGGTCCTGTGTTCAGGTTTGACCCTGCTAATTCCCACCTGCAACTAAATGCTCTCATGGCAAATCTGTGTGAAATTGTGTTGATGATACTTGCATCTGCAACAGTGTCCCCTGAGATTTGAAATGACACTGACTTGAACTTAGAATAAGAATCCAAGCAATTTCTATTTAGAAAGGAAAAAAGGTGCAGTATTCTAATCTAGGTTTTGGTTTTAAATTTGCTCAGTACTCATCCATCCTTGAGTATTAAAAGGATGTGTGCTGGATCTTTAAAAAATGTTCAAAATTCTCTACCCATGTGCCTATATTGCAGAAATTGTTTGGGCAAATTGTGTAAATGTCAATGCACTGAAAGTCTTGTAGACTTAAAGGTATTTAAATGCATGGAGACCTTAAAGGAGCTCCTTTGGTTTGTACTTCGTTAATATTGTTGCATAGGTCGGGGCTGTGTAGATGAGAGTTTGTATGTGTGGCCCTTTTTGGCTGGGTGAAATATCACTGTGTGAAGGGCAGGTGGCTATTTCCTTTTTCCAAGTATTTAGACGTCTGTCATAAACCAGAAATTCACATTTTTCAGGACTTCTGCTCATGTATCACTTATATCCAAAGTGATGCTCAGTCACAGGATGGACGGGTGCCTTTTGCATCAGTTTGGGTGGCAAGGTTTTGGAGTGGCTTCGGGAAGGCTCCTGTGCTCCCTCCTCAGGGCGGAGGGCATGGTTCAGCATCTGGTAGGTTGTCCTTTTGGGCAGGAGGACTGAATGTTGTCACGCAGGAGATATAATTGCCATAAACTCCCTGTTCTGTAACTCTCTGGTTTTGTAATTTTACTGAGCAATAGTGTCCCAGGTCCCCTGAGACATTAGAGGGGAAAGGAGGGGAGACAGGCAGAGTTTGAGCAGGCTGGTTAAAAGTAGGAGCTGTGTTTTGTTAGTACTGTGTTAATGTAATTAACATGTGCAGTGCAGTGGGGGTAATCTGCATACAGTTTGATGCTTTTAAATTATTGCCTGCAGTCTTGTGGCTTAAAAATGCAAAAGGTGAGGAAGAGAGCATGTACTGCAATCCTTCTGTCACAAGAGGCACAGGAGGGTGAGGGCAAAGCAACCTGAGAGGCTGCATTGTCCCCCTCTGCATTTGCAGGATGCTGAGCAAGTGTTAGGGGGATAGAGGCTCTTCTCAGCTCAGCACTGTAGGCTGGGCTGAGCACGTGGTGAGCCTGCAAGGAAAGGCAGGGCAAGGCACAAACAAAAAGTTTCTACCTCTTAAATGTGTGGTCATAGAGAAGCTGCACCAGCTGCTGGATCTTTCTGTGCTCTTGATGTTTTACTGCTTGCTGCCTTATTCTTGTTCCCTTCTTGTGACTGTAAGCCAGAGCAGGATTTGGAAAACTGGCCCTTTCTTTGCCGTTGTCAGTTTGAGTTCAAGGAGCAGTAGCCAGAGATGGACAACTGTTTATGCTTACTGCATATTTTTCTTTGAGAATTTATTAAAACTTGTCAGTATAGTATTAGACTCCTGAAGGTTATTTCCAGGTGGAAATGTCCCCCCTAGAATTGTGATGGCCAACTTGGTCATTAGATGACTCCCAATTTGCTTATTTATATTGAGATGTATTTTTGACTATTTAAAACTGTTGGTGTATCTTCAAGGATTTAACTCCATTTCATGTATACTAGCAAACTTCCATAATCCTGCTGGAATGACACTTTTCTTACCTGGAAGTGGAAATCTTACTGGAAATAGCTGGGAGATGGAAAGTGATCAGAATGTACATTTTCTGCCATTATTGTTGTTATATATGTATAGACACTTCAGGGCACTCTTGCATGATGTGTTAGCGTAGCTAAAATATGACAGATAAGTCAGCTTCTCTGAAAGCATGAATGAAACCTATTATTAGAGGGGGGAAAATTCTGGGTTAGTATAACCTCTGCCCATGGGCCGTTGTTATAAAATAACAATACAATATTGTTATGGTCCTCAGTGAAAGGCCAGTTATTGAGTGAATCCAAAGTGAAGAAAAATATTCTTTGCTCCCTCTGATGATGGTCATTGATCCTCGAGCTGCACTGCCTCTGTGGGCTCTGGGCAAGTGCAGGCTGGAGCAATTGTTTCTCTTCCCTGCCCATCCTCAGTGTGTGGCAGTGAAGACCTGGTGGTGACCACTGGGTCTTGTCTGGGGTTCCCCACCAGAGACACTAAATGGTACCAAATCTTCCCAATGATGATCCTCGGCCATTTGTGCAGCTGAAATCTGCAGGTTGGTTTCCACATGTCTCGGAGTGGTGATGCAAGAGTCAGCTGGGTGCTGATGGTTCTTCCCTGCTGGGATGGAGCTGCATGGGAGCTGCTTTTCAGCAGTATCGAGTTAGTTGATATAAAATTAAATCTTCTAAATACCCTCTGAGAAGGACACTGATTTGCTTTTCAGTGTTAGAAATTACAAAGTTTGGAGCCCTCTTGGCACAAGGACATGTGCACACAGCAAGATCGGGAGGCAACAGCAGACGTGCCAGCAGCTTGGCAATTAACTACAAGGAATCTAATAAAATCCACTGTAATGCAAAACAAATACTTCTGAAGTTGTTTTTTTTTTTCAAAAGTTTTTTATGTTTGATTCAAAAAACTAAGATTTAGTGAAGGGAGGAGGAAAAGAGTTGCTGAACTGCAAACTCAGATGAAAATTCACACCAGACCAATCTTGGTTGAGCTCTAGGGAAGCTGGGACATGCTTGTACCATTTACCACTGTATTCAAATTATGAGCACCTTGTTCAAGAAGTTACAAACTCCCAAATATCCCAGTTGAGGGTATTTAATTATTTTTCATTTTTTCATTTGAAAAGAGTTCCCAACCTTAAAATAAGTGGAGTATCCTTGCCAAAGATCTTTCAGCCTCTTTAGAATAGAGCATTTAGATTACTGGGGACAAAGTGAGTATCTTGAATGCTCTGTGTCAAGGCACGAACAAACGGCACAGAAACAGTAGTACAGTACAGAGTGAAACCTGACAACTTGGTGTTAAAGGAAAGGAATGCTACTGTATGGTTTGATTGTGATCAACTTATCTTCAAGTGGGTTTATTAGCAATTTAATGGAATATTGGTTATTCAAGAGCCATAATAGCCCTGGTTGAAATGTCCCTTCTGCGCAGTTTTCCCATACCCTGTGGAATGAGCAGAATGTGACAGTTGAGCTTTCAACAGGCTTCATGAATTTTAAATACTTTTCAGCTGTAAAATGGGGCACATGGCGTGTGGTCAATGGTGGACAAGGAGCTGGCAGCCACTGAGGGTATTATGAGATATTGAGTGTCTGGGAGATAATGAATGCTTGGCTTATCCAGGTGCATTCTTGGCCTGCTGTGCATGTCCAGACAGAATGGAATATATTTCTCTGGCCAAAATTTAACAATTGATCACTTTGTAATTGTAAGCAGAAAGTATTTAGAACATTACTTTCTCAGCATGCCTGTGTACGACTTAAATTTCATGTCATCATCTTTATCCGGTAAGATCTTCTCTGTTTTTCTGTAACAATGCATTCATGCCACTTAAACTTTTCCACTCACCTGATTTTATGCTTAGTGGAAAAGGCTTAGAGAGCCTTTTCTTCTAGTGACTTTAAATCTCTATCTATTTAAGCATCCTTTTGTTTTACTGTGATTTTTTTTTTTTTTTTTAAACCTGACTGAAATTATTTCCACTTGCTGTGGGTTGTAATTTCAGCCCAACTTTTGTAGCAAGGTTGCTGGTTGCTGGCTCCTGCTTTGTGGGGAATAACATCCCTGCATTTTGAAAGCTAAATGGTGGAAGGGAGGAAGGGGAAACCCAGGCATGGTTTACTGCTGGTGAGCTGTGTAAAGTTGTTCTCATGCACTTCGGTTCCACTTAGCTATTAAAACACATCATGTTCCAAGGACAACCAGATTACTTGTATTTTTAACTGCATGTACCTGGAAGAGGTGGTTACCACTTGAGCTGAGACCTGCCAGACTGGAGCTCTTCTCCTGCTTGGCCAAGAAGCTTTTCTAGGACAAGAAGCCTTAGAGGCCACCTGCCACATTCTGCTTCTCCTCCATGTGCCAGGCCCTCTCTGTGCTGACACTGGTTCAGCTTTTTCCATGTTTCCCCTTCCCTATTAATCCCCTGTGCTCACCCCAATCTCGGGTCACCCTTTTGGGGCAATGGACACTCAACACCAGGTACATCAGTAGTAGAGCAGTAAAGGGGTTTGGATCCACAATTAGCAGTGTGTGGGCAGTAACAAATGAGATAATTATTTGTGTGGCCCTTTCTGAACTCCATGGTTCATAAACTCCCAAAACTCTGCCAAAAACTGCACCTGCTTGGTACAAGCTTTGGGTAAGGGTGTCTCAGTCAGAGCTGTAATCTAAAAGCATTAGTGTGGTATCTGTGTATCAGGACCAGCTAAAAAATTACCTTCTGCTTGAGGACATAGCTGGTGAGTACCTTGGTGTTCCTTCTTGGCTCTCCCGTGGCCTCATTTGATGAAAAAGGGCTGAATCCTGAGGACAAGCCGTGATGGGTGTGCGCTGCATGGCACGTCAGGCTGAGCAGGGTGGAAGGAGCACTGTCTGCCAGCAGAGCACGGTGCTGGCTGTGTGCTGGTTGGTATTCTGGCACAGGCGCTGAGCCTTGGACCTCCACGTTGTTAGAGAATGTTTTCTGGGATGTTTTCTGGCAGAGAGGTTTTTCTGGGTGTTCTAATGTGAGGCTGTTTTCCATGTCCTGTGATGTTCAGCCTCGTTTGATGAAGTCAGGCTCAGATCACTCCGAATGGAGCAGTCCAGATGTGATTTGTCTGGGTGTCTTGGGAGCAGCATATCCACCCATGCCAGGAGCATGCTGCTGAGCAGTTGGCAATCCACTCTGGAACCAGATTGCTGTTGGTCTTCATCTTTTCTCCCCTTCTTGAAAAAAGAAGTGGGATGGACACAAAGACTCTGTGTGGGGGAAAAGGGGGATTGATGGCTAAAACAAACTGTGGTCTGTCAGTTGGATGGGAATGGCAGGTACAAGATGTCCTTACCAGGCTGTTCTGGTGGCTGTTTGTAGGACAGAGCTGATGTTTCTTGTCTTGCACTCTTAACACACTCTTACAGCATGATCTGTATTGAATAGCAGTGCTGGAGCATCTTGTTCTTCCACTGTTTCCTGATGACCTTTCAAAAGCCAGGGCCCTTTCTGGTATTAACGCTGAGAGCAGGAGTTGGAAATTCTGCCACAACCCACATCCCACAAATTTCCGAGATCAGTAACCACGAGGGTGTGTATCTGACCTGTTTTAAGCAAGAAAACAATCAGTAGCGGGTTTTTCTTCTCAAAAAGCCTCAAAACTCTTACAGTACTGCTTTATTTTCTTTGAAGCCTCTGCAAGTCCAGAAGGGCAGTGCTTATTGTCAAAAGAAGACCGACTTCTCTCACCTCCAAATGGAGCAGATTCAGGCAGGCAACAACCTGGATCGTGACCAACACTGGTATCTGGTTTTGCAAAACTGAAGTCTACCCTTTCCTGGCCCCGGATTTGTCCATCTCTATTTATAGCCTTTACTTGGAACCTTGCTGAAAAATGTTATATATTGACAGTGGCACTTTGTGAACTCAGAGCTAATGGCTCCAGAAATAATCACCTTTGAGATACCACTGTCTAACTTCTGCATACATTAAGTCTGGCATTTGCTTTGCACAGCTATGAGTGACTTTAAAACACAATGAAGTAAGACTGAAATGCAATATTTGTGATTTAACAAGCTGGATAAATGGGTGGTGAATGTAAACTTTCAGTAGACAGTGCAGTAGTGTGTCTTGGACTGAGAGCCCTTTTTGTTAGAGCTGCGGTTGGTCTCTGGAGAACTGAGTTGTTAGCACATAAAGCTGAGCTCTGCTGGTTTAGAAACCTCTTCTCATCTCTGGGTCATTGGATGGTCGCCTGGTCTCTTGACTCTCTCTGCATCCTTTCATTTAAGGCAAGTCTACAGACATCTTCCCCCTTTCACCAGGAGCTCGTAGACAAAGGCAGGTGGGTCATTGCAGTCATTAGAAGATGCCTGATTTGGTGCCGTCCACAACTTCTGCCAAGCCCCAGCTGTGCCTGTGCCCATGGGGCATTTTGGGAGTCTCAGTGGCACCTCATCCATGGCCCCACCACCCAGCCCTGTCACCCCAGAGGAAAAGCTGCCCTGCTCTTGGCAGGTGTGAGATGGTGACTTGCAAAATAATTTCCCTATTTCCACTGTCTTTTGAAGAGATAATTTCCTTCTTACTGTCAATAACATAAATCCCATAATATGGTTAGTGCACAGGAGACAAGTAAATAATTTAGGAAGCAGCCTATGTTTAGAGTGCATCAAATACTAATATAGAGAAGTAAAAATCCCTGCACATCAGTTACAGTAATTGGTGGAAGGCACCGGTCTGGAGGGTAATGAGCTCCATTTTTAAAGAACGAGGAAATTAGATTCTTATAAATGTCAAACGCAGTTATTGTCCTCCTTCCTTGAAACAGAGCTGAGCTGGCTGGAGCCCATTGTCTCTCAATCAGCTTTGCTATGGATTAGACACATCCCATCTCACAACAGGAATGTGCTTATTAGAAAAATATCACTGCACAAAGCATACAAGCTTTAACACTCAACCCATGTACTAATGGATACATGTACAATAAAACCCAATATCATGTTACAAACCTTAGGCTGACCTGAGATAATAAGATACAGAAATCTGAAAGGATACAGATGAGTGTTTTCTTTATGTGTAACAATTTTGACTACCTGAGATTTTAGTTTTCAAATAAAGGAGATGAAGTGAGGGAAGGTGACTTTTCCTCTTGGCTGCTTATGAAAAAAGGAAGCAGTAAGTCTTTTTCATAGTGAAAATGCTTGTAATCAGGTCATGTCCAAATATTTTGTGTATTTTACTGGTGTCTCCTGGGTAACTGCAGCTTCACAGAGAACTTTGTCGATTCACCGTTTTTCAGTTCTTTCCTGAAAAAAACCCAAGAGGTGGTTATTTGTTCATACATCAAAGCTAGTTCTGTGAATTTTTCTTTCATTCATAATGAATGAGAATCTTGCCAGTATGTGTTAAGACACCACACTTCAGAGAAATGGCTATCAGTTGTTTGGGGAGGGCAAAATGTGAGGAGGAAAGAGGTATTTCTAAAATCAACCTACTCTCCTACATCCCTATTTTTAACGTGTTACTTGAGGATGACAATCACTCATCAGTCCTTAGCTAGAGATTGTATCTTATTTCCCCTCTGGGGTAGGAGCTCTGTTAGAAAGTAGCACAATCCTTCTTGATGTAGGAAGGCTTAAGGATGGAGCAAAGCTCTAAATTCCCTTTTGCAGTGATGAGGTACAGACTCAAGCTACTTGCCTGTACTTTACCATCCATACTAACCCAAACTCCAGAGGCTGTTTCCAAGATGGAAGTGTGTCAAACACATGCCGTGGACATGCTGTGTTGAAGACCCTGCTCAGGACTGCTGGAGGATGTCTTTAGAGATGATGTGGTGGGAGTAATGTGACTCTGTGCTGTCTTCCATGAAGGAAACTGAGCAAAAGCAGATGAGCTATTCAGTCCTAGATTTGTTTTTCCGGAGTTCTTTTTTTTTACGAGTATGTTGGGGTTTTTTTCCAGTTGCCTTTTTAATAATGTTAAGTCTTCCCTCTTATCTTCTCCATCTCAACTTGTGCTTCTTTTTTCATTTCTGCTTCTACTGAATGAAGTTTCTAGTGTTGCCTATAGAAAGCAAACAGTAACTTGAGTCTTCTATTTTACACAAGCAAGAGATATTGAAAGATATTCCTAGCATGTGTCACCAGACATGTGAACAGCACTTTCCCAGTAGAACTCTAGGAATCTCAACTCAAAAACAAGCCTATGATCCACTGCAAAACAGTGGACCATGGGCTTAAATCCATTAACACCCATCATGGAAAAATGATCCAGCTATTTATGTAGCAGTCATCTTATTTATTTAAATTTGGTTTCATGAGCTAAAATGAACACAATTGTTGGGGGAAAACATCCTGAGGATCTTACAAATATCTTCAAAGCTTTGGACACCATGAAGCAAATTAAACTACTTTTCTGTGATTGTGGACAACTCTTAGTTCTGATAATTTTCCTTAATGTCTGTGCTACAGCTGTACCCCTATGAATTAAATAAAGAAACAATTAAAGGCATCTCTGATGTAGCCTGGTGGTTAAATGGTAATCACCACCTGGTGATTAAAACATCCATATGACTCAAATCATAAATCCAAAGTCAGCTTTTACATTCCACTATCCTCATTAGCTAGGCACTTTACTTAATTGGCACTCTAGTGCAAGTGTTATTAGTTGGCCGTTCTGGGCCAGGGATGTGAAGTGCTGCTGCCTCCCTGCCTGCCTCTCCCTGGGGAGCTCTGCTTTGACTGACTGTGTTGGAGTCTCTTTGCAGGACTGTGCGTGGTTTGCAGTATTCAGGTAAAACCTGGGTTTCCACCTGCCAGAAGAAGCTCAAACCCGTACTGGTGACCGATGTTTGTTTGCTCTCATCATAGCAATTGTTGCACATCCCTGGTCCCAGCTCTCACCAGAACTGTTGCACATCCCTGGTCCCATTAGGTCTTCAGGCAGCCTTGCAACACATGAGGTACCTTCATGTCTTGTCTGCAGGCTGCCCATGTTTTACATGTCCTTACTCTCTCAGATGTTGTTCTGTGTTCCAGAGAAGCTTTTGCTTTTGTCTCTCCCCACAGAAAGTGGGTAGGGTAGTCCTCTGCCACAGTAACATCCACAGCTCTGCTGACGCTTCATATCTGGTCATGGGTCCAATCCTCATTATAGATCTAATTTTAAAGAACATTGGAGATAAAGCAACAAGACTAAGAAAGATAAGGATTTTCTACTAAGCCTGGAGACTTTTGAGTGCCAGGTTTCTGTCTGAAGTCATTTTAGCATCGAGTAAAAGACAGAGAAGCAAAAGAAGTGTTAATTGTAAAGGGCAAGCTGCAGGCTTACTGCAGGCTGCATGCCAAAGCCTTAGGTAGGATTTTGTGTGGGGAGGATGAGTCCCCTGTCTCAGCAAGCCCACAGGTACAGTTCTGCTTTGCAGCATAGCGCATTAGAGTTCTCCAGGTGGCACAAGGACCTGCCTTTGTTCTGCACAGCTTTAAACTGAGGCACCTACTGTAACTGTGTGCTTGTTGTCCAAGGTTTTTTTGTCTAAAGTGACTAGAGAGTGAGAAGACGCTAGAGAGAAAGAAGAACCTCCAGAGAGCAGATCAGTCTTGGATAAGATACTGCCCTCAGTGTAGAACCACATCACCTGTCCTGACAGCCCATGGGGACCTGCTCTTAACTTTTGGGCCTGGGCTTGAACATTATTGGGATGGCTCACAAATGCCACATTGCAGAATCATGAAAAATGAGCGGGAAAGTGTGGCTTAGGTGAATCACATCTGCCCCCTCCCTTATTCCCAAAAGCCAGCACTGCCCTTAGGAAGGTATGACAGGCAAACTGTTTGCTGCTATTGCTCTGAGGCTGTAGCAGTGAGTGTGAAGGACTAGTCACCATCATGTGTCCTTTCTCTGCTGTGGCAGGTATAGTTTGGCAGAGCCCAAGAGTAGGGCTGCTAGAGTTGCTTTTGTTGGTATATAGTACTGGAAGATTAGTATGATTAGTATGGTGTTACCTACTTTAGTTTCCTTTGTTTCTTCTAGGTATGCTCAATTTACCACATTAAGTAGATAAATGACCTGTGGGACGTGAAAATCGGAGCTGTCTAATAGGTCTTCCCTGTGTCTCCCATGTTAGTTAGCATTTCCTGGGCACCTCTGTTAACCATGGTGAGGAAGTTTCACTGAACATAAACATATGGTGCTGTGTGGGATCAAGTTTACAGGTTTCTGTGGATGAGCTCATGTTTTTATTGACATTCTGCAAGCTGTAGTTGTGAGCTTTTGGTGGCTGTGTGTGGATGCTTCTTTTGGCTTACAAGGCACCATGGTGATGTTGTTTGAACATAGCGAGTGTTAGCCCCTGTTCTGGATGGCTGATGACATGAGCCTCTATAGAAACAGATTCTGCTCTAGGCATCCTCAGCAGCTCTCACAGGGAAAAAAGAAACCTACTGAAGCTGCATTCCCCACACCTAATACAAGCTCCTTTCATTAGGAAATGGGCTTGGACTTCCAGCCACATGTGCAGTTCTCCACAGCAGCCCCACAAGATAGGCATGAAACATCTTTGTAATTCTGAAGGAAGTTGCTCAAAAATGCATGGAGAACTAGTGCTCAGTAGAATTGCAAAGCTATAAGGAAGATGAATGTTTTATTGATTAGGGGATTATTGTTTTTTCTGCTGACTGAAGAGGGGTTTGTGGTAGATCTGCCACTTCTTGTATCTCAGCAGTGTGGAAGAAGTAAACCTCACTCCTCTGCTGGTGCTTTTTCTGGCTCAAATCCAAGGGACAGGATTTGCAAGAGGATATTACTATGCAGACGGATTGGACTTAACATGTGTTTTGGACCTCTCATCTGTCTCCTCTGAATGCTGCATGTCTGCTGTGCAAAGGCAAGAGCCTGACCTCTGCCACTTGACACCTCATCCCCTCCAGACCACAAAGGCCTCTGGAGAGAGGTGGTGAACTGTGATGGGCAGGGACACAAAGGACTCTGCCATCCATCTTGCTAAAAGTGCATTAAAGGGCTTTAATTCTTATTAATTATATGTATTTCTGGCAGGGTTTTTTTTTTAATTTTTCAATGGTACAATATGTTCTAAATAACTTTCTTTTAAACAGGTTGAAGCCATGAAGAGAGTGCTAGAAAGTCTCAACCTGAATATAGTTGAGATGGTGGATGAAAATGCGACCTTGGATGGTGGAGACGTCTTATTTACAGGTACAGTGAAAGTGAATTTGCTGTTTAATTCTGACTGCCATAAAGACTGCCTGTTATCTGACATCAGCATAATAAAACATCATTCCTGTGGTTTGTTAGATCAGTTGTTTACTAAATGTCACAGAGGTAAGTTCTCAGTGCAACCCTCAATGTTCTGGCTAATGCCTGAATAAATGGAACAGCAGTGCACACAGTACAAAGAGTGGCACTTGCATACAGATTTTATTTTAGCTTGTAAAGTGCCAATAAGAAAAATGCTTTCAGTAGTCAACTGTCTGCAGTCGTTTCATATTTCTTACTACAAGCAGCTACATTCACCAGACTCATTTTCAGGACTTGTGAAAGCTTGATGCAGACAATTGTCACTAGTTCAATGAATCAAATGCAAAAAAGTGCATTTTTTGTTTATGGAGAAAGTGGTGGAGTTGTCTGTCAGATGTCATGTGCTAGACAACTTATATGCATGGTTGACTTTAAAGATGAAGATACTGACTGTGTTTTTTATGTCATTAAACCCATTAGGCATTTTCTCACATCGGCTGCACACAGAGCTGCTCTCTGCCTGTGCTGAATGAGCCTGTTTGTTTTGATCAGCATCACAGTAGATTGTCTGCTTGCCTTAGTTCACCAAGGGGAAAGAAGGGTCTGAAAAGAAGCAGACCAGGAAGGGAGGCCTTTCTAAGGCAATGCAGATCCAGCTGATTTTCTCTGGAGCTGAAGGATGATGGTGGCTGCAGAGCTGCCTTGAGACCAGAGGAAATCTCAGAGGGAGAGGGAAATGGTCAATCAGTGCTGTACTAATCCAACCCAGCTGTTCTCTTTCCTGACCCAATGCCCATTGCAGAGCTTTAGAAGAGGAAGCTATTTATGCTTCTGGTGAAATGTGTCTTCTGCATAAAGATTAATTGCTTTAGATTATCAGCTCACAATTGCAGGTTGTGTTTTTTATGCTGAATTTTCAGTTTTACTACTCAGCTTGAGAAAAGAAATATACAAAATGAAAATCTGTGAAAGATTGCTTCAGAATGTCTCTAAAGCTGGTCTACTTTAAAAATGTTTATGCTCTGATGAAGAAGCTAATGTGATTTTTTTTTTTTATGCCGGAAAAAAAAAGAAAAAGAAAAGCTGTAATAGTTTTGCTCTCAATTTTTTCATTCAAGGCAGAGAATTTTTCGTGGGTCTTTCCAGGCGGACAAATCAACGTGGTGCAGAAATTCTGGCTGACACATTTAAGGTTCGTAGATTCATTCATGCCACAGGAAATAAAAGCTGTCATTCACTGAACTAGTTTAAAAATTATACTGGCCAAGGTGTTGGTCATACTCATGTACTTTATGTGGGTCTAAAAAGGTTTGAACATCCTGTAAAGTGATAAATGCTGAAGTTGGATCTGACATGTGAGATTGCTGCATAAAAATAAATTGGATAGTGGGAGGTTGTTATTTTTTGAGAGCATATAAACACTCACATTCTTCGTGTTCTCATGTATCAGCAATGTGTTATAACTGACAGTCCCTGGAGAGGTTTTATGTGCATAGTGTTTAATTAAGCATTTTAATGTATTTCTTTATAGTTTCAACAATAGTAATATTTGAAACATGTTCTGAGTTTTACTCCAGTGCTCCAGACAACACAAACTGGTCCCCAGGAGTGTGTCATACTTAAACAGTTGACACTGTGCCCTGGGATTGACAATTTGGAGACAGTAAAATTAATTATGGAATGTCTCAATATAATTATGGAATTAGGACACTTTAAAAATATTTATAACAACCATTCTTTGCTTCCATACAGGATTATGCTGTCTCCACGGTCCCTGTTCATGATTCTTTGCATCTGAAGAGCTTTTGCAGCATGGCTGGACCAAACTTGATTGCTATTGGATCAAGTGAAGCTGCACAGAAAGCCCTGAAGGTAAAGCACATAAGAAAATTTTCTAAACAGCAAATCTCCTTTTGTTTTGTTTTGTTTTAATATCTGTTTTAGAATGCTGGAATTTTAAAATAGATATAGATCAAGGAAAGAGGAAACCAGTACATGAGGAAACTTGGCTTTTAAAATTGCCAGAGGGGAAGTAAAAGTTTTGTCATGAAGAAGGAGGGAGAGGGGTCTAATCCCTTTTGCAAAGATGACCTGTTTATGCAGTGTAGACTTTCTGGATAAATCAGTAAGTAATTCCAGCTGCAGGGCCCAGAGTCCAGGATTCCCTGTCCCTCCTTCAATCATCCCCTGAATGCAAAGTAAAGTTCCTTCCTGGTCACACTTTTTCCTCTCTGGTCCCATGAGGGTCTCATAACAGTACGGCTTCAACAGGAAGAAGGGAGAGGAGTCTCACCCCAGCCTGCCCATAGTTTATGTCAGAACATTTTCCTACAAAGGGGAGGTCTTGGCCTCATGTATCTGAGTCTCTCTCTTTGCTGGCAGATTTGTAATCCGTTGTGTAGCAGGTCAAGGCTGTACTACCACCACCATCCTCCAAGCGAAATGTTTATTGCTGCCGTAGTTTGTACTGGGCTCAGTGGCTTTCCTGCCTGCTGTGTGTGTTTAGAGCAAATCTACCACATTAAACTTCATTGGAGATGTGGGCACAGAGACACCTGAGACCATGAATCTCATTATGCTTGTAGGAAACAGCTCATGGAGAGGTCAGCATCTCTGCCCCTGCAGGGTACCACAGCTGCAGGCACTAACACTTTGCAGCAGAAACTTTGGCTGGGGCACCAAAACAGCAAAGGGCAACTGAGCCTTTTTTTATCAGGACTTGCCAGAAAGATTAAACCAGAATATACTTTCCAGTAATGGCAGCAAGTCCTAAATTTTCAGTTTACGATTATACTGATTCTTTTGACAATAAATTAGAGCCTAAGTGCAGGCTTTGCTCTTTGGCTTTGCAGAAGCCTCCTTGATGCAACATGATCACTAATGCACGGAGGAAGCCAGCTGCGTGTTCCTAATAAGAAACAAAGAGTGGTAGAGATGGCTCTGCTGTGTTAGTGAGAAAGCTCTTTGAAACCTGCTCAGAATAAATGTAACTTATGCAACCCAACTTATGTCTCTTGCCCTGGTTCTAAAGCATGAATTATTTTTAAGAACAGCATTGCTTGTCAGTACCCAAGGCACTGCTCCTGATCTGCGCCAGGCAGAACATTTACAGCAGAAATAGTGTGTAACTCCAAAATCAACATCCCTGGTCCCCAAAGAGCTTAGGAACCTACACTGCACGTCTTGTACGCTTCCTTGTGTTTAGTATGCCAGTGATATTTATTACTTTAAAACATCTTTAAATATTTTCAAGATGGAGGCCTGAGAGATTTCTTGTCCTTACTGCCGTGCTGAGATATTTCACTGGATGTTTGCTTTTCAGATCTTAAACGTTTTCCTCATCGGCATAATCCTAGGACTTTTCATTTCCCAGCAGCGTCATTTTTACTATCAGAGCTCAGCAGAGATTTTTTTGGGCTTTTTTTCTTTTCTATCTTGTGATGATTCAAGTTTTAAAATGTCTCACTCCCCAACTGAGACAAAATGAACATTCTCAGAATGTCCCTCGCTGGACATGGGTTGAATTGTGGGGGCCAAGACAGTCTTTGCTGGCTTAGACTTGCAGCCTGGCAGCAATTAAGAAGATAGGATAGCAGCCTGATTGCTATATCTGAGTTTGGTGGAGCTCCTAAACAAGAGGATGGTCCCTTGACTTCCCACATGGTTTGGAGTGGCTTTAAGTTTGCTTATTCAGTTCCTTTGAACAAGCTGTCAAAGTTTCTCTCTTATTAGAAATCACTACAGGAAGCTCTGAGAGCACTTTCCCAGCTTATCACCCATGTCTTTTTCCCTGAGAAACTTACAACAGATGGTTTTAGTTATGAAGGTTTGATGTTCCTGATGCTGTGAGATTGATTTAATCTGGGATGGGAAGTGCCCTGCATCTTTCCCTGTGAGACATACCCTATCCCAAATGTTCAGGCTCAAACTCAAAATGCATTGTGAGCAGCAGCCTGATGAAGTTTGCATATATCCAGGTAGCTCTACACTTGTATAGTGTGTTTATAAACATGAGCAAAATTCAAGTACAATACTGGTTGCTCAGAGTTACAATTTGAACTTGAGCCAGGACTAATCTGAGAACTCATCAGTTTGATTAAAGCCCTTTGCACAGCTCGGCTAATCATGTTGCAGTGCATCAATTTAGCTATTGTAACCAAAAATATTTTTTGCATAAGCTGATTAAATATTGCTGGTAACTAACCATCAAGTAAATAGCAGCATTAATCAAGGTACAGTAAAAAGCAGATATATTTTTAAAAGCAGATGGTAATTAACAAGATAATCTAGCAGTCTTTGATTGTTGGTGGATATCTTTTTAAAAATAACTACGTCAGTTTCCAGTGTGTTTTTCTGCTTTGGACATTTAGGAGCATGTTGACATGTATATGAGGGTTATGTTTGTTCACACCCTGCCACCTCAAGTTGAGGACTCTGGCCTAGAGCAGCAGTTTTGTCCCATAGAATGTGCCCTTCTCATGCTCCTGGAGAGCTGATAGATTACATCAGGCAACCATGTCGCAGTCAGCAACTTATGAAGTTACTCCGAGTGTGTTTCAGTGTATTGGATCCAAGTCTACTCTTATCCTGGGGAAACTCTAGCTGTTCCTCCAGGAATCTAAATCTCTTCAGAGAAATTATTGGCAAACAAACATGTAAATTGTCTGTCTTAGAAATGATGGCATTTGCAATGCTGCTTATTACCAGCTTCCCTTAACATTTGAGTTCTTGCTTTTCGACAAAATATTTGTATTTGTTCACTTGCCTCCAAAGAAAAAAAATTTCAGTTGGCAATCAGCTTCTTGCGGTCTTGCGGAAAGGCAACTGCAGGAGGATCTTTGAGGCACTGACACTCAGAATTAAAAGCTGCTCTCTGGATTTTACCAGATCGACTGAGCTGTAGCTGTGCTGTCAGCTGTTCCTCTCGTTACCCAATGCAGTCTGTGTGGCAGTGCAGTCCCCTGAGCTTCTGCCGAGTCTGTTGTCTGGCACAGCCCAGCATGCCACTCCTTTATTGTGATAGCTTGTTGTTTTAAACCTCTCCTTCATGCTGCCATTTTTCGTGTCTGGAAATGTAATCATACAAGCCAGATGATTAAGTTGTCTTTAACCACATCTCGTAGTTGTTTTCACATGTCTTGTTAGGCCACAAGTGAACTGCTATGTCATGCTATGCTAACACTTTATATTTAAAATAGGATTTATCTTCCTGCTAACAATCTCTTTTAAAAGAGAAATTTTTCTTGATTGTTCTTACTAGTGCAACTTGTGTATCCTTACAATACGTAAAAAATAGAAAAAGAAATTGCTGCTGGTGCTCACATATGGCAGAGTGCGATTGATGTAGAGTGTAGTGCAGTGTATGTAATGTAAAGCACTGCACGAGAGCTAGGAAATGAGTGCACAAAGTTTAGGGTTATAGACCACATGCTAGAAGTAGATAATAAATCAGAAGTGACATTTTAGCCATGAAATCCTCTTCAGTCTCTGGCAAATATAGAATGTTTATTTGAGCTGTAGCTGAAAAGTGGCACTTGAGGAAACCGGGTGAAAAAAAAAAGAGACAAATTAAGTGCAGAAAGTACTGGGGCCTGTAGTCACTATCACATCTGAAATTTAAACTTCCTTTTGCTGTTTACAGCATGCATTTAATTCCTTTTTGTAGTTAAACCTGTTTATAATTCAGTACATGTAATTCCACAGTTGAACGTTGGCCATGGCTGTTGAGACGATAAAGCCTGGGATTATTTTTCTGTTCCCTCAGTGAGGCCAGGATTTCCTCCAAATATGTCACCTTTGGGCTCTGATCCTGCACTATTGGAATTGCTGACCTTTACTGTGAGCATGAATGAGGACAGATTTGGGCTGTGATAGTGCTGGTCCCGGTGTAGGGAGGTGGTGGGGCAGTCCTGCAGGTGAACGCTCTGCACCACTTCTTCCACAACAAGGGGCACAGCCCTGGCATCTTCCTGGGACAGCAGAAGGGCAGGGACTGGCCCAGGACATAATCCAGTTCAGCAGCAAAGGCAAAAGCTAGGCAAGGTCATGATGGGAACCATGACACTGTTGGATGCTCCTTTCTGTATTCTCTTGCTCTATACTAAATCCAGAAAAGCACATTTCTGGCTGTTTGTGTTGGTTGGTGCAGAGCACAATTTCCTTCCACTTTCTAATGAGTGAAGACTTGGACAACAGCAGATGACTGGGGACACAGTCCTTGGTCAAACCATTCTCTGTCACCCTTTGGTAGCAATCCCAAAGGATCTGAGGGTTACACATGTTCCCAGCTTTGACAACTCTTCCCTAGCAAGCAGTGTGAATTGTATTTGCAGCTAGTGCCTGCTAATGAAAGTCTTTTTTCTCCTGTTGAGAAATGAGTTTGTCCTTTGGGTAGGCTCTGATGTCGCTCATTCTCTGAAGGACTAGCCCCAGGGTCTGCCCACTGGACTGGCAGAGAAAGCCTTGGTGTGAACCCACTGATTTGGGGTAATGCAGGGTGCCTGGTGATTATTGACGGGTCTCGGAAGGGAGCAGAGGATCTGGAATGAAGATCGGAAACCCAGCGTGGTGACTAGGGATGAGGGCTGCAACATGGAGAGCACTCATCCCACCATATGGCCTGAGTTTAATCAAGCAGTCAGCTGTGTCTGGCAAATTCCCTCTGAGATCTGGAATAATGGAGTGGCATGTGAAACATCTGGGATTTCGTGTGGTCATTTGAGAGGAATGGATGCTAATTACAGAGGCAGCATGGTCATGGCAGATGTTAGGACTGAGTGGCACTGCCAGGCAGAGTACAAGGCAGAGCAGGTAATACAGCTGAGCTTGTAACCCATCAAGTACCATCACAGACCTGTCCCAGGAGGACCCAGAGTGGTGGTGACATCTGCACTTCTGAGCTTGTTCTCGGAATCCCAGAGTCCAGCCTCTGGAAATCACTGAATAATGATTCAATGGGATTTCTTTATTGTCAGGAGTATATTGGAATATGTATGGTAGTGCAATGCCATGACTCTAGCAAATACCTTTCTTTTTTTAACTCCCGCTTTCAATAAAAGGTTGGACATGATTGTCCTGCCTTGTTCTCGACTCTCTCATTCAGTATCTTCTGTTGGGAGTGGAGCTGCTCATTCATTCATTCCCTAAATTATTCCCTGAAGGATACTATTGCGAATGCAGCTGTTTTGACAGGGGTCAAGGGAGGCTTATCGAAACCACATCTTAAGAATAAAGTAGAAAGGATTCTCCTCTGGGCAACTAGGCCCTTGATCTGTATCCAGAGCTATGATCAGAGCAGAGCTTTTAAAGACTTGGGTGCAAGGAGTTGTTCTAGCATTGGCAGTTGCCCCCATTCCTTTGATTAAATGCCTTTTGTTCTTACTCCGTCTTGTGTAACTGAAGCCTCTGCAATGTGCCAGCTTTAAAGAGCTAAGTACTGTCTCCCTGCATGAGAGGAGGGTTATAGTGCCTGCATAAAGCAGAGGGATTCCCAGCTCTGCCACAGAAGTACCTCCGGAACAGGAACCTAAGGGAAAACTTCATCTCTCCGGTATTCTTAGAAAGCAGCCTGTGCTGCCACGCAGCATGAACAGGCTCAGCTAAATCTGCTCTTTCTATTGTCTCTATAGCATCTGTCTTTTCTAGTAATGCACAAGTTTGCATGAAAACATTATCTCTTCTTCCTTAAGAATTCATCATTTGTGCCTCTGCTTATTCCCCACATGAAGTCATAATCCTTTATTTACGCTATCAAAATGGGTTGCTGTGGAAATGATTACTAATATTAATAACCCAAAAAAAGATGACATCAGGTAGGGAATTAGCAGAAAGTGCAGATGAGTGCTGACTTTTCTGTAAGGCAGTAACAAAGAAAGGTCAGTGAAATACAGAGAACCATTGACAACTTTCCCCTTAAAGCTAAATATTAAAAAAATGCAACTTTGCTTCTCTCAGCCTTATGGATAGGAAAATTAGTCAGTTTATAAAATTCTGTGCACTTTCCCTTAGCTCCTTCTGATTTTTCATTACTTTATGAGTTAGAGGTAGACACTGTCTCAGAAGACATAGGTCTTCACTGAGTACCAGATCCCACTTTAAAGTGGCAACTTTAAAACAGCAAGTTATATTTTTCTTTTCATTAATTTTGTATGTCATAATAGACACTGCACTTATCTGAGTGTCAGTGCTGTTCAGTTTGCATATGTGCAGAAGAATCTAATATTTTCATAGATAAAGACTCAAAAATAAGTATTTATAGACTAGAGATAGTTGTATTAGTCAGGGGGTTTGGTTGTTTTTTAAAGGGGGAGGAGAGTGTCCCTTTCAATACATATTTATCCTCACCAGTAAGGCTGTCAGCCACAGAAGCTGGGTCAGAGGCTGACTGAGATGTCATTTGACTTGCGTAAATGGGGACTCATGTTTCTATTCCTTTGCTTTTTTTCCTTTGACTGTTCTCTCCCTGGTTTCCTGTTCCAAAAGACAGGATGTTCGTCCTCTCGCCTTCTTGACTGAAAGCAACAGCACATGTAATCCACTTCCTTTTCCCCTTCTCAAGTCGTGGTTTCCCTTTGGTTTCCCTCAGGTCCTTGGCAGAGCTGGCAGGCAGGTGACAGCACGGCTGTGACTCAAGGTGGTTTGGGGACCAGAGCAGTGCAGGTGTGCACAAGAACATCACGTGGTACCCACCACATCCATGGTGATGCAAAAGGTGCCCTGCGCCAGGAAAAGCCAAGGAGCAGGGTGGGAGAGGCTGCTTACTCTGCCTTCTGGAAAACATGACTGAGAGGGTGCAGCAGGGAGGAAAAGCCCAAAGCCCAGCTGCTGACAGCGTGGGTGGTAGGTGGAAATTAAAGTAACGTTCTGGCTGTGTCTGGGCTAGGAAATTTGGTGTACTGACCATGGCAGACTGGGGCATTGCTGGTTTCAAATAGACCTTGAATGCAGTTTTCATCTGTAGGTCTATGCTGTCCTACCCTATATCTCTATCAGACTTTTAGGTACCTGACAAGATGGCTTAGATCATTCTCCTTTGATTTATGCCACTCAAAGTGGCTGTCTTGTCCCCTTCCAACTGAGTCTGCCATGCTGTTTTCTCTCCTGCCTGTGTGCATGTCAGGGATTACACTCCTGATAGATCTTGACATTCAAGCAGGTTTCCTGGCTTTTCCAGCTCTGCTCTTCTGTCCCCTGTGGTCAGCCTGGCCAAGTATTCATGGTCACTGTTGGCACTGCTGCGTTTCAAGGAAACTCTGAGAAGCTGCTGAGTCCGTGCACCCAGGCACAGAGCACTGTGGCATAACTCACCAGCCCCACTCTGTCCTGGACCTTCTTGCATTAAACACAAAGGCTGCTGCTTTCTCTCTCCAGTGCCAATTGTTTCTCCAAATATGAAGAAATGAGGAAGGAACTTAAGGGATAGAGACAGAGCAATAAAACACTAAATGAACTTCAGTGTAGGTAAGTGTAAAGTGATTTTCAGCAGGGACAGGGAGAATGACAATTCTGAATGTTATTCTGATCATCACATATGAAATAATGTGCTCTGACTGATCATTACCACAGAAATGTGATCCTGGGCTTGTTGAAATTTCCAGCTCAGCTGAAAGCAAAATGGAGAACATCATTATGCCACTGATTAAAGCATCTGCATGTTGGCTGTTGTGTGCACTTTGCATATGTAATCCCTTCATTCCAAAAGAGGTAAAGTAGAACTGGAAAGATTCAGAAAAGTGCGATAAGGACCCACAGATGCTGGACAGCTTGCCTAAGGAGACAAACTAAGCAAGCTATGACTATAACCTGAAAAAAAAGACAACTAAAATGGGATCATAGATACGTAAAAGTCAGGAATGATGTGGAAAAGGTGACTGGGGATCAATTGTTTACTGTCTCTTCCACTGCAAGAACCAGGGGAGCTCTAAAGGTAAGGGGCAATTTCAAAAAAAGAAAGGAAAAGAAGTGCTTCCTTGCACAGTACCTGTCTGAACTCTGAAGCTACCTTGCTACATGTTCAAAAGCAAACTGAGCAGACTCCTGGGCCTGGGCCAGTGCTGAGCTGGTATCACTCTGTATGGCAGCTGATGAGTTCAGGTTCCTGGGAACCATGTATCAAATCTTGGTCACCTCCAGTTCCTGTCTTGGGATCCGAAAGTGGGTATCATCATCTCTCATATGAAGCTGGAACCCCCCCATCATGCAGCACAAGAAAAGAAGCTCTTCCAGTTCTGCAAGAATTTTAAAAAAGCAGATTTGGTTATCAGCAATATTTTCCAGGTAGCAAGCACTAATTTACCTTTCTCAGCCCTCCCTCCAGATGGCAATGGACTGGCCAGGTGCCTGTCCTCATCTTTTGCCTTCAGTGTGTAAGGGCACAGACCCGGTGTCTTTCCCAGACAAGCAGTCTTTCCTCCAAGCAGAAGAGAAACATATTGTCCTTCCAATCTCCTATCCAACCTCATCAGTTTTAGTTGCCCTGCACCAGAAAAATACTTCATTTTTGTCATTATAGGCAAAGTCTTGATGTAACCTAATCTTTTCTCAAAACTATCAATCTCTTAGATTCCAGGCCAAATGCTACTTAAGCATCATTGTAAAACAGGCCAAACTTTAATATGCCAGGAAAGAAGGAAAAGAGATGGGATAGCAAAAATATTTTAAATAGTTTGAAATGACTAGTTTTCTTTTAAGAATACTGTGACTTGAAGGATTGAAAAAGGATAGCTGAAAGCTGGTGAGGGAATGATCCTGTGGGTGTAGGGTTACATGTGTTTGACTTGAGCTTGGATTTGATTTTTCTTTTAAATGTTGGGGGACAGGAGAACAGGGGCTAATCAATACAAAAATCAAACCCTGCAAATCGGGGCATCTGCTTTTCTGTCAACATCACACAGATGTTTTTAGGTGCGGTGCTTGATGCCCTGTTAGCAAGAGAAATTCGGTGTATGTTTGGTTTTGCTTGTGGGGTGTTGGAGATACAAATATGCATTGCAGGTGTGGTGGGTTTGGTCGCTCTCCATCCTACAGCAATCTGGATGTGAGTAGGTCCCAGAGTGAGTAGGCAGAAGGGCTCAGGCTGGGGCCTTCCTCCTTGAGGGGGAAAATTTATAGCTGGGTTTGGCCTGTTTTAAAAGTGCATGCAGTCATCTTAGCTCTGTCAGTGAAAATAGGCCCTAAATGCATACACATTTTTCCTTCATGCATAATGCTGCTTCATAGTTAGGATTATTTAGCTTATCCATTACCTCAGTTGTCTGAGGACACACTGTAAAAAAAAAAGCTATAGAAAAGGCATTTTAGGCTATGTGAATGACTTCAACATAAGGAAAGCATGACTAAGGGCTGAGAGAATGTGCAATGAAAATTACCCTCTTTAGACTGAAGAAAATTCCCAGAAAAACAAGGCATGTGGGAAATGCCTGGCTCTTAATGTAGCTGGTTGTACAATGTTTGTGGGCAGAAAGCCAGCACTCCACAAATGCATTATGTGAGCACTATAGTCTCTGTAAACTTGTCATTTTCAAAAAAGTACATATTTTGGGGGGTGTCTGATAGAAAATACAATCAAAGGGCCTTGCTTTTATCTCTTCTTCTCTGACCTGGAGTCTATCTGGCCAGGCACATGTACTTAATGACTTTACATGATAGAAATACAGAAAACCCCATGGGACTGTAAAGTACCCTGATTGTGTCATGTTGGTGCATTTCTGCTGCATCCAGAGCCTCCCTGTGGGGCAGGCTTGGGTGTTATTGCCTGGGTGCTCTCTCAAGTAAGTGGGTTTTGAAATTTCACTTCAACATGCAGCCATAGTTATCATAGTGATGAAAGCTTGCAAATATGATTCCCTTCTTACCTTTGGATCTGAGGAAGAGAATAATCTTGTATTGTCAAACCTTCAGTTAGTAATAAAAGCTTTTTTGCAGTGTTGTTCCAGCTCGCTGAGATCCCAGTCCCACTGTCACAGCTGTGTACTCAAACTCCCATGCTGCTTCATCTCACTTTCCCACTCATTTTTTTCTCATTTGTTTCTGAATTAATTTAGCCCCTGCTTGTGTGCTTTTTAATATTGAAAACTATCCTTTTAACATATCCTGACCATCATCTCCCAGACTCCCTGAAGCTGGTCTCTGAGGCACAGCTATAGCCCTGCCACTTGTCCTTCATTTCTGCTTGCTGCTGCTGTTCTCACTTCATAGTTTTGCAGAAATGAATGAATGCGAGACATGTCTTTACCCTCCTGCTTAAGAATTCTTTCATAATTTCATATAATTTCACAGTGATTCATAATATATTTTTGATGAATGAGCTGTTTCTACAGAAAACCTACGATATCAGGATTCTGTTTCTAACAAGTAGTGAAGAAAGCACAACTGTTTGGGTTTGGGAGCTTAGTGAAATCCAGACTTCGTGGCTTTTCTTCTACTGTTACATGTATTTTAGTGCAAATTGAATAAATTTTTCCTTAATCAAGATTTAAAAATATTACGTAGTGAGGAAAAGAGAAGCTGCAGGTAGAGGACAAACCTGGCTCTGGTTACAAGGCAGAAGAGCCACGCTGGGTGCAGGCATGTCACCAGCTGCTAGATGTCTGCAACATCAAGGAAAGCAGAATAAAACACATCTTGGCAACATAACAGGAACAAAATTATGAAAAAGAAAATCAACTGTGGTAAGCACGTACCAATACAAAAATGCATCTGGTGAAGTAAAGGTGCAAGGACTTTTGCCCAGAAAAACACATTAACCTTTTATGGAGGTAGATGTGTCCTTGGGAACTTGAGAGAGTTTCATAACTTGAGAAGGAACAAGAAATGACAATCTGATAACATTTCCTCAAGAATGCATGGCATTCTTCATTGTGAGTTTCATGTTCTCCGCGGGATGTGGATGACTCAGGCTACAACATAAAAAATGTATCCAGACCTATGAAGGATTTACTTACCATTGGTGTGTGCAAGCGTGAGTTGCTTTGTTGCTTCCCAGTAAGTTGTAGAACCCATTATAATTCAGCTATATGTAGTATTTTTTTAAATGAGTGAGAAGCAGTACAAACGAATGACCCTGAAAATAATTTAATGATAAGCTTAACTGTGCCTAAAATTAAAGTCTGCTTTCTGCTACGTGATGCAAATCCCTGGGATTTCTGTCTATAACCTGTTTGTTAACAAAAATTTGTTAACAAAAGACATGGGGTTTCTAAAGATAATATTAGCGTGAATATTTTTACACTGAAAAAAAGCCTTTTCTTTCTGTTTACATCTTTGCAATATATGTGGGAACAGAAGTGGGCTGGGAGAGAAACTGAAACACTTGCATTTTCTTAGGCTTTCAGGAGGACCAAAGTTTTGGACTTTGTGCTGTGTTCAATTCTTTGTTATTCTTGGTCCCTGCTGGGGTGAAGCTGATGTAAAGCTGGAATGATACAATGGGGAGTTGGGCATCTTGTCTTCAGGCTTTTCTCATCCTTATTATTTTAGGAACTGATCCAAAACATGGGATCGCATGCTTGTCGTGTGCTGAGAGTCTCTGTCTCTGAAATTCCAGCCAGAATCTACATTTCTGTATGAGCCCTATATGTAAAAACTCAACCTCTGAAACCCACCAGCTCTGTTTTTCAGAGGAGGTTATTGTGTTGTCCCCCTTGGGAACGAGGATTAGCACAGACGTGCCTGCTTGCTCCTCAGCACAGGTGCTTAGTGAAAGAGTAACTGCTTGGAAAGCAGAAAGGAGATCCTTGAAAAGAATTAAGACTGGGCTGATATCCAAGCTGGGAACTGTTCCTGTCCTGTTTGGTTTAGTTCACGCTCATTATATAAATACTGAATGATCGTTGTTTCTGAAGGTGCTGAGCACCTACAGTCTCAATCAATGTGAGTAGGGGTTTTGCATACTGAATGCACAGTCTTTGAGGAAAAGGCTCCGCAGAGGATGCTTACTGAGTGCCCTGCTCAATCCTGCTGCTTGCAGGAATCATATGACAAAGGTTTTCTACTGTGCATTGCAGTTAGGGTTAGTATATTCTTCCTTGAAGGGCAGAGATGAAAAGAGATATCCTTACTTGCTGCATAGCAAAATGGCCCTTGGCTGACTTGGCAATCACAATTAGATTTTTTTTGAAGGTTTTGTCCTCCTATTTGTTCAGGGCTGCTAATGTGTTTGGTCTAAATAGCTGCTGTTTGTGTCTCCTGGCAGACCATGCAACAGATGAGCGACCACCGCTACGACAAGCTGACAGTGCCTGACGATGCCGCAGCCAACTGCATATACTTAAACATTCCCAGCAAGGGCCACGTCCTGCTGCACCGAGCCCCAGAGGAGTACCCGGAGAGCGCAAAGGTGAGAGCCGTGCTGAGGATGCCTGGGAGTCCTCCAGCATCCCCGCCCTGCCAGGAGGTTGGTGGGACCTGAAACTGGATGCTTTTCGGAATGGGCTGTTATATCCCATCATGGAGATAGCACATGGAAAAAGGTGGGAGGCTTGGGCTCTGTTCTCATCTCCACTACCGATGAGACCTGGTATCTTGTGCCTCTGGTTCTCTTTCCACATAACTGGATATAGCAACAGCTGCCCCCGCTGCAGTGTGATGTGTGTGAATCCCAGAGCCTGAAGGCCACATGCACTGAAAACATTCATGTTGATTACAAATGATGAGACAGTTTAGCACCTGCTGATAAATCCATGCCAGTTCATTCTGCAAATACACAGAGAAAAGGGGGGAAAAAAGGGATGTAAAGTGTAATGATTTTCTGTTACTTTTTCTTTCCTAAACAGGTATTTGAAAAACTGAAGGACCACATGCTGATCCCAATAGCCAACACAGAACTGGAGAAAGTAGATGGGTCACTCACCTGTTGCTCTGTGCTTATTAACAAAGCTTCAGAATTATGAGTTTACAGAGTCCCTCCCTTGTAACTGGCAATAATGTTACACACAAGGTAGACGAATCTGTATCCACACTTTTATTGTTTTAATTGACAATCTACTGTACCACTGTGCTACTAACCCTTGTTTACAAATTTATTGCGTTGTGAATTTTTCTTATGTCTTTGCAGATGGTATTTAAGGTGGATGGGGGGTTTGTTGGGGGCACATAACTCTAGAAGTATGTTAGTCCTATGGGCTAGCAGAAGACAATTATAATGGCTAACCCCTAGCTTTAGTGATTTAACATACCTGTGTGAAAATTTGATGAAACCCAGCTAATTCTCAATATTTCAAGCACCTATCTTGTCTTTACACTATTCCCTCCTGTCTTCTTTTCTCTTACTTCTTTGCATATTTTTTTCTTTCCTCAGTTCTCTGCTTTCAGTGGTGCAAGGTATTGTGGGGACTGAAGAAAACTCAGTGGGCTCAGGAACCTGGTATCTTGTGTGGTAGGGGAGCTTTCTGCATGGTGGCTGGAACAGTGGGCAGTGAATTGTGCTCACTGTCTCGGCCATATCACATTGCTGCTGCTGGGCAGAGTTGTGGCTGTGGCTGGAATCAGTTTCAGACACCAGGTGCCAACTTCGGAAAAAGCTTCCTCTGATGGGAGCGCTGAAGGGCAATGTCTGCCTGGGAAACTTGAGTGACAGAAAAAGAGAGTAGTGCAGCCACACAAGATGCCTCCTGCAAGATCAGGTCCCAATTTCCTGCTATGCCATGACTTTCAATGTGGTGAGAATGGGACGGGAGTTTTTGAAAAGGCCAGATCCTAGGGAGCCTCCTGACCACAAAAATGAAAGACTGAGATGCTTTTGGAAAAGTTAAACCTACGAAAGAAATTTAAAGTATGGGGAGTTTAAGTCTCTTTGATTACATCTTAAAATTTATTTCTGTTTCTCATTTCTGTTTTCTCCTCTTTTGGAGGCCACTTACTAGCAAAATTCAAAGAAAAGGGTGATAGAAGGAGTTGAAGGACAGCTATTCCTGGATTATGCCCATGAATAAGGGAAGCTATTTTTTCCTGGAAGATTGACATTTGTACTTTATCTGCCCTTGGGGCAGTTTTCCTTGGAACAATAACGATCTTATTTTTCTTTTAATTGCATGAATATTTACTGTGGTATTCAGTTAAAGCAAATATAATTTTTGTCACAGATTCCACAACATGTTTACCCACTGAGTCATACTGTTTTTTTCACTACCACAAAGTGAAGCACACACCATTGTATTCATATGCTTCTTGTTAAATCATTTGTAAATTAAGAATGGGAGAAATTCCCAAAAAGAGGCAGTAGTGGGAACTCTCCAGAGCCTGACAAATAGTCTGAACACGTTATCAACTTCCTAGACATCTCCTCCACCTTTCCCGAACCCCTTGTGGCATGTTGCTAAGGTACAGTAGGAAGTGAGTAAGGGGCTCAGGCAATGTGGTCTGCAGGAAAGCAAACAGTATTAACCAAGCACACACTTGGATATCCTTTGGAAACTTGCGTGCTTTTTTTGTGCAGTCATAAGGGAGGAAGCACAAGTACTCATATCCACAGGTACTCTTCAGCATATCTCTTGCTGCATCTCAGTGGCTGATGAGGGGAGAACCTCCTGGCAGCTACCAGAATACATCTGATGCTTTGTGGGTGCACTGTATGTTGTGATGACACAAGGTATCAGAAGGGAGAGAGTAAAGATGAGCAAATATATCCTACGGAAAAAGAGAGCATGTCCCAAAGGAAGCCTTCAGCCAGCCAAACAGCAAGTAATTTGTTTGGGGGGTTTTTTATAACTGTTCTGTCCCAAAGGGTTATCCTAATGTTTCCCCTTTGTCTCTTCCATTCCCATGCACCGTCATTTAAGCCTGACCCAGGTGGTCAGGCTCTAAGGATGTAAATGTTGCAATGGGGAAATTTTTTCTGCCTTCCCTTGGTGCTTTTTAAATATCTGATAAAGTATCATGCATTTCAAAATAACATTAAGCAAAGATTTTGTGCCAAAAGGTGACCCTGCAGTGTTGAACTGTAACCTCCTAGAGACAAGCTGTACTCTGTTAAAAACCTGTGCAGCCATGGGAGCTGTCGTACCAAGCCGAAACAGACCTCCTACCCCAACCTGTCCATGTACCTCCTGGGGCCTGGCCCCTATCTATGTCCTTCAGTCCCTCTTCCCTTCTCTCCCTAGGGAGCCAGAGTATCCAGCTACATTGGGACAGTATTAGGCTGTGGGATTTCTATTTTATTTATCTTTGAATCTCTCTGTGGTGGTTTTTTTTTTTGTCTTCTACCCACTCTCTCCTTTCACCTGACTCTTCTTCCTCAGATTCTCATTTCTAGTTTGCTCATCAGGGCATGATGAGCACTTTTCTCTTTTGACCTAGAGTGATTTTGCCTTCTGTTGCCTCAGTTGTTCTTACTTGACTCTTTTTCTGTACTTCTCCCTCTTCACTGTCCACTCCAAAGTATCCCAACCCATGGTGGACGAACCTAAACTCATTCCCTCCTGGAGTAGGTGCCCGGAGAGAGGAGAAACCAAGGGGTCCATTTTGGGTGTGAACAACTTCTTTTGAGCTGGAAGGATGACTATCAACAGGAGCTGTAGATCCAGAGAGTGACATGGGTGACTCCTCGTCTTTCGCGTTACTCCAGAACAGAGAAACATTTGTGGTGGAGAGAGTTAGTACCTTGTGTCCTTGAAAGCAATAGAATGGGTGACAAAGCATTCCCTTAGCTCCCCAGGGGAGGGAGAGGAGGAGCTGGGATCTCAGAGCTGAGAAACATCTGTGTAGACTGAGAGGTTGTTTCTTCATCTATTGCCATTTAGATTTCCTTGGTTTCAGGGCTGCATTTTGGTATACAGAAAGAGCAAGGAGTGGCTGAGGGACCTGAATTCCTTCGGGTGTTAATTTCAAGTTGCATTCAAACTTCAGGCACAAAATTTAGGTGCTCTATAACTACGCCTGCTTTCTCTCTGTTGGTCTCAGTAGGTATCACAGCCTCCTAACATAGACGCTCTAAATTACATCTTAGCTCATGCCAAAACTTACCTAAGCTGGTTAGTGGGATCGCCCTCACCTCGCCGCTTTTAGTGTTAGTCTTTATTCTGGCATTATAAAGCAAAAACATTATAAGCACTTCAGTTGGTGCATTTGCAGTATGGTACTAAGAACTAAAATTATGCCAAATGCTTCTTATTCCTGCTGTTTCCTTTTTTTGTTGTTTTTGCCCAAACAGAGAATTAATTTGTGAGGACATTTCTGCAGTGACAAATATGCATCTTAGGGGTATCCTTTATATTTTGTCACCAGAACATTTTTCAGATGCCTGACATAAATCATCATCCTTGATTAATATAAATAATAAAATAAAATCCCAAACCAAAAAAGGAGATGAGACACTGAACACTCATAGCTGCCCACATAATACAGATGATAACAACTGTCAGGATATATGACAGAGCAGGCCAGTACAGAAGTTCTTGTGGTTAATAGCTTAGCAATGGGGCTTGAATTACTCATCAAAGGTTTTTTTCCTTTGAGCAATCAGTTTAGCTCAGTTCAAATGAAAGAGCTACAATGTGCATTATAGATACTTCACGGATGTTATCTTTGCTAAGAGTTTAGGGAGATCTGTGATATGTGGGTTTCTTTCTTCAACAAAATGTGAATACAGTGTTTCTCTCTGCAATGAAAATGTGAATGCATACTGTACCTTATGAGATAAACTTGAATTCTTCCATTTATGTATTTTTGTGTTTACCATGCTAATATTAAGTTTTAAATAGATGGCACTGTGTGAAGCTATGCTCTGATTTTTTTGGTGATTTCCATGTGATATAGAGCTCATAGGCACCACTATGTCCAGTTTTGAAAACAAAAAGCCAGTGCACAGAATGCTTTTTGTTCACAGCAAATTGGAGATGAAAGATGGGAAAAAATGAACTTTTGATTTTATTCAGCTTCTTTTACATTATATCTGTGAAGTCAGAGCCAAATTAATAGAAAACATCAACATTCACATGGAACCATTTGAGGAAAATAATTTGCTATTTAAGATTCTCTATTTTTGTTGTTATCAATAAGGAAGCTGAAAAGATAAGCCTGCTTCAAGAATGGTATTTGTTAAGTGGTTGTGAACAAAGTATCAGTGGACTTCATGTATTTTCAGAGAAGTTTTAACTGGACGTGTGATGTAAATTGTATAGAGTTGTATGTGAATCGTGTTAGTCACTGTTTTACATTGTATTGTTCTGCAGTGCACAAATGTGACTACTGAACACAGAAGCATTACATTCATTAAATTTAAAATCTTGTTGCAGTATATAGTTCCCCACTTTTTGTGCCAAAAACATCAATACATTCCATAATCTGTTCTAATAGAGGTTTGCACTTTGATTTTATTTTTTTTTGGTGACTCTTGCAATTTCAATACTATATATCCCCATCACGAAGGAATAAAGTGTCAGTTGTACCGTGCCCTGTGTATTTTGTGCTTCTTGTTTTGGAACTGAAAGTATATGTATTTAATTTAATTTAACACTGTTTCATGCTGTCTTTTTATTATGAAGCTTGTTACATGCTTAGAAATAAAGCCAGTTATAGACAGTAGCACTAAAACCTTTAAGCCTGTTAGGAGAAATCTTGGCTCTTTAAAAACAAATCACGATTTTAGACTCCATATTTGAAAATAGTGTATAGAGAGGAGATACTGCCTATGAGTTCTGGATACAATGGTTGTGACTAAATTTCATTGCTGTCCAAGGTAAATAAACAGATGTTAGCATAGTATAGTATGTTTCTCTTTAGTTTCTGTATTTACTGTAAGTTAAAAAAGGTGAAACTACAAAGGTTTAGTGGTATTCCAGTTCTGATTAAATTATTCACATAGTTCATGTGTCTTTTCTCCCCCACAATGTCCAGAGAGGTGACTGCATTCCAGACGTTTTTTTGTGGTAACATGGCAGATGATCGCATGTTTTGTATCTAAATACTACCTGTTGTGTGCTACAAATAGTGCACGTGGGGCTTCTCTCTGCCCGTGCTCTAATGCCAGTAGGTTACAATATTAGGATCAAGGATCTCAAGAGCAGATGCAGTTACTCCAGCTTCATGGCCATGTGTGTAAGTGCTGGTGAGCTGTCAGTGCCATCTTGTGGCAATCCAGAAGTCAGTTGTTGGAGGCTTTAAATATTGTTGCTTCAGCTTTTTAAGAAACCCAAGATAACTTAACAGGGTAGGAACTCATTAATTAACTGTAGCAAAATCATTACAGCACTTTCAAACTGTACTGTTTTCCTAGAAATGGGACTTTAAACAAGCCGTAACCTGTTACTCTTCTTGCCAGGGAAGCAGGGACAAGGGAAGAATTCATTAGGGCTGATCTAAATACAGCCTTTGTACTAATATAACTACACTGGTTAAAAGTATGATTTTTATGCTAATATATTTAAAATAGTGCTATGTCTAATGTGGATACATTTCGTGTGGTGCAATTAATATTGTAAACCACTGCATTTACATGTGTACCCGTATCTACAGGGGAGAGTTGGTATCAATTTACTTGAATTTGTTTCTAAATGGCAATAGTTAAAAACAAGACACTTCCACTTGCCATATCAAGAATATCCAACCTTTAAAAGTGAAATCATAATAGTAATTTAAAACTTAACTGTAGAATATTACTTTATCAGTTAGAGTCTTCTGCATTTGGGTGTATGGATTCACTCCCCACTCTAAGTACATGCTGCTGAAAAAGCATGTCATTGTTTCCTGCATCATAAAATCCAGATATTCTGATGCTCTCAACAGTCTCACCCCCAAAACTTCATGACTTGTACATTGATTGCTGTGATTAGTAGCTGAAAACTTGCCATTAGTTGCTGCAGATATGTATTGAATTTGGGCAGAGCCCTCAATCTGTAACTAAATCAAACTCTCTTTCCCTTCTCTCTGCCTGGCAGCCTTCCTCCTCCTCCCTAAGGGATTGTGGATATAGAGTCCCACAGCTCTCACAGGGGCTGGAATGTCCTGCCAACTCCAAAAAGGGGTTGTCCTGAGGTAGAATGGGATGGGAGCACATGAAGCTCCCAGGCAGAGGCCCTGCTCTGCAGTAAGAACAGGCTGCCTGGAGAGGAGTTGAGCGGTGAGGACAGAGGGGAAAGAAAGACACAAGTCTGAAAAAACAACTGACTTCTTCTCACAAACTGTGACAGTGTTGTAACATTTTCTAGGAGCTTTTTGAACAGCTCCGGGTTGTAAGCAGTTGCCAAAAGTTCTTTGGAAGTTTCCTCTAGAAGTTTATACTAGATGGACATTACATACGTACATACCCACAAAATCAGTGTAATGTCCAGAATCTTCCCAGCTGCCTTGAAAGAAATGACCCATAACTCACTCTGCATTGAGGCTCATTTCTGACTATCGAGTGGCTGTTATCCTCCTGAAATGAGTTTCAGGCAGAAAGTAGTCTTCTTCCTGCTGCCTGGACCTTTATATCCTGTTAAGGTTTATTGACATTAAGTCTGCTAAAATATATTCTATTCTTGTATCTCTAACTGCATGTTCTCTTCCTGATCGATGAAGTTAAATCGTTCTAGTTTGTCTCTTACATGGCTCAGGAATCAGCAGCCTAACCCTCCAGACATCACGTGGCTTTGAACTGCACCTCTGGCTGAGCAAGGTTATTAACAAATACTCTAACTCCAGAATGCGTGATAGATGTTTTTATCAGCAGTGTTGTAAAGAGCCAACAAAGTCTGCAATATAATTCACCTTGAAGAGGGGGAGCTGAAAGGCATGTGGTTTAATAAACAAGCCTCAATCTGTAACTAAATCAAGATGCCTGGCTCTGTCTCAGAAGTGCCACGATCAGCTTTCTGGAAGCATCACAGAATCTGAAACCTTTTCATGTATTTGGGTTCGCCTGGTAGGGCACGACCGGGAGCCGGCGGCGCGTCCCAGACAGGCAGGGGCTCCCCCTGGAGCTGCCCTGGGGGAGAGCCCCGAGCAGCGGAGGGGGCTAAAACTGCCGGTCCCCAAAACGCGCGGGGAACCATCACCGACCGTCACCCTAAACCCTTGACGTGCCAGCGGCGGCCGCCCCCGCCGGGCGCTGCGGGCCCCAACGCCACCGGGCACCCACGACCCGCCGTTGGCGCAGGGGTCGTCACACGGCCCCGGGAGGCGGCGGGAGCGGCCACTGCCGCTGACAGACGCGGAGAGGGGCAGCTTCAACCCGCTGCAGCCAGGCGTGGGGAGGCGGCCCTCGGGCGGCCCGTGCCCGTCTCGCGCGGCGGGATAAGGCGGGACCGTGTCCCAGCCCCGCTCCAGCTCCAGACCCGGGGGAGCCGCGCGCCACTCCGCGCACGCGCCGGTGGGTAGGGCCCGGAGCGGCGCGCGGGGCGGAGCGCGGACCCTGAGNGCGTCGCCCCGGGCGGGTTTCCCCAGCGGTGCCGGGCAGGGGCCGCCATGGAGGGCCTGGGACCCGGGTCGGGGTCGAGCTCCAGCTCGGGGCCCGCAGGGCGGCCGCTGACGGAGGACGAGATGGCGGAGGTCAAGAAGGATGTAAGTGGCGGGCTGGGCCCAGAGCCGCAGTGCCCGGGCCGGGCGCGGGGCCGCGAGTGGGGCCCGGTTGCGGGGAGCGGAAGGAGGGACCAGGGGCCGCCGCCCCCGCTTGGTCACGCCGGGCGGGCCCGGCCTGCGGCGGCGGGGAATTCCGGGCGCGGGTCTGGCGGGGGCGGCGGCGCCGCCCCCCCCG
>VXAY01002814.1:103295-130660 GCA_013399855.1 Oxyruncus cristatus | reverse complement strand
TCCCCCCCCCCCCCCATATTTATTCACTGGTGTCTGGATTTTGAGGGAATACTTCATCCTGATTCAGTCTGGATAAACTTATCTCATTGTGAGACTGGGAAACAAGCAATGTGCTAACCAACCTCTACAAGTGATTGGTTAATTAAAAAAAAAATACAGTTTATCAATTACTTACTGCCCATCCATGGTTCTGTTTGCAATTTACAGTGTCTTATGTTTGACTTATGGGGGTTTTTATGTTCCTTTAAAGTACAGTAAGGAAACTTAGGATTTCGATTTTGGTTTCTTAGCAGCTTTATGCTTATGTCATTCTTATTAAGTGCTTTGTCATAGTTCTGTGAGACATGTTCTTCAAGTTAGTACTTGCTTCTGTGGAACCACAGGGTAATATTTCAATAGCTGGTATCCGGTAGTTACACCAGAAAAGGACAAGAACTGCTTAAGTCAGACTATATATAACAGAATGTGTGTGTTAACCTGGGTCAGTGACTGAACGCACAGCTGGAAGCCAGCTTGCAAGAACATCTTGATCCCGGTAAGCTTGTCTTGAGGAAGAATTGAGAAGGTTGGAGTCTTGCAGTCAAGTGCTGAGAAGAGGTGGTGAGCAATACAAAACCATTGATACTGAGCAGGGTCACAAAAGGTAGTGTGCTTTGCCAGGAAGATGATCTCTGAGGGAATGTAGTCTGGTACTAGGTGTTAGTTCCTGAAGATGCGAAGTGGCACTGCTGCTGAAGTGCTCAAGACAGATGTCTCTGCTTTCCCATGCCCACCACTGACTGCATGTTGGGGCTTCAGATGATCAGGGAGTCACCTTCCATGGACAGAGTGTTCCACCTCTTTCTTTTTACTCGTTATAGAGGATTCAAGCAACCAGTTTAAGCTTGTACACTGAAGTTATACTGCAGAGGGAAGTAGAGTCATTTTGCTTTTGCTAGTTATCAGAATTGCAGGAATTCTGTGGTCTGTGCAGCGTGTTAGAGGTGTGCAAGGTGCTTCAGGTGTTTGTCTAAAATATTGAACCAAAAGAAGGCACTTTGCTGAAGACAAAAAGCAGCCAGTAATGTTGATGAGAGTATGTACATTTAAGGATGAAAGCACATGTGTTTTGGATGGCAGTAATCTGTTGAACTTCTCAATAGTGGTGTTTATTTACAAACCTTTTAAACTGTGAGTATATTCATGCTGTTGCTCTTACACTGCTTTTGCTCTATGTACAGAAAATATCAGCAACTGCAGTATTTTGGATTTGTGCCTCCTGGATACAAATAGTATGGAAATGTGGCAATCAGGTGGTCAGTGAGAATAAGTGTGTCTGTAGAAAAAGGTGCTGTTTGGTATAATTTCTTTTCATTTTTAGTTGTTGACAGTTTTGAATTGTGCTAACCACAGACTTGATGTAATTAACATTTTCTGTAATAGTCAACTTCTTTCTTAATATGCCTTAGAACTCCTGAATTCACTCAAAGAGCTAACGAAAAAGATAATTAGGTAACAGGTTTTTTAAAATTTTTTTACACTAGAAAAATCTCATCAAAGTAACACAGTGGCAGCTTTAAAATCTCTTTTGTTAACCTGTATCAAAATCATGTAGGTTTCGACTACAGACTTCTAAATAAATGGAAGTGTTGGCTAATACTAGTTTGTTTTGTTTTTCAGGCTCTAGAAAGGATGCGTCCTTACCTGTGTGATAAAATCATAGCCGAGAGACACTTTGATTACCTGCGTTCAAAGAAAATACTCACTAGGGAGGACACAGAAGAAATTTCTGCTCGATCTTCCAGTAGGAAAAAAACTGGGAAGTTATTGGACTACTTGGCAGAAAACCCAAAGGGACTAGATGCTTTGATTGAATCTATCAGACGAGAAAGAACACAAAGCTTCCTGTTACAAAAGATAACTGATGTAGTGTTGAAAGTCAAAAATGAAAAGCTTGAAGCTCTCAAAGGTAACAAGTTTGTAATAATGGTGTGTAAGATATAAGTTTTATTTTGAGGGTCTGCAAAATTAAAGTCTTCTTCTAGTGTTTGGAACAACGTGTTTGGAAATATCACAGTTTGGGCTTAAGATCCTAGTGCATGTATCCTGGCTTGGCCTTTTTTACTATCTCAACACATCATAGATAAAAAAATCACAAAACCAATGCCTGTTATGTTGTTATGGTGGATAACTCTGTCTTCACATTTCAGTTTTGCTTTTCAAAAATAGGTGGTTATCTTCCACCTTGCATTTCTCTTGAAGCTATTTGCAGCAGTGGCAGGATGCTCTGGTTTTTTTGAACTTTGCACCTCAGCAGAAGATATGCTAGCAAATGCAACCTGAGGGGAGTTCCCCTATATGCCTTCAATGCTAAAGCTAAAAATTAGACACTGTAAATACATGTGTGTGTTGTTTCATACAGGCAGAGAGGTTTTGTTGGCACACAAAGCTTGAAGTGACTATGTGTACTCATATTTTAAGGCAGAGGAAGAAAGTATAATCTTTCTACACCAAAAGGTTTACTTCAGCTTCCACACCCAAAGGATAAATAAAGAGGGAAGTAGTACATTTTAACCCTAGAGATGAAGGGCCTGAAATTTCCTCTGGCTTCAGGTAAAGCAGCCTTCAAATGCTGTCCACTTTGGAGTAGAACCATGTAGTTGAAGCTTTTAAAACTTTGAAGAACACAGAAAAATCTAACAAAAGTTGGGCTGAAAGGCTAAAGAGACTTTCTAAAATGAACCTTAAATTATGGTGCATCTTTGACAAATAGAAGCTGATATTGAGGTGCAGAGAAACCTCAATATCAGCTTGTATTCGGCCTAGATAACCTGCATCTTTGTTTTTTAGTTTGTCATGAATATTGAATGTCACAGGTGAGATGAAGTGGTTAGTCTGTTAAAAATACAGACAATTGGTCTTTGACAGCTTTACTGTTACATAAATCAGAGCGCAGTTTTAAGAGGGCACCATGTACTGTAATTAAATCCAGTTTCTGTCTTTTTGTCTTAGGTCTAAGCTGCAGCACCTGTATGACCTCACTTTACGGAGGAACAAATAATCTTTCTAGATCATTTTCTGATGAATCAAATTTTTTTTATAAAACAAAAGACAAAGAGTCTACCCAGATACATCATCCAGAAGAAGATTATAGCACTGCCGCTTTTGTGTCTGCTGTCTCTCTTCATTCAATGAATCTACCAATTGCAGAGATGGGAAATTCACAGAGCACTGTTTTCTCAGCCACCCTCCCAGGGCCTGGAGACCCAGGTGCACCCCCTCTCCCACCAGAGCTCCAGTCAGACCAGCAAGATCCATGTACTAGTTCAAGTGACAATTGCTTTTTGCCTTTAAGATCACGTTCTCTTCAACCACAGTGAATGTAGTGACTTTGGTCTGTTCATGCAAATGGTACTGAAACTTTGTGTGATGCCTCATAGAGGTTAAAAAGATATTATTTTGGAACTATTAGCAAAATCAGAGGAAAGAATCTATAATCTATGCGTTTTCTGGTTAAAGTCTTATTTTTGTGATTCTATGACTCTGGAGCTGCTTGATTTTTTTTTTTTTTTTTTTTTTTTTTTTTTTTTTTTTTTTTTTTTTTTTTTGGTTGTATTTTCCTTTAGGGAGCTCTTCTCAAGATATCTTGGTACTACACCAGCAAAGGTTTGTTTTCTTAAACCAATGTGTATAAGATTTCACATGTAGCTGCAGATATTTGTGCTAGAATTATAGAACAAATGGGTTTTTTCTTCCTACAGAAACGAACAAGTTAGCTTTTTTTAATGTTTCTCAGATGGGTGAATTGGGAAAGATAGTTAGGAAGAGTAGTGATTATGGAAAAATAACTTTCTAAACTAAAAGCTTAAGCTTACTTACCAAAAAGCTTAAACTTGTTTACCAAGTTAAATGTTTCTCAGTAGGATAATTTCGTGCTCTCCATGTATGCGCGTGCAGCTCCATTTGCTAAAAACCTTACAAATCTGGCCAAATCTGTAGCTGTGCTTATTTGCAAGGAATATCTTCATTGTCTGAACTTTGTCCTACTGGTAAACCAAAAGGCACTGGATATCACAAATATACTTCTGCAAGTCTTGGCATGTTATTCTTGTATATTAGTTTGAGATTCTGGATTTGAGATGCACTTTAAATATATTAGTACTGGAAAAAGAATGTAAACTGCTGTAACAGGATCATGGGAGCTGTAAGAAAATGTTATTGTAGGATGTTATCAAAGAGCAAAGCTTGTAAGTTTTGTCCCAGTAGGGAAAAGTGGAGGGGAAGTCCTGTAACAAAGTATCCACACCTGAGGACTTCAGGAAATATGGCACTTCAGATACCTCCTTTTGAAAGAAGACAGACAGGTTTACATTTCAAATTGTTTATAGAGTCAAATGCATTTTAAACTGCTTCAACATGGGAAGGTTCTCATTTTTTGATACAGTGTAACATAGTGTATTCCTCTCACACTCTTGAGTTGTAATCTACCTTTAATGCAGGTGGCCTAAAATAATTTCAAAATTAGGTAAACTCTTCCTGGACATGTGTACAGTTGTGTTCTGTGGTACTACACTTGGAAGTGGTGGGATGTTTTCAGTATATCAAGGGGTAGGTTTATATTTAAGGCCCTAAATTGTTTTGACCCTCATACTGTGCTATAGCCATATAATTCCATTTAAATTCACACTGAGGTAATATTCCTCAACTGCTCTCCTTTTGTGGAGACAGACCATCTGCAGGACCTCAATATAGTCTCTATAAATTGTTTTTCATTACTACTCTGGTTTTGGAAGTAGGTTAAAATAAACTGCAATGTTCAACTACACTCCATACTGAGTATATGAATAGCTTACATCTGATAACGATGTGTTTATAAGGATCCTTGTTTTTCTTGTCTGCATCTACAGTCATAGACTGTCAGGACGGTGAAAGTGCTTTTCAGTGAAAGTGCCAGGATTAGATGGCACTCTGGAAGTTAAGTGCCTAAATATGCAAGCAAAACTTTGCTTTCTAACATGAAATTAAGGGTAGGCTGAAATCCCTCTCTTCTATTAACTTGAACTGTAGTTGCACTTACTTGGGAGGTCTAAAAAGTGATTCGTCTAAATGCCAACTTAACCACGTAAAGAGCTGTGCTTAGGTTTGGGTCCCTTCCTGGATTCTTGTAAAGGGAGGAGAGTGAGCAAGCTTGGCCTTAACAGAGAAAGTGCCTCAGCTCAGCATGCAGGCTGCCTTGCAGCTCTCACCTAACACTGGGGTGTGCCACCCGCCCAGCACGCAGCCTGCAGGAAGCCTACCCTGCAGGGACCACTCCCTGGGGAGCTACTGACCTGAGACCTTGAATGAATGTATTATCCTACCAAATGTTTATAGCGTGCATTTTGTACAAATATTTTTATCACAACTTTTGGAATAAATTCTTTTTTATAGTTGCCTGTTTTCCTGCCTGCCTCTCTCGTTTTTAAGATGTGCAGGTTGCAAGAGCAAGTGCCGATAACTGGATGTGTGGTTTTGGCTTTGTGTGTGCGGGAGGCTTTTGTTCTCCTTGTCTTGTTAGAGAGGTTTGTCTTTGGTGGAAAGACTGACTTAATGTGAAACGCCTGTGCCTGTACGACTGCGCTCAAGAGCAGTCTGTAGGGCAAACATGCATGTGGAATCAAGAACTCAGCTACTTAATTAGTTTCTGTGGTTCATGTCTAGTATTACTAATGTGATTCTTGCTTTTTGTTCAAATTACTGCTCATCTTCCTACAGATGTAAGGAGTGTTGCTTCCAGCCATGCATATATTGACTTCATTCTTAAATTACAATTTTTATTTTTATTAAGGGGGGGGAGAAACAAGAACTTCGAGTGCTGGGGAATATGACTCAAAAAAGGAATTGCAAATGTTGCAGGGACTGTGGAGTCTCACTTTAGTGGTTGTTTTCATTGTACTTTGTGTGTAGGGCTTCTGTCAAAATAATGATCATGGCACTGATTATGAAAGGTCAGCTGGACACAGTTTCAGTATCTTTAAAGTAAAGGAATTGATCATATTATAACCAAAACTTCTTCCTCAGACCTTATCCTGCTTCTGTGGTAGTGTAAGTAGTCTGAACATAGAATCACAGAATACGCTGAGTTGGAAAGGACCCATCAGGATCATCGAGCCAACTCTTGGTCCTGTGCAGGACACTGCAAGAATCACACCATGTGCCTGATAGTATTGTCCAAATATCTCTTCAACACAGGCTTGGTGCTGTGACCACTTCCCTGGGGAGCCTGTTCTTTGTCCAGCCACCCTCTGGGTGAAAACCTTTTCCCTGATATCCAGCCTAAACCTCCCCTACACAGTATCTTGCCATTTGAAAGTATTTTGCTAGTAAGTATTTTAGCTGATGCAGTAACAGATAAATATAGCTACATATATGTGTGTGTGTGTGAACGACAAGGCAGGTCTAGTAGAAACTTTTTCCAACAAATAAAAATCTGTTGTGGTAAAGATACCTTGGCAGATAGCTCTGTATGTGCCCTGTGTTAGGCAGTGGCCGGACGTTAAGGAAAAACGTGTTTTCCTTCTAGGCCTGCAGGTGTGAAAAGGTAGAAATGGAAGTTGCTCGGTTTCGTGTCTGATTTTCGGTATCTGTCTCGGGTCCCTTGGAGCGACGCACCTCACGCTGTGCCGTAAGCCCTGCATCGCCTGGCGGGTCAGCTCTTCCCTCCTCCCGCTGGATCCCTGCTCCCGGGTCCCCCGCGGCGGGGCCGGAACCCTCGGCGCGGGCGCAGTTTCCGCGGGCGGTGCGAGGCGCGGCCCCGCCATGGCGGCGCAGGGGGAGGACCCGCTGGGCTATTTCGCGGCCTACGGCAGCTCCAGCTCCGACTCGGAGCCCGAGGAGCCCCAGCCCGACGAGCGCCCTGCGGGAGGCGGCGCGGCCGCGGTGGGCAGCCCGGGGCGGCCGCGGCTGCCGCCGCCCGACGAGCTCTTCCGCCGGGTGTCGCAGCCGCCCGCCTTCCTCTACAACCCGCTCAACAAGGAGATCGACTGGGAGAGCCGCGTCCTGCGGGCTCCCGAGGAGGTGCGGGGGACGCGGCCGGGGCCGAGGCGCCGGCAGGGCCGTCCCTGGCCCCTCGGCGCGGTGTGACGGGCGCTCTGGTCTCTCCCGCAGCCCCCCAGGGAGTTCAAGGTGTGGAGGAGCAACGCCGTGCCCCCGCCGGAGACCTACAGCCCGCCCGAGAAGCCGCCGCCGGCGGCGCCCGCCCTCGACATGGCCATCAAGTGGTCCAACATCTACGAGGACAACGGCGACGACGCGCCCCGGCCGGCCGGCAAGGCCAAGTTCCTGCCGGACGAGGAGCAGGAGCCCCTGGAATCGGGTGAGGCCCTGGCGTGGGGCGGGTGTGCCCTGCACAGGCTGGGTGTGTTTCGAGAGCCGGGCTGGGCGGGCGGGTCCCTGAGCGGTCGGTGAGCGGAGCCCTCCCTCCTGAGCCCCGAGGAAGCTCCGCAGGCCTGTGCTCCATCCGCTGCTGCCCAAGGGCAGAGCGCTCTGGGCGCAGGGATGGTTGGACTGCACTGCCGGTGTTTCGGCTTTCCCAGGATCAGTACAGACCCGCCCCGCCGTCCCTCTGCTCCTGTCCCATTACCATTAGCAGGGAAGGATTAAAGACTATAGAGCTCTAGTTCTGTGAATGTAACAGGTTCAGTCACAGTGCTGCTAAAACGGTGGTATGAAAGCGTCTTCAGGTGCTGCTGTGTTGACCTTGGGTGTAGATGTAGGACAGATTATTTTTATAGTGTTTGCAAAACTTGGGGTCCAAGAGGGGAATTAAACAGTATGTCCATGTGACAGATTAGTGAAGAAAATATTTACTATCCCCTTCACTTTTAATCATGGTACAAGCTGCAATGGTAATCTAGGAAGTAAAGAAATATTTGACAGGTGGGAGGAGTTGTTTTTTTGTTTTTTTTTAAAATTGCTGGAGAAAGAGAATAAATAGCCAGCAAAAAAAACCAAGATAACAAAACCAAAAGAAGAAATTCTGGGCTTTCAGAACACACAATAATGTTTTGGTTCACCAGTAAAGTTCCCAGCAAACCTTTTCCAAAGGAGTGGGTTTTTTGCTGTCTTGCTCCTTTTTTGATTCTGGGCATTCTTTCCCCGTGGCAGTTGTTATGTCTTGCTCCATGTGTTCTGTACGCTCATCCCCTTCCCATCATGCATTTCTCTTAGTCTTCATCTCAAGTAAGAAGATAAATGGTTAATTGACCTTGACATTATTTCCTCCTTCTAAAATGTCCTTTTCTAGCTTTTCTTATTATCTGTTCAAATAATAAGTTTTTTAGAACAGGTACTGTACAATAGTATAAAGCCTCCTCTTAAGTTATCCTCAGTGGTCTATGGCAGTAATAACAAATAACCTTTCCTGTTCTGTTCACATACTGTCTGTATTCCAAAAATGAGGATATCATCAGTTATACTATTATGTCTTTTTCCCAGGCCTCTCCAATGTGGTTAAGTTAGTTGTTCTGAGATGAGCATGGTGTTTAAGACAAAATACTGGCTTTGCTGACTTTGATTAACTCTGTCTTTTATTTAAAGATGGTGAAAAAGATGACGAACCAGCTTCTGCTAAGAAACGTAAAGTAGACGCTGGAGAGCAGGTGAAGAAGAAGAAGAAGAAGGTATAAGCAGGGTGTGATGGATTTAGACATAATGAAAATTTCAGTGAACTTGGATTCCTCTGCTGGAATGGGAAACAAATACATGTTTACTGAATTTCTCTCTCCTGTTGAGTAGGGAATTTTATTTCTGTAGTATGCTTGCCTTTTGGAAAGCACAAAATTAAATGGACAGTGTTGTGATAGAAACTTGTTTACTGACCAAATTTAAACCTGTTTATTTAAAAGGAGGATTTAAAAGAGGGATCCATTGTGATGGATACTTGAGCTCACGGAGGTTACAGGGCTTCATAATTGTTTATCAAGAAACCTGGTAACATGAGTTTTTCTGGACTGACTTTTCCATTCTGTCAAAACCTTTTATAAAGGAGTATATACTAAAGATTTTTTTCAGGTACTGTTCTGTGATATGAATGCATATTGTTGTTTTTAAATGTATGTATAGACTGCAAATAGGTCACTGGAATAAAACCACATTTGAAAACATCTGCGGTATAAATATTGCATTGCATGCCTGGTGAATAAGAGAGATGAATTCTATACTCTCTGCCACTCAGTGATGTATGACTCAACAGATTCGTCACGGGTTTTTTGTTTAGATAAATATAAAACTACAATCTGAAAAAAAAGGGACCTAAGAATGGAGTTTAATATTTTTATAAATATTTTTTATGTTATGGGATCTGCATCAATGAATTATGAGACTAAGTGATGCAGGAAGAATTGAAACATTTAATGTATTCTTCCTGAAATAGAAAACAGAATCTAGATATTTATGTGGATGAAAATTATGACAAAGCTGTGATGGTTTTTACTGCCAGATTTTATTTTGGTACAAACAGTTGGTAATATTCTAAAAGTGCTAGTCAGTATGTGTTGCATTTGTGGCATCCTGCTGCATGGAGTTTTGAGTCTGTGTATGAAAAGATACCAGCTGGCACTGGATTGAAGGAAGGGTTGCTCTAGGTTTCTTTTCATATAAAGATTCTGTGCCTTAGGAAGTCTTCAGTGAGATTAGGGCCTACGAATAGAAGTTTATGTAATTAAATTTTTAATGTAAACATTTTTGTTTTTTCCTTCTGTCTTGGACTAGCTTTACTTTAGCAGAACAGATTTTGTATGCATATGTGCTAATATGATGTTAATATTTTTAAGTGATTTTTAAAAAATCTTTTGAACCTCAATATATAGAAAAATGCCACAGTCAAATATGACTGTTTGCTGAAGTGGAGCTTTTACTAGGTGGGCAGCCAGTGTAGCAGGACAATTCAGGAACTTTGGATGTCTGCATCTTGTTGAGTTGAGAGATGGTGATAAATTATATATGCCCCTACTTTGCTTTGTTGAAAATGCTAATGTAAATTCTTCTTCATTGTAGTAATAGTGTGTGAAACTTCCGCTAAAAACTGCCATGTAAATCAGAATGGTTCTCTTACAGGAATAGCTGTCTCCATGCAGGCGCTGAAGCCTTACATCATCCACTTCAGGATGCAGAGTGTCACAAGCTATTCAGATAGCTGGTCTCTGGGTCCTGGTTGCCTGAGATCAAATGGTTTCTGTGAGATTTGTTTACAAAGAAATGAAGGATGTTTTACTTGAAGTGCTGAATGGGAAGCCTCTGAAAGAAAAGGCTCACTCTAATCTGGTTTCTCCTTTTTAAAAAGGGATGTGTTTATACTGTCGCAGTCATAGAGAGCTGAGGGTAGGGAATAGCAGCAAGAGGGCCTGTTCAGATACGAAAATCAGATGTTCAGTGAGTTTCCCAGAGGGTTGGTTTGTGTCCAGGCAGTGAGCTGCAGATTATAGCATGGCTAGCAAGACACTTCTTGAGAAATCCGCCTCTGCTATCCTATAGGTACAGAATTTATTTCAGGTTTATGTGGGATGAATGGTAGCATTTCTTGTAATTTGAAGGATTTTACATGAAATGATCCATAATGTTTAATTGACTGCTCAGTTCTCAAGTGATAAAATAGTTCTGTTTGTTGGAGAAATGCTCCTTAAAGAGCATTACAGCTGAAGGTTAATGTCACCAGCTCTGGAAATAGGATGCATTCCCATGAATGCTATGACCAAGGAGGCTTTTGTATTGTTTGCTCTGGTATTCTGCGGGGCAGCTCAGGAAGTTACCATGCCAATCACTCCCTTTGTTTTCAGATCATATGATATACAAAGTGTCCAGTTGTCTTAAATTAATACCATCTGATACTCAATTTCCAAGGAGAAAAACAGTGTGGCTAATCTGTGAGAAGAATGATTAATTGCATTATTTACAGGTTGATGAAATCTTCATTGTAACCAGTGACCATGGCAGCTTCCTTATTCAGGAGAAATGACACAAACAACTATGTTGTTTCTTCTGTAGTAAGACATCTGAAACAAAGCTGTGAGAGGCTGTCTGAAGCTTAGTTATCTGCATGGATTGGTTCTGCAGCTGGAAGTTGGGTTTGGTAGAGATGCTTCAGTGCATCATCTTCAGGAGAAGGTGGTGAGAGAAGTGGTTGTGCTGCAGCTTCTGATGCAACTCAGAAGATTTCAAGAAATAGACTTGTAGGTTTTCTTCAGGTTTGGGCATCTAACAATGAAAATATGTCTACTCTATGCGTCAGGATTTTTGAAAGGTGTGAGTGAACAGCAACTAAACTTAAACTGATAGCACGGGTGTTCAAAAAATCTCTAACTATATAACAGTTTATCCTGGATTGTCTTTCAAGAGAAGACAGTGAGAGTCAACACACACTCCTGCTGACAAATGGGGAAGATTGCCTCTGAAAATTAGTCCTCTGTTAACTCATCATTCTACTGTTTTTATGATTAATCAAATCTGATTATGATCATTATGTGTAACAGGAAAAAAGATAGTAAAAAATGCATATGGGTTTGATTTGAGGAAATTCTCTTAAAAATTTGTCCAAATTGGGAAAATGGTGTCTGGAAGGCAAGTAATTTGCAGTGAGCACATTTTTTTGCTTCCAGATGCTGGCACAATAGTAGCTGTGTTACTTGGCTTTCCAAGAAAGGAAGGACGATCTGGGAAAGAAGAATTCACATCAGTATAGAAGTACATCTGTTGAGGATAATGGCTTTTATGGCAGGCAGTGCTTCCTCCCAAAAATGCTAACAGAGAGGTTGTGGCAAGGCATCCCTCTGTTACACTGCTGTTCCTGTTCCTGATACATACTGAGACTGGTGAAATGCTGATTCATTTACAAATGGTTTGTGTCTTAAAAGCATGGAAGGTGATCACAGCTGAAGTGTGTGTTCTTGAAGCATAAATGGTTGTACCGGTTGAAAGGGACCCCTGGAAATGGCTACAGCAGTGCAGCATTTCCATTTTGTTCAAGAACACCTGCAACTACTTGTTAGACTGGGAAAATCTGAAAGGTTGGTTTCTAAATAGCTGGAAAAAATCACAGGAACCATCAGGCCTGGGCAAAGCATAGTGGTACTGGTGCCCTACAGAGGTGAATTTGTTGACAGGCGAGTTGCTCTGCAGCAACTGAGAGGAAACTGCTGTCGGGGCACGCTTGGGAGGAGATGGCGACTCTTCTCTGTAACTCACAGGAGGGCAAATGTTACAGGGGAAAACACTCTCAAAAACACTAGCATAGGATGTGTTTAGAAAACTCTGGAGCAAATGGAGACACCTTGCTAAGAAATCTGATTCCATTACTGCCGAGGGGGTTTTCTGGATGCCTTGACTGAGGTGAAGTTTAACAAATGATGCACCAAGAGGCAGCAATTAGCTGGGCAGTCTGCAGCTGTCTCAAAATGTCAACACTGAAACAAAAGCAGGATTTCTGTAGAGCAAAATGTTGGCAAAATACAGAAAACTGCTGAAAAGAAATACAGTGTTCTCGTTGCACAGGAGGCTTCGTGTGGGATACTGGAATCTCAGGTAATAGTTCTGTTCCTCTGACAAACCTGCTGGTAGCAGTGGACTGCTTTCTGGAAGTTTATAAGTCATATAATTAGGAACCAAGAAATAGCGGGAATAATGGAGGGATAGAGATTCCACTGAGCTAGTTCTTCATGCTGAGAGTATCACAGACCAAAATGAACAACATCATCTTGAGAGGGGTCCACAGAATTTGTGTCGCTGTTAGAAATGTGCAAAGATCCGTTGGACCTGGAAGGCAGAGTCACGCCAGAGATTGGAATGGGTTTGTGCTGCTGGTTCCTTTGAACTATTTTCTTCAGGGCACTTATGAAGACAGCAGGAATTTTCAGGGATGCCAGGACCTGTGGAGCTGGATTGACAGAAGAATGCCGTGAATTCAATGAATGGAGATAAACATTTTTGGTCCTTATCAAATAATTTTATCAGGGCTCTTCATTTAGAAGATGAAGTGGTCTTCATCTTTAGAATGCTTTAGTCTTGGTAGCTCAAAAGATAAATCATGTATTTGCTTTGCTGTAGCTGTGAGCAGCAACACCAGAAGTCTGTGTTTTATTGTCTTCTAACAAGGTGAACTTTTTCTTTGAATCGAACACTGATGTCCCATTCCTTACCATAACTTCTGCTACTACATGTTTCTTGCTGCACATGGACTGATACGAAAACAAATACAGGATTAACACAGGATAGCCCCAGGAAAGTGTAATGGGGAATTAAACCACAGAACTTCTCAGGAGAGGATTACCACACTCTTCTCAAACCAACCCATCAAACAAACAACACCCCTGCCAGCAGCGGGATCCCAGCAAAAGTCACTGGGGAGTCCTTCTGCTGGGAGCAGAACATGGTCAGTTTTGTTAAGAAAATAACCTCTGACACAAGGTGGTGAGAGATATTTTAAAGAACCAGCCCAGGTAGTGTGAGAGACTAATTTAACTGATTTTGTAGAAAGCATTACAACTACTTAATAAAGCCCTAAGGAAGGGGTTTACAAAAAAAAAAAAAGTTTCTCTGTTAGGCTTCTGGTCTAGAAGAAGGGTCACGTTCTGTTGTAATCCCTTTCTTAGGACTGATAAAACTGTATTTTGTGAGATTAAGAGCTTATATATTGTCTGAAATGTTTCAAAGGGTTGTTTTATTTAATGTAGTTACGAAGTTGGCATTGGCAAGGGCTTGTTTAAAACATACTATTTTAATAGTTAGGAGTACTACGTTTTGTACAAGATCTAAGATTTGCTTACTATTAGTGGCTTGTTCTCACAGGCATCTTTGTGAGTGCCTCTTGGATACTTGTAAATAAGCTGTATCTCTCTGACAGTTTAAATAAGCCCTGTCGCCACGATCTTTGACATAGTAATGAAGTACTGCTTACACGTCGCAAACTTATTTTTTTCAAAGTATCTATATAAAGCAACACATAAGCTTACATAAGACAACACAGAGTTACATGCAATAGAATTATTATATTAATATTAATAGAGTCATTGCATTATTTCCCCACAGAAGCACAACTGACACCTCAACCTGGTACTATGAGAGTAAGGGGAATCCATGTCATGAAGTGATTTCGGTGCTGATGAAACAGGGAGACTTGCCTGATACAGACTGTATGTTTCTAAATTCGGGGCTCCTTGAATGCTTCAGAGCCAGCGACAAATGAACTCTAGTCTGACCTTGTGAGGATCCCAGGTGTGTATCGTCCCCTGCCCCGGCGGGGGATCCCATATTTCCCTGCCTATTCTCATCCATCTTGGGACAGCTGTTGAGTCAGAAAAGTATCATATAGCTGGCAGGAAGATGCACTGTCCGGTTGGCAGAATCACCCACCAGACCTCTGGGCAAACAGGCCCTGTGATCAGTAATTTGGCTTTGGCATCCCCTGTTTGCTGGTTTTCCAGCCGTGCTGCTCCAGCAGAGAGCGCTTTTGTTACCCACTGGCACAGTGCCTGTTGAATCTGCAGCTCTGCTCTATACCACAGACCCCAATTTGCTTCTAGTTTTCTAATACTTGATTAAGTGTCTGTTGAAACAGTACACATCTATTTGTTTGCTTTCTTGATATCTTGCTCTAGACAAAGGCATTTTAAACAGCTTTTAAACACTGTAAATTTCACATGAGTTTTGAATGCTGTGTAGGGAGATACCATAATCCTTCCTCTTTGAAAAAATAGTTCTTATATTGATGGATCATAATGAAAAAACTTATTTGGCACACAGTTTTGTCAAATGGGTTTGTCTTCAACAAAGCAGTGAAAAATCAATGTGAAAATAAGGAATGGGTAAATGTCATGCTAATATTTCAGACAATTACTGAGTTTCAAAATTTCTAACTTAGTAGAGAAAAACCCAAGGAAAAGGGTTTTATCAGCTTGCAGAAGTTACAGTTGGTTTAAATTTAAGAATACTCAAGAAAAATGCTTACTTCTGTAATATAAGAAAGTGAGGAAGAATTGGCTTTGAAAAGTTGTATTTATGTAATTTTACCATGGACTCCTAACCTTCTTTCATAGAAGGTTACAAAAATAAGGCAGGAATGTGCCTTCCCTAAGGTGACCCAGCCCATTGGATGCCCCAGGCCAGCTGAGCCCACACCATTCCTGTCAGATCTTTTGGCTTTAAAACAGTGCTGGAAGGGAAGACAGGGATGCAACCAGCACCACTAGCCCTTCTGCCAGTGCTGGAAACTTAGTGCACTAGTGAATCAGTAGAAATCAGCAAAAAACATGCAGTTGAACAAGAGAGCTCGTAACTTTCTTCTCCGTTTTGTGGAAGCATATGACCCACTCAAGCAGTTGTGTGGTTTGTAGTTTTGTTCATACAAAGCAGGGACTCTGCTTGTGTGTCAGCACAAGTGCACATGGCTCAGGATGATGTATTTGCAGTTATAAAATGTGATTTACCTCAGGTTTTGCCTTTAAAGTCATTTAAAAAACCCAAACTAATTCTAAGCTAAATGACAGAATTATAACAAAAGACATAATTTCTGAGAGCAGTTTATCTGGTCACAGAACCAGCTCCAGTTCTCTGCGTCCAAGTTTCCTTGGAGCAGACTTGATACTGAGGATTGTGTTGCAGCTGTACTGGGGTAACTCTGGACAGGATTTAACAGTCAGGCCCTGCAGTTCACTCAGAAGTTAAATTAGCCCTTAAAGCCAACTTTTTTCTCATGACTATTCAGAAGGAATGAAAAGAAACTACCATTATACTTGAGAGAAGCAATGGGGGTCCTAGAGATGGAACTGACCCACTGTATGTGTTTAGGCTTTTAATTAAAAGACCTCATTTAATTTTTTCACAGGATTTTGGCAACTTATGAAGCTGAAGGATAATGGTCTTATTCACTGTGAAAATACTTACTGTGATTTGCTTAAAGGGCAAATGTTTCCAGGGGCTGGATATTCCCCATGGTAGGTGGAAACTTCACTTGATGCTGCTTTGGCTACAGCAGAACAATAATGCTGGGAGTTACTCAGTTGTCTTCATTGATTGCTCTGAAATGCAGAGTTTAGTAAATAACGTGAAGGGGCTTAAATGAATCAGTCATTTTATATTGGGAATATGTGGTAGACCCTGATTTTTGCTCTTCCTTCTCATTCTGCAAAAGTCTCTTAGATTTTAATAGCATTCTGCAGAAATTAACCTGAAAAACTATCACATTTAATAATAGCGCTAATTCCTGGGAAACTCTACAGGATTTTCAGTCAGAACTATGTTTATATCCCAGATTATGGATACACACATTTGAGCATTAAGAACCAGCAATACTAGTGTTGGGGGAATTTGCTTTCCTGGCACTTGGGAAGAAATAATCCATTTTAGGTGGTCAGTCCATCTTGAGCATTTGGGTTTTTTTCTCAATTATACTGTATATGGCTTTTGTTTGCTAAATTAGTAGGTCTTATGTTTTCCTACGAATAAGCAAGTTTATTGACTCCCCTAGTTAATACTATAGGGTTTTTGGGAAGCTATATGTGATAGGTTCTATTTCTGATATTATGCTGAAGGATGGTCTTTAATATGTGGCTATATTTGTGTTCGTAAGTCATTTGGCACAATAGGAGAGTGCCTGTAAGGTGAACTAGTCCGTGATGTGGGTCAGCTTGGTTTTGCTCCCACAGGAGCAATGCAGTCCAAGTCCATTAAATGCACTCCTGGAGTGCATCTTCTGGTTTGAGTTTCATCTGAAAGGAATCCAGCTGGTGCACTCTGAAAACCAAAGCAGAGTCTGCCAGGCTGGTAGGGAAAGTCATTTCATAAGCCACCCCCTGATCCAAACTGAAATATTTGTGCAGGCACACCCTTTCTGAGTGAGGGGCCCTGCACGCACGGCACCCCAGACTCTGCCCCAAAATACACCTTGCTGGGAAAACCACACCGGATTCAGTGTTTCTGCTCTTGGTAGCACATCAGTATGGCCTTCTAAAGTCAGCTTTTTACTCACCTTAGACGGGTTTTTTCCTATTAATTGATTCACTGGTTCTTACATGAAGTACAAAGGATGGTGGAGAAGGAGAGTGAGAGTAAATTGCAGCACTGATCATTATCGGTTCCCAGACAGGCAACATTTCTGCTTGGAGATGCTGCATCCATTCCTGCAAGAAGCTACACATGCGTATGAAGTTCTGCTATGCATAAGTCCCACTACAGGCAATAGAAAGTCTGCTGTATATGAGCTAATTGCACATGTGAATTTACAATGCTGGGGTCCTCTGTTTCTCAATGGAGGCCTTGCCGTGCACCTAACAGCAGAGTAAGGAAAGGGATTTGTATTCTTTTGCTCCCAGAAAGAATGTATTCCTTTCCCCGCCTATGCTTTCTTCTCAGGAAAACTTAACTGAATTTAGCAAGCTTACAGAAACATTTTTTTGATTTTAATATAGATGTCTTCAAAGATTAATTTCTCCCTGAAGACATTTGGGCAAGGTGGAAAGAGAGATTGATCATTCCCAGATGTTCTTTGCTGACAGGCAAAGAAAAATTCTGCTTCAGGTTAACATTTGTGAATATGTTTGAAGAATATACATTTTGTATGCAAACTGCCAGGCAGAGCACAAGCCAGTGCAGCAGGGGCTGAGATGTGCGGATTTGTAGTGTCACAGCTGGATTAATAAGGTGGGGCTTGTCCCTGCTAACTGACCTAAAAGCCTTGGGAGCATCTCTTCCTGTGGGCAGGCAGGGGGAGATGGATGTGCTTTTCAGACAGAAACATCAAGGCCATGTGCTGTGTGCTTTGAGGGAGACAGCTGACTCCACAGTGCTTGCTGAATCAGACATATTAAACTACAAAATTCACTGTTTCTTTGATGTTTTGGGTACAGTTTCTAATGGGATTCCTTTACATTGCAGACTAAGTGCTGGCAAGACTTGGCACAGTGAACAAGTGGTTTGACTTTGGGTTTCTGGGAAGTACCCTGAGTTAGAGAAGCAGGGGGAGCTGGTGTCTTACATGTTACCTGAGAAGAGAGTCAGTCTGATGGAGCAATTGTGCACCGGCGTCCTGCTCACTGTGTGTGTTGTCCCGCTTCCCGCAGGGCACAAGCAGCAGTCCAGGGTCAGACCTGCAGTCGCTGCTGCTTTCGCCCCTGCACAAGCAATTGATGCTCACTCTCATACCAGCTCGCTTGCCTGGCAGTAGTGTCCAATGACTACAACAGAAAGAGTTAATGGGGAAGGATGAGCATCAACCAGTTCTGTAGGAGCCCCTGGTCCCTGGGAAAAACAGATTCTTCTTCAGCTGGTCTCTAAGGCAACAGCAACCACAGCACTGAGCATGGGAAGTAACGGAGCTCATGCCAGTCAGCAGCAAAGGAAATGCCTCCTTGGGAAGCAGTCTTTCCTAACATCCATCTGTAACAACTGTTGTCCTTCTCAAATGATGTGTGGAACCAGAAACACCACTGGAGACCAGGACGCCTTTGTGAGTCACAAGCTGGTTTTCACTGGGTGGGCAGAGGAGGTGGGGGCAGTCAGCGGAACCAGCCCTGTGTGTTGCCTCCTTGTGCACACTGAATCCTGGAGGAATGGTTTCCACTGGAATGAGCAGTAAACCTGTCTACGTTAGAGGTTGCTGAATGCTAAGACTGTTTTAAGTAACTGACAGACAGAAAGACTGATAAACTCATTTTACTATCTAGAGAGAGCTCTGCTCCTGGGCATGGCAAAGCTCAGGGCCCTGGGAGCATTACGGGCAAAGCCCTTCCAAGGCCCAAGAAAGAGGTGTCTGAGGACCACAGTGGATGTGAGGTCTAGACATGGCAAAGTCTCGTTTTGGGAAGTTAATCTTCTGTGAAGCTGGACCACGGCACTTGTCCCAAACCCCTGCAGTAAGCTCAGCTGTGACAGAGTAAGTGAGGGTAAGGAAGTGATAAGGGGAGGACAGGAGGTAAAACTAGGGAGTCATCATTCTCTGGGGTTCTTCAGGTATAGCAAGGCCTTCATTATGAATACCTAAGGATCTTCATTGAGCCCATACATTGTTTAGAAAGGAAAACAGGTCGGTCTGTCTGTCTGTCTGTCACACACATGTACAAGGTGCCAGCTCAGAAAGACTTCAAACTGGTAATGGGGTCTCAGCACATAATTTAGCCTGTGATATCTGATGAACTATATGCATGATTAGAATGTGCTGTTTGGGGATACATCTTCCAAAGGGATGCTAAAATTGGCACATTCACAATTTGACCTGATTTTCCTTTGTTGCTGATTGTAAGGGTAGAAGCCACTAAACAGTTAAAACCTGTTTTGTTGTATTTGCTTGGGTTTTATTTTGAGAAGGAGTGGGATAATTTTAGCTCTTCAAAACTAAAAATTAGATCAAAATCCTGGCAACTGTACAAGATAAATGAGCAACCTTGCAATAAAGGGGTTTTTGTCACCTTGGAAACACAGTTTGAAAAAGCCACTTGGAGTAATTTTAGTTTCAGACTTCCCCTGCCCTTGTCCCTCCCATGCAAATTCTGTTTTTACACTCAGTATATCCGGTTTAGCTGTGTTTCTTTCATATATAGACAACAGGGGAATTTGCCAGACAAAAGTGGAAGAACACTGAAAATGATCTTGCACATGATGTTTCAGAACAGAAACTGGTGTTTGGAAACACACAAAATTAAACTCATCCAAAAATAGATTTAAAAAAAATCAGTCATTTTAGATCTCACAGTTCCATGTAAAAAACCCAGAAGCTTAACTTTAAATAATTGGGTTTTTACATGCCGTTGAGTCTTGTTATTCTGGAGAAACATATGGCATTAAAAAGGAAGGTTGAGGATTAAACAAGGAAAAATATACATTGAGAAATTTATTTAATCTATTAAATATACATAGTTTTTCAGAATCCCCACCACTGTAATATCTATGTGAAATTTGTTGTATTAAAATGCTGTGGATCTTTGTTGTGGACATTACCCAGATTATACTGTGGCATGGCTGGAAACTGGTAATTGGAGAAGAGATTAGGATAAAGTAGTGCTTCTATCCACTGAAGAATGTAAATATTTTGAATATTTTCAATAGCTCACGCTTCTGTAACAGATCTCACCTGAAGAGTGCCCTTACTGTGAGTGCCTACTAGAGGAAGCACAGAAGCCTTTGTAGCCTTTTCTGTCTACTTGAAATCAGCTGAGACACGTTGACTTTCCACTCCCATGCAGAAAATACTTCGAATTGGAAAGTAAATTTATTTTCTATTTTTTGAAAGACTAAAATGCATTTAAATATATATTTTATTGTCCAGAGGAACCCCTGCAGGACTGGCTGATGGTCCCTGTGCCAGTGACCAAGGACTGTGTGCCGTAGTTTGTGCAGCCACAGAAGACTAGCAGGACATTACACCAATACATCACATGAGACATGATGAGATAGAATAGCTGACTAATATTTGGGTTAAATATTTGAAAATTCTTCCTGACCACATGACTGGTGAGGCTGTTGGGATAATAGTAGGACCATATAACTTGAGATATTTAAACCGAGATTGATTTGAATGGGAGCAAATGGAGGACATGTGTGATTAAGGGAGCACAAATGAGAATCTAAATCTATCTTTTCACCTCAATTTTCTTGGATTCTATTCTGTCTCCCAGGGGTGACCGAATGCTATGATGGACATTAGTAATTGAAAGAAGTTTGACCATGACACCTTCACATTAGCTGCTGTCCTTTTGTCGTTCCTTGTTATGACAGAAGTGAGTGAGTGCTGGGAGCAAACTGTGAGCAGATGGTAGGCAGCAACTCTGGCAAGTTTGCAAATGAGGTACTTTCCCCGCTGCAGCCAGCAGGATCAAGTATTAATCTCCTTGCTGCACTGCTCTTTACAAGTCAAGAAAGCTCTTCAGGTCAAAACATGTATTCCATAATGGCTGTCCAAAGCAGGAAAACTTTTTTCTCTGATGAAACACAGTTTTATTGATAGGTGAACTCCAGGACATGAAAACAACCCTCCATGATTCCTTACCATTAAGTTCTCTGATTGCTCCATTTGATGCACATACAATGGAGAGAGAGAAGAGAATATTTCACATGTGAAATTCCACAGATCTCTCAGCAACCTGAGGTGATATCCTGTGTTTCTCTGGCTTTTCTTCCCCCCAGTTTATTTGGCTTTGTAACATACAGGATAACGATAATGAGATGATCATATATGCACACATATAAATTTTTTGAGTCATAAAATTATTTAGCTCACATAAAAGAGAAAAATAGACTAGGTCCTTTCAACTTGTGAAAGTCATTTGCAGATTTTTCCTACAGAAAAATCTATTGCTTAAAAATCTAAGATTATGAGAACATATCTTTAAGGCATCCTTGTGATTATCTTTACTACTTTGAGCACAGCACACACTATATGCAGTTCTTAAAAAGGATCAGTCTTCCAATTTAAGGACCTTTCCACTTCTTTTTTTAAATACTGCCTTTCCTGTTACTACACTTAGAAGTCCTCTATATTTGGCTCTATACTTGACTTGAAACTCCGAATTTTGAGATTGATGATTAAAAAAAAAATTGCTATTTTTAATGGTAGAAGTGGAAGAAAGGAACTTTAAGATAGTGGATTCCCCTAAGAAGATGCTCATCAAATGTGTTCCCCCATTCTGGCATTTTGTTGGCTGATAGTAGGTAATTAGAAGTCATTCAAGATATCCTTAGAGTGTTGTAAGTTTTGCAGGATTTTTAATAATGAATTTTGCATATGCATCAGGTCTTAGGGCCCTGTGTGTAATGGTATTTATGATAGATGTACTTTGCAACAGACCAGAGGTGGACATGGGTGAGATCTCTGCTTTTTCCCTGTCCTTCTGGGGCAGTCCTGGCCTGAAGATATGGGAAAAAATAGACAGAGAAATGCTTATTGAGTGATTTCATTTCCTTTACAGAGAATCTCATGATGTTTTGAGCAAAAGTTTGAATCTGTTTTTCTTTTAACCAAATATACTACATTATTTGTTGGTGTTTTCTTTCACTTCAGCCAAGGTTGAGTGCCACCAATCTGCTGGTTTTGTCTCCATGTTGGGAGAAGTTAATGGTGATGATGGTCATGATTGTGACTATTTTTACTGTATGGGTAATGATTTGGCTTCTTTGTATCCAAAATACTTTGGTATTTTTAGTATATCTTCAGTGAGACTGACATCCTACCATAGCACTGGCATGCTGTAAGATTGCAGGCAGAGGTGGTAATGACAGCCCTGTGGTTCAATGACATGTTTTGGAAAGCTCATAGAGATGTTAGCTTGCATTCTCTAAAAAGTCCAATACTAACTTTAAAAAATAAGTGTAAGATACTAAAAAGAGCATGAATTACTTTTTTATTTCTGTTTGAACAAAGCACAGAAGGAAGAGCCGTGAACACTCTTCCTGTTTAAGTTAGCTGATAGCTATGAACAGAAGAATTTCCATCATGCTGCTCATTTGAATCTGGGTTAGCCTTACCTGGCTCTTACAATCCTTTCCTGTTTAATTTTAATTACAGCTTAATGGGACAGGTAGACCATGTCTCTGGGAGCAATGGGCTCAGTACTTCACATAAAGGCAGGGTAGCCATCCTGATGCTACAAGTCACATTTCCAGAGCCCAGGTGCCCCATGCCACTGGAGTCAGAGAAGAACTGATAGTGGCAGTGGCTTCTCAGAGCACCTGGTGAGAAAGCAGCACATTTTATTGGAGGAGGCCAAGCAAAAGCAATGCAGGTGTAGTGCACCAGGTGTAAGATCTTGACAGTGGTGCCTCTTAAAACAGTTTTGATTTAAGAAGGTTTCTGGCAAGGAAGCTCTCTAAAAGGGGGTCAGTGGTCTGAGCCAAACGCTTAACTGCTCTTGGAGTCTCTAAAATCTGCTTTTAAAAAGGGTAATTCCAACTCCACATATTTCCAGTGTCCAGGGAGCAGATGGTGGACCCATTTTGGTAATGAACACCTTCAGCTTTGTCCAGCCTGTTGTCTAGCAACCTCCTCAGGTTTAGCATATAAATGTTTTATTCTCTCACTTGTTTGTCTTCCTAAGATAAGCAGCTGTATTCTGGGCCTCTGGGGTGCCTTTGCTGGCCAGTTCAAAATAGGGTCTGGGGGTAACAAAGCTGTGGATAACTGTAGTAGTGGTGTCTGCATCTGAGAGAAATCAGTCATTTGGCAGACTGGAGATAAGACATACAGCTATTAGCTGCCTGATAGAGTTTCACGGGACTCTTATTTCAGTCCATTTTGATGTCAGGAAGGCAGACGCTTTCAATAAAAAGAGTGCTCATAGATTTTATTAGAGCATTCAAATGCTTCCAGTTCCCAGCTGTCATCAGCTCCACTTTAGTCATATAGTTGTCACTTTATCCCTCTGTCTGCAACAGGTCTTGAGAGAAGAAAGATACTGATTTGTTAAGCTTTAATGAAAAGGAGACTCATTCACATTTCCAGACACTTTTAGTTTTACTCACACAAATGAATCCCACTGAAGTAAAATAAAGTTCATCTTTCCACAGGTACATCCTAGATTAATAAGAAACTATTATTCCGATAAATCGGAGGAGATCTTGTAGGGTATGAGGGATGGAATTTTCCGAAGGCAGACTGGAGCAGTTCAAAATCCAGTCCCCGAGTGTTTATAGAAATGAAAGCCTGTGTACTTAGGAAAGCACAACTTCTTCATCCTATCTGCTGAGGCAGAGCTGATCTCTGATGCTGTCAGCAAGGGTGGAAAGGTTATTTTTCAGTCTTTTATTAGGAAATATTTATCTGCGTAATTTCATTATTCAACTGTATCAGTGCCCAAACATTGCCACCTATCAATCAGCATCTTCACCAGGGATATCCTTCCCATCAATGCATTTTTTTTCAAACTTAAATTTGATGTTTTGCTTGTTCAATTATTTAAAGTTCTCACATTATCAACACAGCAAAAATTAAGTAATTGGTGAAATCTCAATCTGTTAATGAAAAAAAGTTTAAAAACATTTCTCTTTATACCTTCAGAAGAATACCGCTTTCTCTTTGTTAAAAGTTACACTGTTAAACCAGTCCTAAATATTTGCCAGTCTCCTAATTAGAAGCCTCTTTAAGTTGATGCAAACTCTAGTTCCATCCTCTTGAAGTAGCTTTCACTTTTTGTAGAAGGCCAAGTGAAAGGACTCAGCACTGTCTACTTTGCAGCTCCTGGACAAAACAGGCTAAGCTGAAAACAAAAGCTCAGCTTTGACTCTTACTCCATTGGCTCAAGTTAGTTCCAGCCAGATCCTTAATGTTACTTTGTCTGCAGGGCTTTTTTTATGTGATCAATGCCAACTCTGTTGGGCAAATACAGGATGCATAGTGATTTTAAAAAAATCCAGCTGCCAACAAGAAAAAGTGCTTTGTAACCACAGTTTGGAATGGAAACAATTTTCTAAGATACAGATCAAACTGTGTTTATAGATTCAGCTATTGGCAGCTTTTCACCAAGCTATTTCCTGTGTGCCTATTGCATAGAAGAATAATCTAAATGCTTAAACTAACATTTAAAACCATACAGAACATGAAGGAAATACTGTGTGAAGCAGCACGGAAAACACAATGATGTTGAACTTTCTTTTGTTTCCACAGCTAATACTCATGGGAGAAGGCAGTAAGTACTGCACACCAAATGCCAGTACTCCAGATCTTTGCAGGATTTGGTCCTAACTCTGGCCAGTACCTACTTTCTACTAATACTGTTTTAATTGCTAAAAGGAAATATCCAAGTAACAAAAATATAAAAAAAGCCTCCTAAATTATAGGAACTTGTTAAAAGTTACATACAGTTACTTTAAGTGAAGCAAGTTATTATCCCTTAGGAAAATAATTCAGATAATCTAAGGCACATGTAGACAGAAGGAATCTGTTTTCCCATTAAAATAGGTGGAAAATCTGCAGATCTGAAGATAAGATTTAGGGTAGGTGTAGACTGGTTTGCTCAGTTTGAAATGGTTGCAACAACTTTTTCTTGCAGAAAATCCCCAGAACTGAGCTTCTAGCTGTTTTGAATCTTTCTGGTGTTTTAAATGGGGCAAATTTCCTCTCTCAGACTTCAGATGCATGTCCTTTGCTTCAGGCATCCAAGTGCTCGTGGCACAGCTGATACCATCAGTAAGGTTAGTGCAGTCAAGCTGTGGTGCTCATGCAGAATATTAACGGAATTTTGTTGCTGGTGTTCTGCTCGGCTGGACTTCATTGCTTCTATCCAAGCCATGTCTCAGCTAGGAAGCATGGCAGCTCCAGTAGGGGAAAACTTGAGAGTTGGGAGAGTAATTTAGGTTGGATGGGACCTTTGGAGACTCTCTGGTCAGCCCCAGTATGGAGCAGGAGCTGCATAAGTGAGCTTGGCTGGGGCCAGAGAAGTTTCCAGTGTCTCCAGGATGGAATTCCCACAGCTTTTCTGGGCAACCTGTTTTGGCATCTGATTATGAGATGCACAACAACAACAAAACCCCATAACATTTGTTTATGCTTTTCTTCTGTGACTGTATGCTTACAGATCAGTTCTGGGAGGTATAGTAAAAGGCTTAGCTTTACCTACTGATTCCAGCCTGGAAAGCAAAGGGGTTTGTTGCGAATGAAAGCTTAACTATCTCAATAGGTAAGATCAGGTTAGAGGAGATGGCGCTGGGCTTTTCCTTTACTGGAGCCCACGGGTAATAAAGAAAATGTAATTGTGAATAATCTGCTGGAGATAAATGTGCATGGATTAATTGTGCACAGCGAGTGTGCTGTCAGAAAAGCACTGATAGTTTTGGTTTTATGCATTTCTTGCGTGCTACTTTGCCCAAGATGCAGTTCCAAACCCAGTCTATGGCTGCTGCAATGCAGCTGTTAAAGGGGACAGGATCTGACCCCCCAGCAGGGACAGAGGCCAGGCAGACCTCCTGGGAGTCGCTGCTCCTCCTCTGCACAGCAGAGAATATTGGGATTCTCTCAGCCCCCGCCATCTCTTCTGGGATTTTTGCCAACCAAAGGCATTCTGGAATGGTTTTACATCTTGCTCTGAAACTTGTACACAGGTATTTCACAATATGTATTTAAAGCAATGCAAACGATTTCAAAAGACAGGATGGCCAAATGGCATTTCAAGTTCTTGCACTGTAACATATGATAACTATCGTGAGATTTATTTTAGATGAAGAGAAGTCATAACTACTCTGTAGTGAGTTGTTTTTACATTGTAGAAATACAGATATTACTGAGTTACTACTGTTGTTTTACATATAAAGATTCAAAATCTTATTCTGATTTTGTTCTTCAGGAAGATTTAATTTCAGATAAGCAAATTATTAAACACACCCCCCATACCCCAAAAATTTGGTAAGAGAGGAAATCTGTGAGTATGTGCCACGTTCATGTGTTGCAATTGCTTTCTGTAGAACTGAATGAGCACTTCCTTTGGCCCAGTATTTGAGGCAGTGTTGGGCAGGATGCATGAAATGCCTGCCTGCTCCCAGCTACCTTCTGTAGGGAGGTGACAGCCAACCTACCACCAACGGGTAGGAGATGGCAATGGGTCCTCTGCTCTCACCCACCACAAGACAGATGCATTGCCGATGGTTTGTAAGGTATGTCACATAAAAAGCTGCAAAATACAGTCCTGAAGCTGTTTATAATGAAATCAAGTGCAGGAGACATAGAGCCAGATAGAAGTTAATGGCAAAATGGTCTCAGTACTTTATCTTGGAAAAAAAAAATCAATGTCATATAATTTCCTAAGCGTGGTTTTGAAGGGCTGTGTGCTTGCTAATGGAACTAATGGAGGATGTGGCTGAGCAGCTCATACACCAAAACTGAATTTTTGCCCACTTCAGCAGCCTCGGTGCATTATTCGCTCTGTCCTAATGCTGTTTGTCTTCCACCTGTGCGGCATTTTGGCTCGGATAGTAAGGGCTGCCAACACCGGGGCCAACTCTATCCCGGTTCGCTGGCATCACTGGGCTGAGGAGCTGCTGCTCTCCACATGCCAGGCCTCAGGGAGCCGCGGAAAATCTGCCGGGAAGCGAGAGCTGCCACATGCACAGCCTGAGCCCAGCGAGGAGATATAAATTTGCAGCCTACAGATTTGTTTCTTTGGGGGCGGCGTGTGTGGGGGGGAGGAACATCAAGGGAAAAGAAGTATGTAAAACATGCCGTGACTACTTTGGTCTTTGTCAAGAAACGTTATGCACATGGCTGCCGGAGGAGACGGTACTGTGGGCTGAAGTGAGGAACAGGGTGCTGATGGGGAGTCCGTGCCGGAGCACAGGGCCTGCGCTGCCCCCAGGCCCCTGGGGCGGGCACAGCCCGTCCCTGGCCCCGCACAGCGGCACCGCTGCCCTCGGGGGCCGGGGCGACCCCCGCGCGGGGCGGGCGG
>VXAY01002814.1:24482-103038 GCA_013399855.1 Oxyruncus cristatus | reverse complement strand
CCGGGCACCGCCACGGCGGGGTCTGCGCGCCGCAGGGTAAGTGTGTGCCTGGCGCGGGGCTCTGCGTGCCCGGCTCCGGCTCCCGCCCGCGGCCGCTCCTCCACCTGCGCGGGCGGTCGAGGAGCCCCGTGGGCGCCGGGATGCGCCGAGCCCGCTGCCCGGAGCGCGGGGGCCGGGCTGGAACTCGGCTGTCGAATCGGTACCGTCCCGTCGGTGCTGCCGGGGAGTGGGAATTCCTCATTAAAGCGAGGGATTCTGGAGTTTGGACCAGCACTGCGTGCGCGTCCCAGCTCGTTCTCATGTCCTACAGCTGCCTGTCACTGCTTGGCTGCTGTTTGCTGCTGGGGTGAGTTGGTTGGTTTGTTCGGTTTTTAAAGATGCAGTGGAAATCTGACAGACCGGTTTTCGGTTTTGCCGTTGTTCCATTGGAATACGTAGTAGTTATATTTTAGGCTTTTGCTAGGAAACTTGGTGAAAGAGAACGTGTTTTAAGTATCAGCCAGGAGAGCTGAGGATTGTTTGATCCATATATGGAAAAGCTGGAAAAAGCTGTTCCCCTCTTCCATAGTCTGCAGAGCAGGGCATGGTATTGTGGTGAGGTGTATTCTGTGCCCACGGAGTTGGCAGAATGTCAGTTTTGACCTCAGTTGAGCTGAAATATTGAAGCTTTGGTTTCTGAGCATACAGGTGTTGTTACTGTCATGGCTTACCTTGAAATACTGATTTATTTAGTTTTTTGTAGATAGAGTGGAATGTGAAGGGAACACCTGACTTGTTTTCTTCTTAAACACTGTATTGAAGCCTTTTGAGAAGGAACCATTGTTATGTTCTGTGTTTGTGTGGAGGCTTGGTCTTAACTGTATCAAATATAATATTAAATATATATATTAAAATGCAGTTAGTAAGCAGCATTCTTCTGAATGAAACATTGCTCTAGAACAGAAGTATGTACCTGACTAGTATGTCTCTAAAAACTTTGTGTTTATGTAAAATCAACTCATTCCTATAACAGCTCACAACATTGAAAACTTGCTCTGTGATATCAAACCACTGGTTGTGCAGATACTTGCAAGTGAAGCAGTTTGTTACTAAAATAAACACAGGCATAAGGGCTTTCAGGATCAGGGCCAAGTTCGAATAAAGGGGAAGCAGTGCTTGCAAATATTGTTAGCAAAAGCAGAAACTGCAGTTGGGAGATGTATGTTTAAGTGTATCGTTTGGATGAGTTTCAGTGAGCATTTACGATCAGTGACCTCTGGCAGCATGTTGGCTAATTCAGAGACGGGGTCGACTTGAGTAGTGTGGTAGGTGGCGTGTCTCTGCAAGCAGCAGTGCTGCTGGAATGGGCTGAGGTTCGTGGTTATTGATGTTTCTGCAGTAAACTCTTGCAGATGGCTTGTTATTGAGGTACTCGGATGGATGTTGAAAACAAAGTTGAGTTTGCTGCCTCTGGGACCGAAGGGCAGCCTGAGGCTGATGCCAGATGTGTCACTTGTGTGTACTTTTAGGCACACTGCACTTCTTAGGAGCCCGCTGTTTTGGGAATGGTGGGCTGTCTCAACCAGTGCGGAAGGGCCTACATTTCTACAGCAAAGCAGGAAGTGCCAGATATTTTTGTTTGTGGAAATACAGCTCTCGGATGCTTCATCTCTTTGTCACCGGATCAGGGACCACTCCTTAGATGAAAGCAAGGACTTTGGGATAGCTGTCACTGTCAGGAAGATGCCTGCTTGAGAAGTCCTCAATCCAGACTTCTTGGAAACGTAGGAATAGCCCTATGCCCAATGCAGATTAGTTTCCTATCCTTTTGGTTAGTTTTTATTGAAATAGTAGTGAAAGTGTGTAAGGGGGAGCTTTTACAATGGTATGCATACATTTCCAGGCTGTGGGTGGGGGAAGGAATATGGTTACGGGCAAATCACTGAAACTTCGACAGAGATCTGCGTTCGTGCTTCCTCAGATTCTGTTAACTGACCAACTTAGGCCCCAGTGAAGCAAAACACTTCAGTGGAGGTGTTCACAGGCTTCAAAATGGTCATGGTTAATTTTGTTAATTCTTTGAAACAAGTTAATTCTTCAAATCACAAACAGTGATTATATTGCATTTTAGCTCAACAAGCAAACCTTACTCTTTTGAAAAATCTCCAAATGATGAATCTTTCATCAAATAAAATGGTGGTGTTTCAGATCTTATCAAGAATCTCTTCTGCCATTAAGTACAAACCTAGAAAGAGGGTCAAAGGGAAGGTGTTCAAATGACAGTCTTTTTCATGTCTTCCTCTCAATCAGAGAACTTGGTTGGATTTACAGATCTACTTCTTAAGTCCTCCAGAGAGGTGTCCATATTTTAGAAGCATCCATTATTGGTGTGTAAATAATTCTTTGCTTGGAATAATGTTCAAGCAGTAACAAATAGCTGCTGCCATCTGGAATTTCGAATTGCAGAGGGCTTCACATGAAAGCAAGTTGTCTGTTTTATGAGAGCCTCGTTACCTCCATTCAGCCTTAGTGGCTGAGGATACCCTGTCTGGGTTGTCCGCCTGTTTTTAATTTGGATGTATTTGCAGCTTTCCTTCCAGTCCTAGTGCAGTGTTCCCAGCTCCCTGTCTGGGATGTGCAGCTGCGGTGCCCTGCAGCCTGCTAGGGTATGGCACTGCTGCTGAGCGGAGCTTGGATATGGTCTGACAGGGGGCTCAAGTGTGAGGGGCTCTTTCAATGCACAGTTAAATGTTTGGCTGTTGCTTCAAAGAAACTATGTCACATTTTGGGAACAGTCAGTGGAATTTGTTTAGTAGTTTTGTGAAATTTTGGTGGTGTAAAAACTTCTTTAAATTTCTTCTTTCTCCTTTCTTCTTTTCACAATGGTGTGTTTTGTTTTATTTCCCCCCAAATCGGAGGATACTTCTGTCTTAATTGTTGGATAAAGCTGGTAAGGACAGCCCTTTCTGCAGGATTTTGTGCAAGAGGTATCTTTGCCTTTATTTATATAGAAATCTAGAAGTGAATCTGTGTGGGGCTTTTGTAGACATTTAAGCAGTGCGTTGCACCAAAGGTAGGGATTATTTCTTCGTTGTCGTAACTAAACTGAAGAAATACCATGTAGTACCTTTTCAAACCAATTGTACCTGAACTTGGCAGAAAAAAGCAGCCATTTCTGTGGAAGTATGCATGACCTTTCAGCGGAGCTATCTCACTGCCATTTATCTAAATTACATGGTGTTAAAAACACAGCCAAACAAGCCTGACTCTTTATTAGTTATGTGCACATTCTGCTTTGACAGGCTGAAATCTAATTTAATGATCATATCAACTTATCTTTTGTCCTTTCGGATGAGGTCTAATGCAAGTGTTATATGACAGCAAGTGTGTTTGTCTGTCAAAAGCAAAACGATATTCTAAACATTTGTCTTTCCCTCTCTTTTTGTCTGTCTTTCTGGGAACAGATTTAATAGAAAATGTTTACTTAGCCTCGAGAAGCAGGAAGGAGCCCAAGTGCCCCCAGGCCAGAGAGGTCCCGGAGCACAGGCCGCAGGTGAACAGCATTACCGTTTCTAAGAAACGCAGCTGGCTGCAGCAGAGCGCACACGGGCGGCCTCCCCCTCCCCTGGAAGAAGAAAATGCTTGTAAGGAAGTGCATGGGGCTCTTATCCCGGTACCGAAATCCCCCATCCTGCTGCCTGAACCTGCAGTGCCATGGGCTCCTTCCACGTCACCAGTGGGGCGGGAGCGCCCCGCACGAGGCTGTGCTGTGCCGAGCACCGCGAGCCCTGCCATGGCGAGGAGCACTGCCTTGGACTTGGGTGAGGACAACGACGCCGATGACGAGGGAGAAATATGGTACAACCCCATCCCTGAAGATGATGAGCCCGACTTGCCAGGGGTCCACCCTTCTGCTGTGAATAGCCTTGTTGCTGTGGGCTCCCCATCAGTTCGGTACAAACCCCACACTGGAGGTGACTCTGGGATGACCACAAGTCCCCATGAGGGTCCCACACGCTCCATGGAGAGCTCGGGGAACAGTTGGACAGTGCAGCCTGGTGAAGGGAGTCAGGCCGATGCTGCACATCCCGGAGACCATGTGCAGCAGCACCGGCAGAAGTTTGTCTGCAAGGCTCCCAGTATGCCAGCAGCAGAGGACAATCCTGCCTTTAAGTGCCCTTCAACAGGTAAGAGTGCTCAGGAACGTAAGTTTAATGACCTTTATTGTCTTTTAGAGGAATAATAAACCCTTGTTATGTCCCTTCTCTTTCTCTTCCTTTTACATTACCGAGCAAATTTCCTGTGGAAATGCATGTCAGGTTCATGGAAAATGACTCGGGTTGTGAGGCTGATACCTGTGAAGTCTAGAGCTGCAGGGTTGTTTTTCAGTCAGTTTGTTCGTGGCACATCCAGATGTGGTTGGCCTCCGTATTCTTTGATGCCCACCTCACCAGAGACAAAGGTTTTACAAAGCGAGCTTGATGAAGCCTGGTAATGTGAGGACACACCGGGTTTCCTTTGTCAGCTGGTGTCCAGCCCTGGCCTTGGATTCCAGCCTCAAAGCTACTTAATGTCTGCACAAGTTTCTTTAACTTGCTGTCTGGGACTTTTTAATAAAGACTTTTTGGAAGACTACATGAATGCTATTCATCACGTCGCTTTCTGTAATTACTGTCTTGTCGACTGTCTCAAGCTAATCTAATAGACTAGAGGAGAGTGGTTTTCACTTTCAGAAGCCAGCCTCTTTGTTCCTTGTTATCTTTGGCTGAGTGTTTGATAGTCTCATTTCCATAATTCCATTAGTGTGTGAATTCAGCATCTTATTAAAGATTTTTCCCAGTCTATTGAAAAACCTCAAACAAATATAAAACCACACCAAACAAAAGTAAGCAGAAAAAAACCTCCCAACCCTTTCCAAAAAGGTATTATTTTTAATTACTTGTGTGCCTTATATTATCTTGACCTTAACTCTAGTATCCTGTTCAAAGTTAGAAACAGCTTAAAGTTCAGGAGACAGGGAATTCCAGGTCCCTCTCTTTGGAGAAAGTTCACACTTTCTTAGTGCTGACATTAAGAGCCTGTATTTCTGCCTGGCTCATCGATCATCAGCGAGGGCCTGAAACATTGGCATGGGAGCCCAGGTGTGCATCGCCCTCCAGAGGAGCCCTGCATTTGGGTTGTCTCCATCCAGCCTCGCCGTCCTGGCAGCTCTGGCCCTGTGTCCCTGTGCATCAGGAGCTGCTGCTGTGACTGGATTCCCAGTGCAGAGATTACTTCTGGGAATAGGGTTTGTTGTCAAAGGCACCAGAGCAACCACTGTAAACAGAGGAATCAAAAAACACTTGGTCTTTTGGGGGCACACATTTTGTTCTTTTTGTGGAAATGCTGCAGATACAAACATATTTGTAGTTGCAAAGTGTGTTAAAGTTCTTGGGCAGTTATTTAGAAATAGCTCACTTTGTAAGCTGCATTAAATACTTGGACCTGTTTTATTTACTTGCCAGACATGAAATATCATGTTCTTTGGTAGATTTTTGTCTTTGTTGGGGCTCTAGATGCTGTGTAGAAGTCGGTAAATGTGGTTATTTAGGAAGGCCATGTGTGTCCTACAAACTGTTTTGCCTCCCATTTAGTCACCCTCCCATGGGTGACTATTTCTTTTTTTAAGAAATAAATCTCTTTCTTTAAGAAGAAAAATACCAAAGTTGTTTTCATACCGAAGAAGCATTTATTTCTGAAAGCAAAGTTGCCCATTTCAAATGTCTCATGAAACCAGGAGAGAAATTATGAGTTTCACCTGATTTGTTTGTTATGCATTGAGTTAATTAAGGTACTTCAAATGCAGTTCTCCTTTTGCGTGTATTGGATGGTGATCACATTGAATAGATTAATTGATGATGAAGTAGATCCCTGCTGCTCAGTAATTGGCTTTATTATGGAGAAGGGGCTTAGTTCTTCTTTTTAATCCGGTTAAGGTATCTACAGTTATTTTCAGTCAAATTTAAAATGACAGCTCATCCATACAAAATTACTGCATGAAGGGCAACATGGCCAATTTAATTTTATTTGTGTTAGGACCTTGTTTGAATTATACAACTGGTATGAAATGGATGTCTGTATTCATAGAGAGCTGGGTACATTAAGCAGTAACTCCTGACAAATAAGCAATTACTGCTTCAGAGAAAAGTCTGTTTACCATTCTTATTGGTATGATTTTATATGTGTCAATATAGGTTAGCATTAGAGCCTAAATATTAGATTTTGGAAAGTATAGACAGAAAAAAGTGGGGCAGTACAAAACCCAGCAAAATACATATTTGTTCATTTATTGTTTGTTGTTTTATTTGGACAATGAAATCAGTTTTACCTTTAAAACCTTACACATCGCTGCTTTATTTGGATTTCCAATTTTGTAGAGAGAAAATGGTAATGGATTTTTCCTTTTTCTTTTTTTTTGTTCTTATTTTTTAAGACTTTTTATTAGAAGATTAAGAAAAAATAAATGATAGAATTCAGTTATTGGGAGTCTTTCTAAACAGAGCAGCAAATAGGTAGTTCCTGTACATGTTACCAATACAACGGGTCATAGTTGCAGAGGGACTAACTTTTCCCATAGTCTTAATTTACGCTGCTAGTTCCTGGTGTTAATCTGGCTACTTTCTACAGAAAATGCCATTTATGTTAACAGGATTTGCCAGGTAATTCCTTAGTGAATAATTCTAGCTTTGTTGGCTTTTAAAATGAAACTGATTAGAAATAAGCTGCCCTTACAGCAGAGCTTGCAAAAATAATTCTTGTGTTTTGTTTATGACACTTACCCAAAAGGTAAGAGTAAGAAGGTAACTTGGTTTGAAATTAGTAACGTAGAAACATAGCACCAGATTGTGCTCTTGGGTCTGTGGGAGATGACTTTAAGTGGAAAGGACCCTGGAGGCTGTTTTAATTATGTGCTTCCCTGCACAGGCAAAATCGTTACGATTGGAAAACAGGAATATTTTTGTTATAAATACAATATGAGAATTTCTTTATCTAGGGTTTTTTGCATTGTAATATGCTTAAGTAAATTTTCTTTACTACTCTTTAGGATTTAACTCTATGTTTTTATAGTTGTGTGTATCACCTGCAAATTGTTGAAGAAAAACACCCCTTTGTAATGTTGGCTCCTGTGATAGATTTACATGGTGGAGCTCTGAATAATGCCTTCTGAAGAATTTGTAATATTTTTGCTTTTGGGGAGGATTACTGTTGGAATTAGTGTCCACCTGATCAGTGGAATCATCTCATGTGTATATGTATCTCAGAGACATCCTGGTAGGACTTGTGCATAGTAGGTTACCAGGACCTGGACTGTGCTTTTGTTACTGAAAATGTACTTGTGTAGCAGTCTGGTTGGAAAATCCTGGTAAGGATCTCTGTCAACAATTTTTTTTCAATGTTATGGCAAGTGAAGATTTATACCATATTCCCACTTAACCCTGATACGTGCCAACTGGAGCTTGACTTAAATAGTATTAAAACTACAGCGCTCTTTCTCCACTTAGACGGTGACCACTATCCTAGTTTCCAAGTACATTTTGGGGCCAATGCAGGCAAATATTTTGTGTGCTTACATGTTGCAAGCAAGCTTCCAGCAATATGTGTAGAGTATACTGGGCAGCAAATACTATCTATAAGTTTCCTTCCACGTATTGCAAACACTTAATTTTTTTCCAGATGGAAGATGCTTTGTGCTTTAACTGCTTTGCAAGTACAAGAAGCTTTGGTCTCATGAGGCAGAGAAGCCTTTATGTGAAAAATTAGCATGGTGTTTGAGGTATCAAAATGGTTTGGTGTGTGGCAGAAAGGTCCCTCTGCTCTCTCTCCTACAGAGATGAAGCCAGATTTTTGGGGGTTTTTTGGGGAGTTTGTGCACATGCTTTTGAGGGCCAAGGGCTTATTCATGCATTTGCCTTTGATCCATGGGCTGACAATACTATAAAGACCTGCTGGTGAAATAGGCAAAAGGATGTAGCAGCTGTGGAGTGGCAACGGTTAAATTAAAGTAGTTACTGGCTTTTTCATTTTCTGATTTTTCCTGGGTAACTGCTTTTATCCTCTGACAGGGGAAGTAGAGGCAAAGCTGCTTTTCATGCCATGAAAGACACAGTGAGGAGAGGAAACCTTTGTGAGGAGCAGCGGGAACAGACAGTGCTTGGCATCAGCTGCGGTGCTGCCGCGAGTGTCTTGGTGTGGCTCCAGCGTCACAGTAGAGCCGCCTGTGGCTTATGAGCATCGCAGGATCATTAGTGTTTCAAATATCTGCAACAAACTCATGCTTCTTTGTAGATACTAAACTGGTCAGGGACCTAAAGTGTTTGTTCCCCTCTGTATTGAGGTATCCCTGTGAAGGATGCTCCAAGGACCACCACTGTGGTGGAGTGCAGGCCGTGGTCAGGCCCTTCACCTCTTGGAGTGCGTAATAGGCTGTAATCACTTCCCATTTTAATTAATACACTATTTAAAGCAATTTATTTTATAACTTTTACTCCCATAAAAGTGATCCTGGGATTGATGGGTTCATCACAGTATAATTAATGTAAGTGTGTATAGTATTTGAAGACAACAAACTATCTTTACTGATAAAATCTCTTCTTAGAGATTTTATTTTTTATCTTTTTAATAATTTCTTCATTCGTTGACCCTAAAGCATTATGTGAGATAGAACTCAGAGACTGCATTAGTCAAATTATGTAATTTATATAGGGGTAAAACTTTTTTTTTAAAGGTTAAAACCAGAGATTCTTCCATTTCTATGTAAGTAGTTAGGATCTTACATAGAAACAATTGTTTCCATCTCAGTTTTTAGAAGTTCTTTTTAGTTATTTTAATTTTCTTTTGCCCAGTTGCTGAAGTAGATAGAGGTGATGCTTTCCTTGTATCTTGATTGAAGTTGCTTGAATGTGATATAGCATGAATTCTTCTCTCACTGCCTTTTACAGTTCTGCTCTGAAGTTTTATATCAGAACAGGTCTAGAAAGATGCCTGCACCTAAGGAAGTTAACAGCCTTTGACATAAGTAGAGCTGTCTGTCTGTGTCAGTTGAGGATCCAGATCAGTATTTCTTGTGGAATCTACCACAGAAAAACAGTAACCCATTTTTACTCACCCGTTGTTTGCTAAGAGAACAATTTTGAGATATTTGTGCTCTTCTATTTAGATTTGCTGCTTTTTCACTTTTAATATATTTTCCCACTTAGTCTTTATTATTTTTTTCTAAAATCAATCTAAAAAAGCATGAAAAGTGTAGGCAGAAGGGACATATTAGTTTTGAAAGTTATAACCACTTAGTGCAAACTGTATTTTTTTTTTCGCTTTTCAAAATTAAATGGCTTTGTTCTTCAGTGCTAATGCCATTATTGTAGGGATGCTTTCAGTGTTAGATGTAGTGTACTTATTATGTCTGGAGAATGGTAGGAAAAATTAAACTACCACTCAGGTTTATTTTGGTGGAAATTCAGCATTTCCTTTAGTTATGAGAGTGGCTGTTTGATACTTCAGTAGCTTGCTGTAATAAACAACTGATAGCTTTCTGACTTACTTATTCACCTCAACTTACTGTCCCAAAAATAAATTACGTGTTTTTTGAGGAACATTAAAATGACTCAGAAACCCAACTTTAAGCAATGAGGAATGTGACATGTATAATAGGGTAGTCAAATGTGCCTGTAAAATAGCATGTGTTGCTGGCAGTTGGTGTGACAGTGATATATCTGCCCAAGCACATGTAAACAGCATTAAGCAGGGTCAGACAAGCATTTTTACTGTGCTAAATCACTGCACATGTCTGGCAGGGGCTGTGTTGTAAGTTTTTAAGAGAGTCTGATCCTCTCTTCCCTTGGGGCAGTGTTGTGTAGGGCTATGGTCTGTCAGTGCCAGCCTGCTCGGCCGAGGGCACAGTGTTGATTGTCCTGCGGACACCTGGATGGATGGGATGGGAGAAGGGGGCCTGGGTTTGTGAAGCCCTGTGGGCCCTGTGTCTCTCCGGTCATGTAAAGGCTTTGCTTTCACGCAGCCATAGTGCTGGGCAAAGTGAAAGGTGGCTTCCCTGCTCGAGCTGAGCACACAGCTGATGGAAGCAATTGCTTAGGGTGTCAAGTCATTTTGACTCAGATTATGTTGTCCTCCAAAAGCTTTTTTTTCTGCCCCCCGTCCCACCCCCATGTTATTCATACTGCTAAAGCATCCAGAAGGCATAAAGTAAATGCAGTACGGATAGTATCTGATAGCCCAGGTTGGAGAGAGCATGAGGCAATCATCTGGCCCATCCTTCGGTGGGAGGGGGAGCCTAGATGAGACTACCTAGCAGCCTGTGCAGTTGCATGTTGAAAATCTGCAGTGGTGGGGACCTGACCACATCTCTGGTAAGGTTGTTCCAGGAATTGAGTGTTTGAACTGTAAAAGATAAATTATATACACACAAATATACATAGTCAGCTGCATGTATAAAACCATTCCCACACTGCCCTGGTGTAATGTGTGCCTCTTATGTTTCATCGCCTCCTACCATCCTTTTGTAAGGATTTATTGTCTAACTGCTGAGATGGGATGTGTAGTGGCAGAGCAAGTGGGGACAGGGCCAGCGAAGAGCCTGTTAGCAGCACAGTCTTGTAACCTGGTCAAGGAAGGAGGTGCAGCTCAGTTCCTCCGTCACCCTTGTGATAAACCTGTGTCAGATGGGTAGGCTGTGAAGTGAACTGTTACTGCACTGTACTACAATTCCTTCTGCAGCTTGTTCAGAGTTGTCATGTACACTCTCTTAAAATTGCATGCATACCTCAGCACATTGCTGGCTTTAGTGGAACAACATGTGGCTCAGTGCTGATGGGAATACCATCCTGCATAATACTCAACTGTTAAGTTTCTTCCAGCCACATATTTCACTTTAACTATTTGGTGCTGAACGCAGCAGGAGTTGGACATATAAAAGTTGTAGTGTTAGATTGACTCTTTGGTTTTAATGAGCTGGGGGTAAGTTTAATTTGCTGGCCTGCTTTTCCAAGCCTGTGCCAGAGGCTTTTGACAGAAATGAAAGATTAATGTTAGAGGCTGCAGTGTGGCACTGATTGCAGCAGAGCACTCCAGGCCAACCCACCAGTGGGACCGTGCAGTGATTTGCAGTACAAGGGAAGGCTTTGTGCGCTTTTATCAAACACCACATTTCTAACTCGCTGCTTGCCAGAAAAGCACAGCAGGCGTGCTAGAAATAGCCCTTTCCCTGCAAGGGAGCTACTTCCATGAGATGCAGGACTAAGTGAATTTTCCTCTGTTCCTCTGGAAAACATATTCTATGCATTATTTTTCATAACTGAAACTTTCTTTTATAAAGATACGCTCTTAAGTAACTACCTGCAAAAGTTATTTAAACCAACCCCTTCTGTTGGGGCTAGAACCAGTTTCCCTTTCTCTGGCTAGCAAGGGGGGATGATGGATGAATAAAGGTGTTTGAGTCTCTCTGAGCTGCCTGTGCTAGTTGCATCACGCAGGGTTAGTGTGCTGAGGGGCTTTATAGCACCTCAGCCCGCACAGGCAAGTCCTGTTGGGAGCTGCTAAGACTTGAAAAGTGATAAGGGAGTGGGATGGCTATTGTTAGCAAGAGCTACTCTTGGTTTCTCGAGGGATAGAGAAGTGACTAAGTGGAAGTACTCATGTAATTTTATTAATATCTATCATTCTGGCCTCAGTTTCCCTCTTGCATACTTCCTAAACTCTGGTCAATTAATTACCTTTCCTACAGTCATTACTGCCTCATGCTGGTGAAAGTGAGAATGGCTTGAGCAAAACCTGGTATTTGCATTTCCTTGAGTATTGGAGCATGAGGTGAACCACAGGTTCCTGTCTGTGTGCAGTACTGCCTTATGTCTGATTGTGTTCCTTAAATAGCTGCCTTTTACTGCTAAATGGAGGGAGTCTTTTTTTTCTTTTGCTCTCTTTAGCATCAGTGCCTGCTTCTTTTTTTCTTTTTGTCTTTTTTTTTTTTTTAATTTTCTTTTTGTTCTTTGAGGGGGCATTTTTTTGGTACCTTGAAAGTTGGATGTTTTCCCTTGAGAACATCTCTTGGGAACTGTCTAACATTAAACCTTGTTGTGGGATGGTAGTGCCAGGAAAGATGGAAGGTTGCTGGCAGGCAGTGAAATGAGGCAGTGCGGGATGCAGCTTTTGGAAGGAATAAATCCTGGTTGTGTTCTTCCTCTTCTGTCCTGCAGCAGAAAGAAGGAGCTGAGAGAAATGGAAGAAAGAAAAGGTGTAAAATTGCTTGCATCTACACAGGAAAGGTTTAGGGCTCTTTGAGGTAATAGAGGGACATGTATAAGAGCCATAATCTGTACTAGAGACAAACGGCTTTCCTCTATGCCTAAGAGGAGTGGCAATGCTGATGCGTTGCCTGTCTAGCCAACTGCTTTGTAGACAAGGGTGCCTTTGCCATTGTCTGGTGTTTTCACATTTAAGTCTGGTTTCGTTGCACCTGTGCCCCAGGAATGCAGCCATGTGTGCTGGTATGGGGCAAGGGATGCAGCACAAATGGATCGAGCTGAATGCAGTGGGTGAGATCACTGATTTGTTTATATGTAGTTTCTGGCCCTTTCATCTCCATCAAGCAGAACAAATCTGGCTTTTGATGATGAATTGCCAAATTTGGCTGAATGAGTCAGTAGAGCACAGCTTTCTGAATGCTTGTGAACATCTGACTGAATGAATGATGGTTGTCTGAATGAATTGTTCTTATTGAGTTATGACAAATCAACATGTTTTCCCCTAGTTCAGGATTTATTTTTTAATTGTCGAAAAGTGCAGTTACTGAACAGTTTGAAAATGATTATTCCTTCTCTTTTCTTCTAAAGGTTTTGGAGCTGCTCTTGCACCCAAGGCTGACATACCCTCCACAGAGATTTCTCCTCCAAGTCCTAGTCCTCTGAAAAAAAGCGGATCAATCAACTGGCCTTTCCCTGATAGAATTAAATCTCCCAGGACTGTGAGGAAGCTTTCCATGAAAATGAAAAAGCTGCCAGAGCTGAGCAGGAAGCTGAGTGTCAAGGGAACTTCAAGCCATAGTAGTTCAGATAATCCTCCTTCCCTGCCGAAAGGTAGCTGCCGGGATACAAGCCATACAGTGCCTTTGCCATCTTCTGGAAACTCAGCCACAGCTGCCAGCAGGAACGTGATAAGTCGTTACCATCTCGACAGCAGTGTGTCGTCCCAACACACCTTCAAAAAGAAAAGCTCAAGGAGCTCCAAATCCTTCAACAAAGGTGGTTACCTCAGTGATGGCGACTCTCCCGAACTTATAACAAAATCAGGTAAACACAGGCATGAAGCCAAGTGTGGGAAAGGAAAGGAGAGCCTTCCGGGTAACAGTGGTAAAACTGAAATAGATATTGATGCCTTCAGACACTACAACTTTTCTGATCAGCCCAAGTGCTCTCAATACATCTCTGGACTCATGAGCATTCACTTTTACGGTGCTGAAGACTTAAAACCACCACGAATAGACTCAAAAGATGTCTTTTGTGCAATACAGGTTGACTCAGTAAACAAAGCAAGAACTGCCCTGCTTACGTGTAGGACAACATTTCTAGATATGGACCATACATTCAACATAGAAATTGAAAATGCTCAGCACTTAAAGCTGGTGGTGTTCAGCTGGGAACCCACCCCACGGAAGAACAGAGTGTGTTGTCACGGAACCGTGGCTCTTCCCACTCTCTTTCGAGTCACAAAAACACATCAGCTGGCTGTCAAACTGGAACCGAGGGGGCTTATTTACGTCAAGCTGTCACTCATGGAGCAGTGGGAGAACTCTCTCGATGGCCTTGATGCAGATCGGGAGCCCGTGATGTTTGGGGTAGATGCTCGAAAAGTTGTAGAGAAGGAGAATGCAGGCTTGATGGTGCCACTTCTGTTGCAGAAATGCATTCTGGAGATTGAAAAGAGAGGCTGTCAGGTACTGTGCATATTTTAATCTCTTTTGTCAGTATTTCTTTGTTTAGGTAGCTGTTGTTGCAGTGTGAGCAGTGAGTGGAAATGGGGAAATGAAAAACACCATTACATGTCAATTTTTTTCCTTTGCTGCTTCTGTGTGGTGAACACTGGCCATTGCAATTCGAGAAGAATGAGAGGACTGTGTGCAATCAGTGCTTCCAGCTTGGCCTTTGTAGAGAAGAAGTATGCTTGACAACAGGAGCCGCTCCCAGCAGTGCTTTAGGACTAGGGTTAGTGAAATGAACCTGCAGCCCCCAGTGTGTAGACTCACCCTTAAAAAGTAGAGGTGAGCTGAGAACTTGAAAATGCTTGATTTCTGAGACGTGGATCAATGTAGGAACATATGTCTAAAAGCAAAAATGATACGATACACTGTTCCCTGCTACCCAAAACTGAGACACAGTGTGCAGTGACGAGGAACAGGTCTTTTGTCAAAACTTTACTTACCTGTTTGGAGTCTGAGGCCAACCAAAGACCCGTCTCTGCCATCACTTTGTACACAGCATTAAGAGGAGGAAGGAGACCCTGAGGGGCTGAATTAGTTATTTCACCGCACCACTGCTCCTTCAGGTTGTTCTCAAAGTTAAGACTGCTGTAAAGCAGTAGTTCCCAGTGTCTTTTCATCACGGTATAGTTTTATTGGTTGACGTAACCTAACGGGCAAAAATATGTATGAGAAACGAGGTATGGAAACAAATCACCAGTTAATGGCTGCTAGACAAGAAGTCTATTAGGAAGGACTATGTGTAGTCCTAAAGTCGGATGTTCCCCTTGGCGATTAATTTGCAACTGGTGGGAGGACTCTTGCGTGCTGTTCAGGAGCATGTGTGAGCCCTTGGTGTCTCTTACACCTGTTCGCACTCAGGTGAAACTGAGAGGTAGTCACACCTACTACTGTTACTATTTTAAATTGCTGACAGGTTGGATATACTTCCAGGTGTGATGAGATTAACTCTGCTGTTTATGATCTTAGGTCATAAGCTGTCTAGAGAAATGGTACTTCTGTGTGGTTCTGTTGCTGAAAGTCACTGCTGATAATAACTGTATTATTCTTACAGTCCTTCTCCTAACATTGTGCAAATCAGTGGAAAAGAGGAGTTTTATTCTTTCCAATGTATGTGTCCCATGATTTCAGCATTTTATTTTGGGCTTATTAGCACCTAGTCATGCAAATGATATTGGGTAATCAAGGCAACACTGGTAATGAAGCGATTGGGATCTGAGTTATCTGAATGTACCTAGTGCTTTTGAGCATGAAATCTATTTTGTATTTGCACAGGGAGAACCAAAAATGCAAAATATACTGTTAACGTCTTCTTTTAACCACGCACTTGTCTGGCATTTTTGACTTTCCTGCACGCTGCAGACTACTGTCGTGGTGTGTTATTTCCACCTGAATTTCAGTTGCGGCATTAGAAAACTTCAGAAGTTTAAAAGAAATTGTCTTAGGCATCTACTAGATCATATTCAGTCTTGAGAAAGGGGGAATACAACTTCCATTGGGTAACTTTCCATATATTTTAAAAGGAATTAATATATGACCAGACGAATACTCTTGCTTGCAGACCTACATTCACATGGTCTTAAGCCATTATAGTCCAAGTCAGGTGGGGGAAAGTTAATTTAAATAAAATGAATATTTTGAAGATTTAGTTTCTGAAGATCATAGGCGTGCTTTGTATAAATGGTATTGATGAAAATTAAAAATAATTATAAAATGGAAAATCTGTATGCATCAAGAAAACTAAATATAAGTTGAAACACATAGAACTCAGCATATTATCATCTTGAAAAAAACATTTTATAGTTGTAATAATGGAGTATTTGTAATTTTCTTGAAACTGGTTATGGGTATAAAATTTTTAGTGTTTTACTACATAACTTGATACTGTAGGAAAAATGTTTTGGTTTATTTTGGTTTTGTGTTGGGTTTTTTAATTGTTTTATAACATTTCTCATTTTTAGTAAGGAATCAGTTATATGACTTCTTTTCTGCTAAGGATTAATAACTGTATTTTGGTATACTGCAATTTTGTCTACATAAGGCTCTAAACACTTCTCACTTCTTTCTGCTGGAGTTCCAATTCTATCTTGTGTAATTAAACAATTAGGAAAAATAATGATTATCTGAATGAGTAAGGCAAGAAGCGAATACAGGTTTCATCTGTATTTCTCTCTTTCCTGAGTTTGCATAAAAGCAAAGCATTAAACAATTCTAATTTAAAGCTCATGTTCTGTCTATAAAGCACTTCTCAGCATGTTCACTGTTGTGAAAACATTCATGTCATTCACTTACTGCTTAACAGTGTCTCTTGTGAAGTGTCCCATACTGTGTATGTTGACGGTTTCCACTGTTTAGGTTTCCCTAACATGCATTTCCAAACAGTTGCTTTTGTTGTGCTCTCTGGATGAGACACCGCACCATGTCATTATTAGTCCCCTCTGCAGACAAGTGACTGATGTGGAGCTCTTGGTTTTGCTTTCAGGTGGTGGGTCTGTACCGGTTGTGTGGCTCAGCAGCGGTTAAGAAGGAGCTTCGAGAGGCTTTTGAGAGGGACAGCAAGGCTGTTACTCTTTGTGAAAGCCAGTACCCAGATATTAATGTCATAACAGGTAATACATTTACTTGCTTTTCTTCTAATACAGAGTTGTGCCGTATTCTTAATGTACCTTTTAAAACGTGAACTCGTTTTCTGTTGTAATTTAATCAGGTCTTAACTGCTGCTCTGTCCTGCTGAAAGCTGGGTGGGAATGAGTGCAGCAACTGTGGGCATGTGTAAGTATGAATGAAGCAGCAGTGGTTTGCAGGGACGAGAACATGGAAGGAACTGATTCCAATAACTGCTCCACCAGTTACAGAGGGAAGTGGGAATCTGAAAGGAGCTAAGATCTCAGAGCTGGTTAAACCTCTGCCATTGGTTTGTATTGGGGCAGATCTGGAAAAACTTCCTTGTGATCAGGCACCTCCACTGTGCTGGTGGCTCCGCACCATGTGACCCAAGGGCCGTCTTGGATCAATTGTTCTCCCCTTTATGTTGGAGATTACAGGAGTTAGGGAAACAGATTTCCCATGTTGTACAGGCTAATTAGAGCTGCAGGAAAGTGCATTTGATTCCTGCTTTTTTTAAAACCTTATTAAGGAGCAGCTTTCTCCTGCTCCCTGGAGTGGCTCCTTTGCTTGCTGTTAATGCAGCGAGCTCTAGGCAGAGGTAAGAAGAGCTGGAAGTGCAGGAGCTGAAGGTCCTGGGAAGCCTGTCTGCATCTGTGTCAGCTCCTTACATGGGTCTCTCCACAGGAGTTGCACTGCAGAACTGAAGTAAGTTGTTGAGGTTTTTTGGTTTGCCTAAAAGTGGAACAGTTTTATAACTATTGATACTTGTTATGTAAGCTAAAGTTGATCTAATTTCAGGCATCACTGAGTAAGCCAGTTCCTCCAGCAAATTAATCAGAAGCATTCATTGCCTGTATGTCGAGGGATGGAAAATGTAACAGTACTTGGGGTATAAATTTTCTGTGCCAAAGCCCTTGAACACTGAACATCCAGCTGTATGGCAGTTATACCCTGTTTGGTGGTTTATTTAATTTCATTGTATTGGGAATTAATTTTGTTCATTACATTTTATAATATACAGTGTGTATCAGAAGATATTACTGGGTGACATTTACTGAGTTATATAAACTTTTTGGTTCAGAGTGTGCAGCTAGTCAGTTCACCTTAGTTGCCTTGGCTGATTTCAGTGTTGGATTCAGTGTTGATCACAAGTACCAGCATTCTCAGCATCAGAAACTTGGATTTATAGATTCATAGAATTTGTTTAGGTTGCAAAAGACCTTTAAGATCATTAAGTCCAACCACTAACCCACCACTGTTTCACTCTGACGGTGTACAGCCTTTATAAACTAGGTGTATGGTAAAGGTATAGCATAAATGATCTTTTGAACTGGATAATTTTCTTCTCTTTGCAAATAAATTAATGAGAAAAAGTGGTGAGAACCTCAAAGATCAGATTATTCCATGAAAATACTGAAGTCCTATTTGCTCGACTTCTGTAAATCACTTCAAAAGGGGGAATTGCTTTCTACCAAACAGCAAAAGCTGTCTGATGTTGGCTTGTAAGCAGACAAATGGCAAACTGCAGTTTGGTTGATGTAATCTTTGGAGTACTGGAAAATTTTGTTGTTGTTTTTTTGTTTGTTTTGGTTTGTTTATTTTATTTTAGAATACTAAAAATGGCGTTGCACTCCCATGCTACAAATAATCATTAAAATAAGACAGTATTTGTAGAAACAGTTCAGGAGTATTGTGGGGAAAGGGTATAGGAATTTAATACTCATCCATATAGAAGAGGATCTGTAACTTTTCCTAAGCATTTTGATTTTCCTGAGTATATTGTACACTCAGAACCAACCAGAACTGGCTGAAACTGAAGTCTGAACTGCAGGAGGGTGCTAATGCAAAGCCCTGGAAGGGCAGCAGCACAGTCTGACAGATCTTTCCATCATGAGTTTGTCCTGTGGTGCTCACATTGAATGACTGAAGTACACTTTCCTGTATACATTGCTACAAGCCTCGTTGTTGAAGGTGAACTTCTGGTGACTGTGCAGGTCCTGCTTGGTGCTGGTACTACTGAGGGATAATTTTTTGCATCCAGAGTTTGTATTGCAAGAGTGAAAGGAGTACAGTTTTGGTGTCTGCCTTACAGAAAGATTACTGGATATGCTTTTCTATGTGTTCTGTTGCAAGAGTTTACTAACATGCTGCTTTCCTTACAAGGGAAAAAATAGTTTTAAGAAATTACATTTTAAAAAATGGATTTTTTCCCCTGGTAGCCCTGCAGATATGCTATATTGTTGCCTGAAGTGCCTGTGTTGATATGGGTCCTGTTGGGGGGGGAGCAGGGAAGGAAGGAGTGTTTGTACCCATAGCTTCCACTGACCAAAATGCAGCCCATGCTAATTATGGCCAACTGTCTGGTCTGGATTCATAGGGGAACCTGCAATTTTTGCTGGCAGCTGAGTTACCCACTGTGCTAGGAACACAGGAGTCCACAAAATTTACTGCATGTGCTTAGGGAGTTGGGTTGAGGGGGAATGTTTCCCCTGATTATTTAATGTTGAGGCTGATGCACATGATTCATACTTCTATCAGACAAAACATGTGTTCCATAAAATATGAATCCTCAGCATAAATCTTGGTTGATTTGAAGAGAAGTGCTGCCTTATGTCCTTTTTGAAATTTGAGTAGCGCTCCTTTCCAAAGAGATTTTTTTTTTTTTTGACAGCTCTCCAAAGACTAAAGAATGAACATTTAATGACTAAATCTTGACTGAGAAATGCTCCTGGGATTGGCACAGGCTTACACACAATTAAGTGTGCTCGTGGCTCAAACTGAAGCGTGCAGCCAGTTTTTGGAACTGACCAGTAGTCATGTTGTTACATCGTGTCTGTTCACATCCACGTGAATTCATATCTCCTGCATAAAGCATGCAATGCTGTTAACAGTTCAGTGGGTCAGAAAAATGAGGAATTAATGAAGTGGATGGCAATTCCTGCTCTCTCTCTAAATTTGTTGTGTGTGGTTGTGTCAAGAGGAATGTGCTAGTGGGTTGGCAGCAGTGGGAAGCGTAGTTTTGTGGAAAAAAATAACAGCAGCCTCTTACAGGGCTAATTTAGCTGAGAGAATAGCAAAAGGATTTAGAAAGGTCAAGGGGCATTGATGGCTCCCAAACCATTCTGTTATTCAGGGCTGAACAGGAGAAAGTCCTTTGGCAGGTGGTAGTCCTATGATTGTGGATGATATTACAGGAATTCCAGATAAATAATTATGAATAGACAGTTGTGTTTCAACAGTTTATGCTGATTTGATTGCAACATGCCATTTCCTAATGTAAGCTGATTTTGCTTTCAGTATCTCCCTCCAAAAAAAGCAAAGCTGAAACAAAGATCTTGATAAAAGTCAGCATTTCTTCCTGGTGTTTTGCTTATGAAAAAGGGAAAACTGTTGTATAGTACCAGCATGCCACATTTGTCTCATAAGTATTTTAACCAGCTAATCCACATATGGAACATGAGCCTCTAAATCCAGGGAAGAAATAGTATTTGCTGAGGAGGGAGGAATATGAGTAAGTCACTAAACAAAAACTAGCCACTTAAGTGGAGAAGTCCTGAAAGTAACATACTCACTTTAAAACAAACAGAAAACCCCACCAAACCACCAGAGGAAATACTTTTTCAGGAAAATATGTGGATGGTTGTTCACATATTTTCTGTTCCTGATGGGATGTTCCCGTTTTAAGGATGGAGTGAGCTCTTGGGAGCTGTGTGGAGGTCTGCAGAGACAGAAGTTTTACCTGGCTGCCCCATGCCTGTGCTGCAGAGGGAGGTGGTCTGGCAGCTCCAGGGGGAGATGCTGCTTCAGGTAGTGCTGCTTCTGCAGTGCCGCCTCAGGAGCTGCACTACTGCGAGGTGCAGTATTCTTTTTACGTGAAAATATCTGTACAGATAGAAGCCAACTCTTACTTACCTTCTGCATGTGAGCATGGCAGTGAAGGACAAAATGTTAATTTTTGTTCCCTGTATTTTTTCAGAAACGACCTCATAACAAAGCCCACTCCTGTACAGTTCATTTTACAACTTGGTTATATAGGCTGACATAATAAAAACTGTTGTTTTGTTAAATAGCACAGTGTGATGGTAATTACTGTGATGCAAGATTTTACAAGGCTATGAGGAGTGCCTGCTAAAAAATATTCTGCCTTTCCAACTTTGCCTGTTTGGAGGACAGGCATCTTTGTTAACTACAGTACCTGCTTTTGAACAGTTTTGGGTTTTTTTAAGCCACCATTTTGACTTAACAAAGTATTTAAATTCAGTTGTGATCTAGCTAAAATGAGTAGATATTGTGGCACAGAATGCATTTTTTTAAGGAAAGTAAAAGCTGATGGGAAGCTGGCTTGTTTCCTTAAATTTTCTTTGTTGGTTGTATTGGATACTTTGCTCCTGGATAGCATCCTGTTATGTCTTTTCCAGAGGTTGCTGTTAGAAGTCTTAATATTTTGGGTTTTTTAATTATTATTCTTACAATCACTGAAACCCCTCTCAAAATGAAGTATCAGCCATCCTCCAAAGCCAGCTTACAAGACTGAAAATGCTCAATTCCTTTTTGTTAGTTGGCATCTGTGGAAAGAATAGGGGTTAGTAAGGCACTTGCCTGGTTGTTGCATCCCCTAGGAACAGCCTTTCCTCCAGCATATCCCCAGCTTTGGAAACAGTGCAGTATGTCTCTGCCACGGGGAGGGCTCAGTGCCTGGCTATTTTAGCCAGTGTCTCCTGTGGATGTGAATTATATTTGTCACAGCAGAAGCAAGTGGTGTGCTGGGGGGTGCAGGGTACCCAGAAGCAGCAGGGGGTTGGTGCTCCCCCTTCATGAGGGCTTCTGTTTGGTTTGTGCTTTGGTAGGTGAGAAGGTGCTGTGTGCTTCACTGCATATGCCACTGGCACTGGGATGTTTGCTCATGATTTTATAGCTGAAAATAAACAGAAAAACTAACTGCTGGCTGTATATGAAAGACGAGTAGTCATCAAACTGAAGAGTTTGGTGTTTGTAGGAGCTCTTTTGCTTGGATGGGAGATAAGAGCCCTGTCCTTGCCTCTACCTCACCCTGAAAATGAAGGAGACCTGGAGAGGTACTCACCCTGTGCCTGATGTCCCCACTCCTGCACACACAGCAGCCCCTGTGCCCCAGCCCCTCTTTGCTGTGCTCTCTTGCTGTTGTCCTTCTGTCCCTCATTCCTGAGTGCAAGGCTTGTCACTGACATGGAGGACTTTCTTATGGGATGGGTGAAGCTGACATGCCTTAATGCTCCCAAAGGTTGCTGGAAAGTGAATCTGCAGCTTGTTAAACACCTGTTCTTGTGTCTCTTGTGAAGGTGTCCTAAAGGATTATCTGCGAGAGCTGCCCTCTCCCCTGATAACCAAGCAGCTCTATGAAGCAGTGTTGGATGCCATGGTGAAAAATCCCTTGAAAATGACAGCAAATGGCTGTGAGAATGACCCAAGTGACTCTGAGCACACAGCAGCCCTTCTGGATTGCCTGCCAGATGTTGAGAAGGTGAGCAGTGTTAGCAGGTTCAGGTGACTTGCATGCTTCAGAAAATGAAGGAATATTTTCACACTGCATATAAAATGTCTCAGAATATGTACTCCTGTTTATGTGACTTAATGGTTTGCTTGGATATGTGATGCTCTGTGTGTCTTTGAAAATACTTCCATGTTGTGATAAATTGGAGGGTCTGCATTGCTGGATTTATTCTAGTTTTCATTTTATATTGTCTCTGTAAAGTTGAATGTAAGGCTGTGATCACTACTTTTACATTTTTAGATGAGCAATTATTCCTGTGTGAAGTCCTGCTCCACTTCTGTGGAGCTCTCTGTTATAATTACATTATGTAATTATAAATGCATTTCTCTTTCCTACATATGGGCAATAAAGCCTTTGCTTCCCATGCTGTGCAGTGTATTAGTGCTGTGCACTGTTACCTGCCAAATTCACCTCTATAGAAAACCACATTTAGCCCATTTTGGGGGCAGGGACCGAGCAAGTGGCCTGCGCAGTGTCTGGACGTTCCCTGGAAGCTTGTTCAGATGCTGACATTATATCGAGCGTTACTTTATTTTCTAATGTACCTGGATCATCTTTAATACTTCTGCAGCTTCTTATCTGTCCCCTTTTTTACTGTGAGAAAACTCATCCATATAAAACTGAGTTCAGGTAGGAAACAAACTGAGTTTTACCAGAAAGTCTGTCTTAATTGGTCTGTTCTGTAATAGTCAAATACAGCTTTTCTAATTGAGCACTTAGGCGATCTGTTGATGGGTGTTGGTAGTAAAACCAGAGCTATCAGCCTTGATCTTTTCCCTCTAGAGCAGTGACATTAGGATGTCAGCACCACCTTCCTCTAGTGTTTTGTTTCTTGAGCAGTATTTTGTTTCTTTAGGCTACCCTGAAGATGCTGTTGGATCACCTGAAACTGGTGGCTTCTTACCACGAAGTAAATAAGATGACGTGCCAGAATTTAGCTGTATGTTTTGGCCCTGTGTTACTGAGCCAGAGGCAGGAGACAAACAACCATAACAACAGAGTCTTCACAGACTCAGAAGAGCTTGCTAGTGCCTTGGACTTCAAAAAGCACATAGAGGTTCTTCACTATTTACTCCAGTTGTGGCCAGGTACTGTTTCATGAATCTGATCAAGGGAAAAACTCAAACCATTGCTGTATGTTTTTACTGTGTAACAATGTACGTTAATTCACAGGAGGACTGAGCAGCATTGGAATTTTTTGTTGTTGTTTTTTTGTTTGTATTATGATAGTTTCATAATCAACTCTTTCTATTTGGTCACTTTGTTTAATGGGAATTTTGTTTGTTTAATTGCTTTCTTACCAGATGGCAGAGTTTGTATATAATATAAGAAATGGTGATGACTTTGTGAGTAAAGACAGAAGAAAAAACAAACACAGTGACATTAAGATTTCCACATCTGAATTAGAGAGTTTGGGGATTTATTTTTTTTCTTCTGCTCTCCTGCTGCGACTTAAGGGATTACTTTATTTCTGCCCTTGTAATTTGGCAGAGTTGAGAACATCCTTACAGTAAGAGCTGTGCAACTCCTTTTTGCAGAGCACTGCATAAGGAAAAATGTTTTTAAAACAAAATACAACAAAACCCAGACCAAAACACCCTAAGTACCTTCTGGCTTCCACTTCAAAACTTAAGAGGTCACAGAATATAATAGAATAGAGTTGGAAGGGACCTACAAGGATCATTGAAGACCAGCTTCTCATTCTCTTCTACCATGCAAATAATGCTTTGTATGCTTTTGCACAATTTGGGGTCAATTCTCAGTAAGAAGGGAGGTGAAATTCTAGTATTCCTAATAAACTAATAAAGTAGAAGTGAAGGTAAGTATTTCTGCTAATATCTGCCTTTCAAATGGGAACTGACTGTAGAGTGTTCAGGTTTCCCCTGGAATTCAGAGAAGCATAAGCCAGTGGAAACAGGATGACATCTGGAGCCCTGGGTTTCAGCCCATGGTGAATTGTTGTGTATTAGTGCTGAACCTCAGCCTTTTCTTGCACAAGCACTGCTTGGAGTTGGAAGCAGATGAAGGTATTGCAGCTTTTTAGTTAAACAGGGAGAATTTGAGGGTAATACTGTGAAACAATTTAGCGTTGAATCTGAGGGGTTTAGTCTCTGTCAGTCGGGGCGTGGTGCTGCCGTGTGGGCAGCCCCTGCATCTCCCTTTGTCACCTAGTGACGGGGAGGGTGAGCTTGGGAAAAAAAGTCAGTGTAGACAACTAATGCACTGGAGAAAGACCCAACAAGTATAGTTTCAGTGTTTGTTGTGTAATATCCTCTCTCCCCCGGAAGTTTGATTTATGATAGTTTGCTTGCATTAGACATTACAAGTGACTCAGCTGAGCGGGTGAGCTGCCTGCAGCAGCTCAGTACAGGTGCTGAAAGGATGTCATCAGCTGGCAGCTGGAAGAGCTGCTATCAGACAGTGTAAGTTGCAGTGCGTTTTACATTTTTTCCGTGCTTTGCTGACCTGTTGATGGCTGTGCCCTGGAGCCACCTCTTGTGACAGCTGACCTGTGGCTGTAACACACTGACCACACACTGGGTCAGCGTTGTCAGGAGGCTTCTGGCTGTTGGCTCCACTCGCTGCAGCCTCACGGAAACCTTGTCTGCCTGAGAGCAAGAGGAGAGTTAGTTTGGCATGTGGGGCCACTCCATGATGGATTTGAGGTGACTGAGGATGCTGTTGCTCCCTTGTCAGCTGCAGATGGGCAGCCCCAAAGTTGCTGACCACCAGAAATGAAAAGAAGCTTCCAGTCAGGCCAGTGAGTCTGTGCAGGAGAGATGGAAAATGTGGGTGGAGGAGGAGGGACACCAAGAGGTATTTGGACAGTAAATACTGTGCAGGAGCTAATCAAGAAACCCTGGGGATGGCTTATGGCATGGCTGCTGTGGGATACAAAAGCAAGTGGATGTAGCTCTGCCCACAGGAGTGTGCATTGCTATAACAGGGGAAGTAGTAGAGTTTTCCTTCACTTTGAAGAAAAAGCCAAATGCTATCCCTTGGCTGGCAAGAAGTGTGCAAGATGTGCTAAAAGGGAGGTGAAACATGAATGCAGAAGACTTGAGCAGGTGAACACCACACAGCGTAAACAGAACATTTGGACTGAACAGAAGGATCACAGTCTGGTCCCTTACATTTAATCTTCTGTAGATTGAGACAGCTTGATAATCAACATGTTGTGCAATACTTCAATTTCCGTATATTTCCAGCTGAAAACAAATAGTCCTTGTTTGGTTAAACCATGTAACACTGGCAAGTTATTGTTAACCCATGGCCCTTTGTCTTAATGGAGCACAGTCTAAACAGAAGGGCTTTTGTTACAGTAAAAGTGGGGGAAAAAGCAGTGAGAGTTATTGCATGTTGCTGTGCAAGACATAAAGTAAGACTAAAATCCCCTGGAGAGAACTGTAATGTGGGTCCAGAAAGAGGATTGGACACAGTTCAGGACAAAGCCTTTGTGCTTGAATGTGAGGAGTCTGACAAGGAGGGCGGGCAGATTGTGGACTGCATGGGTTTGCATGCACCACCTTTTCAGCAGTGAAGGGGAATAGAAAGTCTCTGCTGCTCATTACAAGAGGCAGTGGTCTGGATAAAACCAAAAGAAGTTCTGAAGCTCAGATACTTACAGGCACAGGTCAGTAAAAATAGTTGTGCTGTTTACCGTAGGAAGCGGGTTACAGTGGAGGAGCCTGTTAGTAACTTATGCTGTCTAATGGTGAGCTCAGGTAACATTGCTGTCCAACCTGTGTGAGTGTACGTCTGCCATGGGGTTGTGGCTGCTTAGAAAAATTAATGCAAGTGAGCTGCTTTAGCAGTGCAGAATATTAGGGCAAAAGAGAAGCGCAAGAGTTCAGCTCTTGGTGTGTTGTCAGCTTCTGTAGGTGTTTCTCAGTGGTGGTATTTTTGTTGTGTTTTAACCTCTTTTGCTGTGCCTGCTTTCTGTTATCCTTCAGCCTGGACAAAGCGTGTGAGCTGAGCTGTTTGCTTTTCTTTGACGCAGAGCCGGATGGTGATTAACTTGCACAGTGAATTTAATTGGAATTCTGGGAGTTTCTACTTTTAGATGGGCTTCTCTGCTGCAATTTGAATCTGGCATGAACCTTCAAAACTGAGCTTTTACAGTAGTTTTTCTAAGGATTTTACATCAAACAGTGGCAAAAAATGTAACAGTGGAATGTGTTGGCTGTAAGCTTGCATGTATTCATGCGTGCTGTTAGCCTGTGACGTCGAGGGAGGACAGTGGGCATTTATTGTGGACTTTCCTTGTTGCAGCATGGATTCAGTCCTGACTGGTTTAACTTCTCTCTTCTAGTTCATCACTCCTCTGCCAAAGAACCAGCACATCTGAATGCATTTCCTGAGCACCCATCCTCCCTGAATTACCTGAGACCCAAGAGGCAGAGACCTCAGATGCTGAATCTGAGCGGTACCGAGGTGTCTGGGGTACTCAGACCAAGGCCAGCAGGTCTAGACAGCCCATCGAGCAACCGCTATGCTGGGGACTGGAGCAGCTGCGGCGAGAACTACTTAAACCCCAAGGACTGCCTGAGTGAAGCAGACTACGACGACGTCCCTTCGGAAGACACGGAGAGCGGGGATGACAGCAGCAAAGCCGAGGAGTTGGATGTCCCGGAAGGACGCCTGCAGCCCGTCCCTGGAGAGCACACCTTCCAGAGCTACCTGACAGTGCAAGCGATAGACTCTGCGGTGGATCACAGGGCAAACCTCAAAGACCTGCAGGAAAGTATTGATACTCTGATAGGAAACCTGGAAAGGGAACTCAATAAGAACAAACTAAATATGAGTTACTAAGTCCTGTCCTGCACGGTGTCTCCTCCTCGTGCCTCCGTGCCCCTCGTTGGGATTCCCCAGCTGTGTGAGGAGTGATGGTGCCCCTAAACGCCTTGTGGTAAGGCCACGGCACATTTTAAGCCATTCCGTAATGTTTCTGCCTTTTTGTTAGAAGGCATTGTCCTGATTTCTGTGTTGGAGACAAGCTTAGAGACCGTGAGGTGATTCCACATAGTGGCATTTCTCCCTAAAAACACTATGCACTTAGGTGGTCTGGGCAATACCTGGTAGAAGATAAAGCAACATCTCTGCTGTCAGTGGCAGCAGAACTCCTCATTCCTGAAATCCTGGTTCCGGTACAGATACTCCTCTTGGAAGAGGATGAATGCTGCTTGGCCTGAGTTTTGCAGCATGGACTTCAGATAGACTTGTTTTACTATATATGCAATGGCTGCTATGAAAAATGCTTTCTATAATATTTATATATAAAGTTTTAATTGTACAAATATTAACGTATTACTGTATTAACACTTTTCAATAATTATTTAAACAAGCAAAAAATAAATATTTTTCTAACCTTGTTTGTATATATCTATGTATAAATGTGCATGTGTCTGTAGCCACCTTTGGAAAGGAGAGTTACGAAATGTCCCCGTTTCTAGGAAGACATGTTCAGTGATGCCAGGATGAGGGTTACACAGTGTTTGATTTATGCACAGAAACATGGCCAGAGAGAAGGCGGGGTGAATGATTAATGTAAATGACCTTGTGTGTTGCAGGGACATCAGTTTGCAGGTGTTGACTATTAACTCTCTCTCACACACACCCCACCCTTTCTCTGTTTGGTTTTTTTTTCTTCATTGTTTGTTTCTTCCTCAATGTTTTTTTTTTTCACATATAAAAGAGTCTGGAAGGTACTTACTTCTCAAAAAATATTTTTGTTTTGTCCTTGTAACCTGTTACTTTATTACTGATATTTCAGTACATTTCTTTTTTTCTCCAGAGTTTCATGTATTTTTGTTGTAGTAGCCTTTGTCTGGCTGCTGGTAGTTAGATGTGTTAGAGCCCTCTGTAAAGGGCTGTGGCTCTGGAGATGCAAGGCTCAAGTTCTGCACGAAGGCAGTTACTTTTTTTCTCTGAGTCTTTTTTTGTTGTTGTTGTTTTGTTTTTTTTTTTAAATTAGTCTCCCAAAAATGGAAACCGGAGTTGTCACATGAGGTGGAATGAGTCGAGGGATGTCACTCCTGGGCAGTTTGAGTGGGATTGCAGTTTGCTGGGACCTTATTAGATTCAGCTGTCACCATCTGCTCAGATCGTCTTTCTGTTTAGTCATTTATGGTGAGCAATTAAACATTTCACGTTAAGGAGACACATTCTTGATGTATTAAAAATAGTTATCCAATAGTTACCAAAGTGCATACAGATGTTTTGATAGTCCCTGTAACCCAAAGGAGATTCGGAGCCATTCCTTGTCCTCTGCAAGTCACATACACACCCCCGAGGAAGGCGGGATTTGGGTGAGCGGGAGTGAGAAGGTTTTGGTGTTTTGAGAGGTCAAACACCAAGCTGCTGTCAGCTGGCAGGGTAGAAATTAATTCTGCATCTTTTCGGTACAATTTTTGGCATCCTGCCATGGCTTTCCATTCATTCTGTGGGTAGGTGCTTTTCTGCTCACCTTTATACTGCTTAATTGAAGAGTTATTTATTTACAGTAGCAAGGAATTAAGAATTGTTATGGCAAACTTCACCCCTCTCTTCTAAGGTATTATTTTAGCATGGTTCCAATGGTTTATTCAGTCTCATTAATTTATTTTTTATAAGTGTTAAAAGATGCAAAACAATTATTGCAATATAATGATAATGTATGAAAATGTAAATTTAACCTGAGGCATTTATCAATAAATCAATGTATTTTTTTAAACTTTTATACCTACAGAATGTGCATACTTTTTAAACTATAAATTTAAATTCTAAATAAAAATTGAATTAAGAACAAAATTTGTCTATGCCTAGTTAGTGATTATTTAAACCTGTCTAAGCTGATGCCATCCCTCTGCGCTGGCTGCACATGTGAATTAATTCCATAAAGACATTTAGCTTTTGGGAGATGTTCTGTTGTCATTTCTAGATTGACCCAACATTTGAGTTGGATAATTAAAAAAAAGAAAACAAAACAAACAGCAAACCACTACTCAATTAGCACTACTTGAAAGATGTTTGCATTTCAAGTTTTTTGATAAATGATATATTAAGCTTTCATAGTCTGTAATAGTCCAAATGTGTAAGTAGTCACCTCTTGAATAAGTGTAAGATTTTTCTCCAGGAGGGGTCTGTAACTCAGGGCAGCAGTGTACTGCTCTGTCAACTTGAATTAACATTACAGCAGCAGAAATGAATGACTTGATAAATTGTAATATTAATCTAATCAGGTACTTGAATACAGTAATGTATTGGTATTATTTAAATGAAACATCTGCTGTTAATTTAGTGGTGATAACAACTTGTAGAACACATTTTATGCCTTAGAAATCCTATTTCAATGACACATTTCCCCAGTGGTATTTTCGTTCTGTGTTATCCCTTATATGTATTCATGTCAATACTATTATATTTCATATTATTTATATAATCTGGTCAAGGTGCATTCTTTTTATGGTTGTTACAGATTCTTAAAGAACTTGATTACAATGGGAATTCCTAATCTAAAAACATGGAGATTAAAATAGCCTGTTTTAATCAAAGCAGTAATGCATTTTTTTTTTATACAGAAGAGCAGCCTCGGGCTGTGTGTGGTTCACAGGGCAGAGCTCCTCTCAAGCCCAGTGGGCACAGCCAGGAGCCTCTCCTGCTGTACTGACATCAGATGTTGTCTGCTTGGTGTAACTGGGTTTGACATCAGGAGCAGCTCCTGTTCACCAGCGGGTGGAAGAGGTTATAAACAGAGGGCAGAGCTTGTGGTGAATTCAGAGAGCAAATGTCTTTGGAGTACATGGACTTCCTTCAGGTGTGACCTCTGCTTCCCAGGTAGAGGAAATGGATGCGGGTGCTCTTGCAGTAACAGTTCCAAGACTTGCACCAAAATCACGTATAAATGGTTATACCAAAGCATAGATCAGTGCTGGGCTGGGTCATAACCAGTAGTTGTAGTTTGTAGTCCCCAGGGAAAAGCAGAACTGCAAAGGTAGGTCTGTGCAGTTCTTTGCTGCCAAGTGTTAAGGATGTGATACACTTAGGTGGATTCAGGAATGGACTAGGCCCATTCATAGAGTTTTAATCCTTTTCTGTTTGTTTAAATAGGATTTTCCAAATGCTGCTGGGGCTGTGTCACTGACCCAGCTGACACTGAATCGCTTCTCCCACTTTTTCAGCTTCTGAAAGTGGCTTATTACAGGAGTGTGCAAGGGTTGGATAGGGATGGTGTGGGGTGTGGTGTAGTGTGGCTGGCTTAAGCCACTGGGGACCTGCATCCTCAGAAATCTGAGGATTTTACATCTGTCTTTCCCAAATGTGTAACGTACTTGTGTGTTAACGCACCAGACAAGAAATGTACCTGCAGCTATTCAGAGGTGTTCTAAAAATAGAGGGAGACATCCCCAACAGATATTCAGGATTTTTATGGAATAAATCTGTAAATCTGATAAGCCAGAGACACATCTGGTATTTCTACTGTCAGATCTTAACCCTTTTAGCTGCTTCCCCAGCCCAAGGTGTATAGGGTTTTCTTAACAGTAAAAGTGTATTTTGGTATAAGAAGTCATTGTCTCACATTCTGAAACTAGCAACAGCTGAAAGATGGTTATTTGGGGTGGAGGGAGGACTGATATTACACTATCATGTAACTATGATACATTTGTTTTAAAATGTCATGCTGCATAATGAATGTTCTGTTTTTTCTTTTTTAATTTACCCTTTGACTTTTAGAATGATGCAGGAAAGCCTTAACACCAAAGTTTTCTGAGCAAAATTGGAACAGTGGGACATGAGATGATGCAAAGCTGACCCTGCATCAGCTAGAATTTGAACGTTTAGAATTGCATTAGAGAGGATAAAGGATCATGATGGGATGTGTAATCCCAGGTCTCTGGTGTTACGTGAGGAGGAAACTGACTGTCAAGATTACTCCCTTTCCATTGGGGGATTCCTGCAGTTACCCAAACTTTGCTGTAGGGAGGGAGAGGAGCTGGTAAGCAGAGCCCTGACCCCCTGCCTCCTTGGCCTCACTGTTAGGAAAACCCAGCTGAAATCCCTCTGTCTTCTGAAATATTTTCTTAATCAAAACTCTCAAAAGTTCCTCTGTGGAGGGGAACAAGGCTCCCATTGAGGCTCCTGCCATTGAGGCTTCTGGGGGTAGTGACAGATCTGCAGTGGAGGGTAAATACCTTGATTTTCCAGATAAGCCATGACCATAAGGTTGACTTAAATGTATATGTAGTTTGCAGCCCTGTTAATCCAAAAAATCTGTGGAAGATGATCTGAGGTGGTGTACTAATCAAGTCCACGTCTGATAACAGAGACCTGAGCTTTTTAATTAATCATTTGTGTGATATTTGCATATCTGTATAGAGGAGGTTGTTGGTTAAATATTGATTTAGCAGAGCAGCGATGTTCTCTTCCTGTTTGCACTCTGACTGCAAACACTGTGCTGCAGGTGGAGGGACATGCTTGTTGAGTTTTCCCTGGTTTTCATTTAGAGGTAGTTCAATATGAAGGGCAAGGAACATCGCTATAATATTTAAACTTCAAATTAACAAACAAGAGACCATTTTTCAAACAGAGTCCTATCTAGTGCTACCAAACCTCTCTTAAATCTGACCAAAGTTCAATCAAAGTGGTAAAAGTGCATGACAGGGAGATCCTGGCTGTAGAAAATTGAAGGGGCATATTTTTACCCCTACCTAAAATCAATCTGTAGTGTTTATTTTGGGACACAGGAGCCTCACACTGATTCTGTTGTGTATTTGGCTGTGCTTTACTCTGACGAAGCAGAGCACTGGGGCTGGCTATTGCTTGTCAGCTGAAGATCCTCTCTGCAAATCCCCTGTGTGTCAGTTGTCTTTTGTGCTTTAGTGTCTGCTGTGACCACATGGACATTTGTTTGACAGGAGTCTGTGACCCTCAAACATTTTGGTGAGTCATGGAAAGAGTGAACTCACCCGTATAAAGTTTAATCTGTCCTCCTCTGATAGATTTAATTTCTGCTTGACAGGCTCTGCTCAGTTACATGGTGTCTGACCTGGCAATTGAAACCGAGTAGCCACCAGCAGAACTGCTTACCAAGGACTCGTCTCTGTGGATGGAGGATGAGCGTTAATATTCATGAGCTGTTACTCATTTACACTGGTAAATATTAAAACTTCTGTATAACACCATTTGATCTCTCTGAGGAATAATTGTCTTTTGACAGAAATGCACAGCCACAGCGTGCTTGGTAAAAGCTGTTTGTTCTAAATAATACTGATTTCTTTGAGGAAACAATATATTTTAATGGATTTGGTTTCCTGTTTGTAAGCGTTTGCCAGGATTAAGTAACGATTCTTTTGTAATTCTGATGACAGCAAGTAAAAGTGGTTCAGAGTCACAGAATTGACTAGGTTGGGAAAGACCTCTCAGAGTCCTGACAGACAGAACTTTGAAAACTGTTATTTAAACAGAATATTCATTATAACTGTGTTAATGAAAAATAGTGGGGAAAGTGTGTCCAAAACAGTGGTACTTTAACCACACTGTGAGTAAACTAACAGATGAAGTTAAGAAACAACAATCTCTAACTGCAAGATTGTTTATTTCCAAAGCCAAACAGGTTCTGCTGAAATAGAGATCTTCAAATAAAAAGATCACTGGTTCTAAAGGTGATAATGGGCTCTAAGTATCCAGTGAGTGAGGTATTTCTTGTATCTAAATCCAATATTATCTGCTTCTCCAGGTCCAGAAACATGGTTTTCTTGCTCCTCCATCTCTTGTGTTCTGTAGAGTAGTCATAGTCTGAAGGAAAAACACAGACCACACCATAATGCCTTGTTAAGCTTTGAAACCTCTATGCCACCCCGTTGCTTTCCAATGGGTTGTATCAGTGCTGTCACAAATTAATGAAAATAGGCATCACTTGGGGCTACAGAAGTCAACCAAAGAAATGGCAGTTTAGTTAGTTAGTATTGTTACACCATTTCCCAACGAATGGATAGGCAAAGTCCTTATGTGAGTAAAGAACAGAAGGTTAGAGTCATCCCTGCTTGAAGTAGCAATGTTTATAGGGAAGTTGGCAAAAATGTAACTTTCTGAATGAGTAACTGATGTAAAATGAAAAGCAAATTTATAGTTGTTAAATGTCCATAGACTCTAATGTTCTTGCAGGGGTTTCACTTGACCAAGAACTGCACTTACTTGAACTAGGACCATTTTTTCCATTCTTAAGAACTGTAAATATAAAATAAAGAACTGCTAAGCTATTCTAATTACACCCATCCTGACTTTTTGAAAATACTAGGAGAAATCCTGTCTAGCAAAACAGGTGCATTTTAAAGATCCAAAGAAACAGAGAATTTTCTTAATTCCAAATACAACATACTGTTTTCTGTCTTTGTGCCTCCAGCTCCATTTCAGTTCTGTTTTGGCTTGAAACTTTTGATATTCCTGAAACTCTTGTTCACAGTACTTCAGGTATGTGACTTCTCTTTCAAAGAAATCAAGTACATTGGCATGCTGTTAACACAATGACAAACAAGGGTCATTACATGCCCAAAGACACAGATCTATGGCTGATGATCTGAACAGTGTTATTAGTTTATCTATGTTGCAAATATAAATATCTCTATCTATCTCAATAATTTGCAGCAAAAGCATATAAATATGTGAGCCACTTCAGATACAAAGAAAACAAACTACCATACTTCAGTATAGATTACTATGGACTCTATAGCATTGTTTTAATGCATGAAACCAGGTGCCATTTTATGGATGTGGCAAAAAATGCTGAAGTTTTCATGTAGTGAGGTTGGAGCAGTGGAATTCTACCAAATGTTGCTGAGGTTTGCTTTAGTTGACTCCTATATGAGCTCTATGGAAAGCCAGCTTTGCTACAGGTGATCTTTGGAGAGTATGGCCATTCTGATCTCAAATTAATTGCCATCATTTGAAGGCAACTTTTTCCAGGCAGGCTTGTTTCTGTGTTGGGAGTTTTCAGGATAAAGTGTCAGAGATTAATAAAAATTCTTACCAACCTCATTACTCAAAGGATGACTTAGTGTTTGACAGATTTCCAAAACATGCAGTACTCCAAGATTGTCAGAAACAGCTAAAAAATGCTGCTCCGCTGAAAGATATTTGACAAAAAACATATAAACAATCCAAATTCCAACAGCAACATGAACCTCCACCCAAATACAAGTTACAGAGGGTTCATTATTGTTCTGGTCATTTTGGCTTATTGTTCACTGCAGCAAAAAGGGCAGCCTTATTACTCTCTTGTTTTATTAACAATTGAAATTCCCTTTAAAGTTTTTTATCAGACTTTTTCTTTCTTAATTAAATGTTTTTATTTGCTTTTATGCTGTGATAGTACACTTAGAACTGATGTGTATGCATTTTTCTATGTACAGTGTTGAACTGGTGGAAGTCTGTACTTATATAAGAGAGTTTGTAATAAGATCTATGTGCCTTGGAGTCACGGGCCAGTTTGCAGACAGGGTAGCACAATAAAGTGCAATCACCATCAACATACGTGAGGCAGTCCCGGGGCTGATGAAAATGATGGCTGATTTGGAGATGTTCTGGAAATGAGATGGCTCATGAGTTTTCTTCAGTAAGTCCCAAATATCTATATTTCCATCATCTCTGCCAATGAAGAAAACTCCTGGTCTTGCTAAGGACCACTGTCCTGCAGTGTATCTTCCTGCAGAGCAGCTTGACTGAAGGATTGGTCCGTTCTTAATTATGAAAACAGATCAAAGATAGATCCAACAATCAAACAGTGCTATCAGTTCCCTCCTTCAGATCTGCTGTCATTGGAGAATGCTCACAATTTAAATGATCTCTTTATAAAACTTTTGTCAATGGCAAAATTTATACCACCTTCTGCAGATAAAGAGAATTATGGGGAAGTAAAAACCTTGTAGGTCACTTTCAGTCTATTAAGGTAATCTGTCTATCTGCTGTTAAAACCTGTGGTCTGAAGATTTTGTCAGGTGCAGCTAACCTGGACTCCTACATGAGAGGAACTGTAAAAAACCCCACATTTTTTTGTCTTCACATGATGAAAAAACTTTGTCCCAAAATACAAGTTCTTCAGGCTTGTTTAGCCCATGTTTCCTTTATTCTTTGGTTTCCCTAGCAGCAGAAATGAATAGTTGAGAAGCTACAGTTTTGACAGGGTTAGAATTGAAGATCTTTTTTATAGAAGCTTCTTTTGTACCTGATTTGTTTCTAAACTATGAAGCTTTGTGACTTACAAACATTTCTGAAAATACAGTCGGAGTCTGTTATAGTTCTGTCTTGTATATCTATGACTTACGTTACAGCCGTGTTAAAGTAACTTACTGTAACCCCTTCTTTCCAAATGGCAAAATTCTGGCCTCCAATGCTTAGGAAGGTGTCTTTGAAAAACGGAGATCTCTGGAGAGTGTTGATAGTTTCAGTGTGAAGGCTGTATTTCTGAGTCTGCTGCTGACCTAATGGGTGAAAAAGGCAGTTGCTTGTAACTTGTGCCTTAGTGATCAGGAAACAAGAGTGCAGGACCCAGCACAGGCTTTGAAGATACTAGCCCCATTTTACTGCTCACAAGGTACAGGAATTGGGTTTACTGCAAATCTAGTTATCTCCATGATTTGTGACAATAGATGCACTGTGAGACTGGAGAGGGTTGTCCTATTCTGTCCTGACAGCTAAACTGCTTGCGCTTTTGAGGGTGTCCTGCTAAATCCCACTGTCATCAGTGAGATAGACTATTAGAGCTGATGAGCAAGAATCTTAAAAAGACAGAGTATAGATGCAAATATTTTAAAGCTAGTGATATAGTAAGGTTTAAACAGGTATTAAGAAACTTGAACTTACTAACTGGTTTTGCCGAATTAGTATCCATTTTCATTTTCCAGTCAGAATAAACAATTACTCCATCCTGTAATGCCAGAAAAACCAAGTAAATGCTAATGTTAGAGTTTAGTGGCTTATATCGAAGTGACTTGTTCCAAACTTTACTTAATTATAACTATCATTAAATATGATCTTAGTAAAGTAAAACCTGAATTCACAGCCAATGACTGAAAACACATGCAAATTTTGCATCACCATTTTTCAATTACATACTGCCAAAACAGCTTTACTTACCATGATGTATGTAAGCAGTCCTTCCTGCAGAATTAGGTGCCTTGTGTTTTTATAGTTCATGCTTTGCTCCAGTATTTGGGGAAAAGGTGACCAGAAGCAAAAAGGTAGCTAGAAGCCAAATTTTCATTTCCATATGAACTCAAAACTGGGAAAGATTTGTGAATTTTACATGCATAGAGTAGGTAGAGGGCTATGAACATCTGGGACTTCCTAAAGTAAAATTAAGTTAGGGAGGAAACTGTAGTATAAATATTTACACCTGACATTTGGGAAAACACTAAAAAAATACTACTAATCTTATTTGTTTTGAATTAAGGAAGTACTGTTTGGTTCCTAATAAGCTCAACATATTTTAGAAATGTCTTCTAAATCTGCCCTTGAAGTAAGGGTTCATAGTCTACCACATATTGGAAGTTTTGTTTTGTTTTTTTTAAGCATGTAGCTAAAAGCATTACAATGGAAGTAAAATGTGGCATGTTCAGAAAGGTCTTTTTTAGTTGCACCTGAATAAAACATGCAAACTCATACATTTATGAAAACCCTGTTATTTAATTGTCCAGTCTTTCAGGTATCTCAGGTTAACATTTTCCTTGGTGATACATTATTTTCACTTACTTCATTTCCAACAAAAAAGTTGGTGGATATATTCTCTAGCACTTCTAGATTTTTGCTTGAAGAACTACTCATCTCTGTATATGGGCTCTCTTTGGCAGGTGCTTTTACTGCACTCAGAGATTTCGCCTTCCCTGGGAAACAAGGTGGTTACATCTCTTTGTTAGACACTGGAATTTATCAGACCAAGCAAATCCTTTGTCTTGTAAAGGAAGTTTGTGGATAATGGGAATTTCAAGAGGAGAGATGAAGAGAGACTGACAGGTAAAGCAGCAGTTTTACAGGTTAACTGTTTCCTGGTGGAATCACCCCTTTGCTGCAGCTGCTCTGGTCAGTCCTTCCCATACCCAGACAGCTACTTAGGGTAGCACACCCTGTTCTTCCCCAGTTTTTCACGGCATCGTTGTCTCCAAGGGAACTGCCCTTACCCACCACCCGTAGCTACTGCAACCAGGAGCTAACATCTCTGCTCCAGGGAATGGATTATGTCCAAAAATAGTTTCCTGTAGTGGCTGAAAAGGACATACTGTTTGAGGGATAAAGAGATTGTGTGGGGGACTTGCATGGGCTTTTGAGTGAAACTGGGTAGAGTTACTGTATATACAGAGCTGCTCGGTTTGGATTCAGTACCTGTGCATGTCTTTGTAGTCAGTACATATAGGTTACACTTTGAACACCAGTATATTTAAGAAACCTTTTTTCCCAGATGTTTCTAGCTATGTAACATTTTGTTGCTCAGCTTTTATTCTGTATATACTGAAATACAAGTTTATTAAAAACATTTTCCCTAATAAGATGTAATAAAAATATTACCTGAGGTTTTGTAACGATAATGCAGTTCCCTTAAGAGAATTCTGATGGGACCATACTCCGTGTTGGCATCCCTTTCATGCAGACTTATCTGTTCAGGAAAAAGTGCATTTGCTGAAATATTTTGTCAGATCTTTGAGGTGCAAGTCTAAATTATTTTCTGCTGTAATGGAACAGGCCTTTTCAGTTTGCAGTGTGTGTCTAATACTCCACAAACAGTATTTGCTGCCTTACATAGAAGCATGGAGAAAATGCTCCTTGTGTTATCCTTTTCCTGTAAGAATTTTGCTTTGTTTTTAGCAAAAAAACCCCAGCCCAGCTCCAGTGGTCATGCTTGTTCAACAACTGTACCAGCTGCAGCTATTCTGAACAGCACAGATCAGCACACCTAAAATTATAATTATTTTTTTTTTAAACTTAATGCTATTTTCAGCCTCACTTTTTCTCACAAGCTGCTATGACCATTTTCATGAGGCTGAATGTTGGTTTGCTAGTAATTTTGGTTTGACCATGTTCCACCATTTGGGACCCACTGAGACAGACAGCAGAGCTCTTGAAAAAGCTGACAGGAACTTACACTAGTTAAACAACTACTTTTGTAACTACTGCAGTTTTTTAGAAGCAGTCATGCTGTTTCTCATGAATTAGCTTTTAAAAATGCATTTTATTGAAATTTCAAAGGAATGTTGAATTATTTAATTTAATAATAAGAAGGAAAATCACAAGGAAATCAGTTTGCTGGAAAAATAGAGTTGGGAAACAAAATACAACATTCCAAGGAAGTTTTGGCCATATCTACATTTTGGCTTCATCCCTATGTTCTATATTTGTGTACACTACCTTTATGAGAGGTTTCCATGAGAGATCTAAATGCTTAGAAGTGTCTGGAACACCAGATAAGGGTTTTTCCTGATGTTCAGTGGCTGGAATATCCCAAAATAATATTGAGCTGCAAAATAATTGTATAATATTATTCCCTGGTTTCATTTTGAACTCAGATGCAGTTTTCCACACATTTTAAAATTTGGAGGTTTTTTTACCTTTCATCTTCAAACCTTACATAGCAATAGAAGCTTTGAGAAGCAGACAAATGCTAGATATTTAAGGCTGAGAGAACTGGATAGAACTGTGTAGCAGGTAATCTAGTAATCCAAATCAAAGATCAGTCCCAATTTTTGTGTGTACAAATTTATTTGCTGAAATTCAAGGCAAAATGGTCCCACTCACTTGCGTCTGTCAACTCACTGGAGTTTTCAGCCCTCTGATTGTTCCTTTTGCTCTACTCTGGACATTCATTCAGAGATTTGATATAGCCAATGATAACTTTTGTCATGGCTGACATCTCCTTCCCTTTTCTAACAGGAGTTGCTCAGTGAGTCATATTCTTCAAGCATGACATTACAGTGACTTCCCTGTTACTATTTTAGGTAAATACTTTCAATTTGGAACTCTTGTATGTGAGTAGTTAAAATAATTTCTTCTATTTGTACTACTTGCATTACACTGCAGACTTATTAACAACAGTATTTTCAATCTTCTAATTTAGTTCTTCCAAGTTCTCTCAGTTATTTGATTAGGAAAAATAAATTTGCATCATTATCAAATTTTGCTCTCTCTGACTCTCCCTTTGATGTAACTAACAAGTACATGATTGAGCCCAGCCATGCAGTGTTGAAGCCTCAAACCTTTTGACATCATGAAAGCTAAACATTTACTTCCATTTTTTGCATTCTGTCCCCTTACCCGTCTTTCACACAGGATAATAATTGGTTATAACCATCATGACTGTTCAGTCCACAAACGAGGAGATTCCTACAGAGAAATTTTGCCAGCTAAGTCTCCAAGTTTGAATATAGTTTACAGTATTCTTGTGGACTTAGAATCTTTTAACAGTTTTTTGTGCATGTAACACAATCAAATGTAAGTGTAGGGGTGTGGCTTTCCAGGCTAATGCATGTATGATCAACACTCTTCTTAAGCTGGTACACACAGAATACAAATGTATAAATGCAAGGGTTTTCAGTTAATAAGCTCTTCATGCCATTCCTGTAAAGGACAAGAATGCAAAGTACTTGTCTTCTGCATACAAAATTTCAGCTACTCAGGGTGTGCTGATAGGAATCCATAAGTGTACTAGTTAAATCATGGATTGTGCTCCATAAAGGTTTCCACAGGAAACTGGAAGACATCTTGTAGAGTATTTATTGTATATACCAATCAGGGGAGCAGGTTACAAGCTGCAGGCAATTTTCACCTCTGTTTTGGTTCTCCTGAAAATAACAGTAATAATTATTACAGGGGAAGAAGAAGATGAGAGACAAAAATCACACTCTGCCATGTAAGTACTTCAACACATAAAACAGGTTACTAGAAATTAAGTTCCTGTTTCTGTTTGGGTAATATTTGAAAATCAGGACTTATTAATTTGTCAAGGCAAGCTATTTTACAAATGTACTTCAAGTATACTGATATCAGCTTTGCCTGCTACACACCTAAAATTCTAAATTGACTCAGCAGGACGAATACTTACTGGCACCACTGCAAGTCAGGCCCTCCTTGGTTTGCCATGTTTTGTTACTTCTTTTATGCAGATTAACCAAAGAGCTAATCACTGAGGAATTTATTTCCAACAGTTCAATGATAGTGGAAGTGATATCTCTTTGCCAAGTTTACACCATGGGTTATCTATCTTAAATTATCACTTGGCTCGACCTCGCTGTGGGATGGTAGTGGTGCCTTCAAATGTTAATTATTAATATTTTAGTTTGTATGTGTGGTGTTCTGCAGGTTTTATACTACTTATCATTTACCAAGTACTTATTGGCTTATTCTAAATTAATTTTAATTACTCAGAAAAATAAAGAAAAGGTATCAGGAGTTCCAAGTTATTAAAGGCTGAACCCCAATCAAATATAATTTCCAGTATAGGAAAAACATATATTTTGGCTAAAACTGTACTTACCAACCATGTAACAAAATTTCAGTTCTACTTTTTTTTTTTTTTTTACAGCATCTTAGGCCTACTCTAATTTTCATTCATGAATTTGTCTACCTGGAATTATAATGGTAGTCTTGCAACCAGGCAAAGCTGAATTAGCTTCTGAATATAACTTTGAATAATTTTTTATTAATATGTAGTTGTAAAACTCCTGATTTAGGAACTGTGCCATAAAAACTGCTCTGCTGTGCAAAGGCTGATACATATTCCATGTTTATATAACAAAAAGTGTGTCCCAGTACATGTTGCTAAATACTGACAAAGGCATTCCTTTGTCAGTGTTATTTTTTAAGCAGAGTTTCCTGTATCTGTTATCCCAGATAAACATGAAAACAGCTTTCTCAGTCTAAACCTTGACTAAAAAACCCCACCCAAACAACAAAAACCACAACAATGCCTGCTATCAAATCCCTTTCCACATGTTTTCCATCTGGTACTGATTAGTATCCATGGGTATTACTGTAGCATAAAATAATAATGAACAGTTTTATCAGCTTTCTTTTTATGACATGTGTACCCTTTTCCTCACTTTTCTGGTAATGTTGCTAAGGACTGCAGTGTCCTTAAAAAGTCTTAAAGATTTGCATAAACCTTTGAAAGATTTCAGATTTCTTCCTCTTGGCCTGTTTTTCCACTGTCATTATTTGACCACTGCATTTGACTACATTTGTATTTCAAATTAATTTAGCAACCATTTGCAATACTTTGATGGTAATTGAGCATCCAGTACTCCTGTAATAGTGTTGGACCCTTCAACGACAAAGACCCTAAGTACTATGGAGCTTTAAAACCATCACAGAAAATGAAGATTTTGACTACACAGGCAGCACCTTGAAGAATGAAGGGAACTGCAACACCACCTCTGGGTACCCAGATATTTAGGTAATTGAAGTTATTTCTCAGAATTTTTGGTGACAGTCTAGATTGTTCATAGTAGAAATTTAACACATTTTAGATGTGGAAGGCTTATTAAAAATTTGAATTATAGTTTTCAGTAAAGTTGCAGAAATTTTTTCCAGTATGAGCAGATTTATGTCAGACTGAGAACCTGGCACAGTTGTAAAGCACAACAAACAGGACAAGAGGCACCAGACTGTTAATATTTACTAAATGTTGTGAGAAATAATGAAGGCTATTACAAATAATTGACTCTTTAATGTTTTCTCCTGAGTTTACACAAGGATTTCTGAGGTAGTACATTAGGAAAATAATAAAAAGAAGAAAAGTGAATTTTTAAACTCACCTCAGAATGACCTGGCAGCCATTGGATATCTGTTACTGGTTTTTTATGACTATACTCTATGGAAGAGATTGCACAGTATTTCACTAGAGGTGGCTCTGTGCTACTCTTCTGGACTTGAATAAGCGATGGCTAGAAATGTTTTAAAAAGAGGTATCAGTGTATTTACAAATAGTAGATCTGTCAAACAAAAAAGGTTACTTTGCATTCTGTTAATGCTGCTTCACATATTTCAGATCAGTTTATAGAACTTTCAAGGGGTCTAATACCTTCCTCTAGGGAAAAAAGAAAAGGAAAGTATCAGAACAGGCCTTTGGATATGGAGCTCTAAAAACAATTCCAGCATACCTCCACAAGCACACACACATCCACTTATTAGTTTCTCCTCTGCTCTTAGGTCTCTCTTCTGCTGATCCTCTTTATTGTCTTCTTCCACTGAAATCTTGTTTCCAAGCAACCTTTTCTCTATCCATAAACATCTAAAATACTTTTCAGTATTGCATTCAGTAACAAACACTCTGTGTATTTGATAGTCTTCATAAGGCAAGAACAGAGAGTATGTTGGTGCCCATTAAAGAACAGAAACCTAAGTCACACAAAATGCAGTAAAGCTATTAAGCTGTTCTAATCAGGTAGAAATTATGTTGTGATAATGGTTTTATTTCATGAACTCATCAGGTTTCTTATCCTTTCCAGTCTCTCATTGCAAAGATTATCTACTCCTCTCTTTTTAGTCAGGACACCTTCACCCATTTTTCCTCCACTGCAATATTTTTACAGGGGCAACATTTACCATATTAATAGCTGTTATTTCATAGAATCATAGAATGTTAAGGGCCTTATAGATCATCTAGTCCCAGCACCCCCTGCCGTGGGCAGGGACACCTCCCACTAGACCAGTTTGCTCAAGCGTTGTCCAGCCTGGCTTTGAACACTGCCAGGGTTGGGGCATCCACGATGTCCCTGGACAACCTGTTCCGGTGTCTCACTACCCTCACATTAAAAATTTCTTCCTAATATCTAACCTAAATTTCCCCTCTTTTAATTTGTATCTGTTACTCCTTGTCCCATCACAAAGAGTCCCTCTCCAGCTTCCCTGTAGGCCCCCTTTGGATACTGGAAGAGTGCTATGAGGTCTCTACACAACTTTCTCTTCTCCACACTGAATAGCCCCAACTTTCTCAGCCTGTCTTTATAGGGCAAGTGCTTCAGTCCTCTTATAAACTTCATGGCCCTTCTTTGGACTTGCTCCAACAGTTTCATGTCCTTCTTATGCTGGGGACACCAGAGCTGGATGCAGTACTCCAGGTGGAGTCTCACAAGAGCAGAGTAGAGGAGGAGAATCACCTTCTTCAACCCACTGGCCACACACCTTCTGATGCAGCCCAGGATCCCGCTGGCTTTCTGGGCTGTGAGCACACGCTGCCGGCTGATGTTGAGTTTTTAATCAACCATCATGCCTTAATCCTTCTCTACAGGGCTGCTCTCAATCACTTTTCTGCTCAACCTGTAGGTTTGTCTGGGGTTGCCACAACCCAGGTGTAGGACCTTGCACTTCACTTTGCTGAACTTCATGAGGTTTGGATCAGCCCACCTGTCAAGCCCATCAAGGTCCCTCTGGATGTCCCATCCCTTCCCTCGAGGATGTTGACTACACTACACAAGTTGGTGTCATCAGCAGCAAACTTGCCGAGGATGCCCTCGATCCCACTGACCATGTCCCTGGCAAAGATGTTGAACAGGATCAGCCCCAGTACTGACCCCTGAGGGACGCCACTCCTCACTGGTCTCCATGTGGACAATGAGCCATTGACACAACTCTGCATGTGGCCATCCAGTCAGTTCTTTATCCACCGAGTGGTCCACCCACCAAATTCATATTTCTTCAGTTTAGAGACAAGAGGTCTTGCGGGACAGTGTCAGATGCTTTGCATAAGTCCAGGTAGATGTTGTCAGTTGCTCTGCCCCTGTCCACCAATGCTGTAGCACCATCATAGAAGGTCACCAGATTTGTTAGGCATAATTTCCCCTTTGTAAAGCCATTTTGGCTGTTACCAATCACATCTTTGTTTAATGTGTGCCTTAGCATAGTTTCCAGGAGAATCTACTCCATGATCTTGCCTGGCACAGAGGTGAGACTGAGTGGTCTGTAGTACCCCTTTTTAAAAATGGTGGCTTTTAGAGTCATCAGGGACTTCACCTGACTGCCAGGATTTTTCAAAGATGATGGATAGTGGGTTAGCAGTTTCATCTGCCAGCTCCCTCAGGACCCACAGATGAATCTCCTTGGGTCCCTGTAAAGCACAATGCAACCATCACCCCTGGACTTACCTTGGAAGTTGCCACTTCTGCCGCTGCTGTCGCCTCACTGTCTGAGTCGACGCCTTCATCAGCAACAGGTTTTTCATTTTGCAGTTTTTCTCCATCTTGAGAAATATCCCACAGTACAACCTACAATGAGAAATGAGTATATTACAAATTATTTCATCCTGTGTATTAATGCGCATTTTTTCAAATCATGAAGGTTCAGGGAAAAATAAGAAATTCTCTCTCTGCACTAGAATTTATGAAGTCTTTAAAGTATTTTCTCTTTAGTCTGATGCAATCAACTGAAAGGCTACACTTGTTTCAAAAAAAAAGTCTTTTCGACTTGACCTATTTATCAGTACTACAAAGAAGCATCGTACAATAATGGTTCAGCAATGGAATAACCAGGATAAGAGAGCTTCTGAGAGTCTGTGACATCTGTCTTCTGTCCCTATGTATTACTATGGATATTGAGTACATCTCTTCACCCTTATTTTCCTACTGTAAGAAAATACAGAAATATCCAAGTTTATTTTTAAACAGTGAATTAACACCTGTCCATTGATGCAGCCAGCAGCAATGATATTTGGATCACTTGGACTGAACTGAAAGCAGTAAATGTCTTCAGGACACTCCAATATTAACTAGAAAGGAGAAAAACAAGGTAGTTGAGAAATACAGTCACACCATTCATTTTTCTCTTGTTCTTTAAACACTTGGCATATTTTGAAGCCTTGGTTAAATACCTGGGGGTGGATAGGGTCAGAAAAAATCCAAAAAAGTATTACTGACTGGTGCAGCCGTGATTTATTAGGAAGTTTAACTTGCTCTTCATAAGAAAGCTGTTGTCTTGCTGACACTGCTATAATCCCTGAGTGAGAGAGAAAATTAATTTTCTCAAAAGAGACAATTCAAGTTTCAACACACTGTTAATTATTTTAAGTGACTTATATTTATACCTTCTGAATATAGTGCAAAAAAAAAGCTAAATGAAAACCACAAACCAACCATGCTTTTTTTTCTTTCAGATCAGCTTTGAATAAACTATTCTTGTTACTTAAGATTAATAGAACCTAAGTATCAAGATAAAATTCAGCTTTTTTGGCTGTTGCTCCTCAGTAGTGTAATACTGCACCTGAAATGATGTGACTGGCATATAGTCCTGGCCACCCATCCTGAAAACAAATCTTTTGTAGCCCAATCAATTTTCTACGCAGGCTTCAGTGTTGGCCAGTAGTGCAGCTCGGGCGTTTACATAGAACTTAAGTGTGCCTTTAAATCTGGCTGCGTAGAGCAATAACCCACAGCAGGGGGCAGGAGTTGACATTTAGTGTGTCTTGTGATGCTCCCTGGCACTCATTAGAGCCACGTCCCATTGTGGCTTTAACATTCCTCGCAAGTGTTAAGCGTGCTACAAGAGGCAGCCATGGGGAGAAGGACAGTGGTATGCAGAGCCATCTGAAGGATCTGGCACTGTTGCAGCCCTGCTTGAGTGAGCCTCGTAAGGGAGAAATTTCTCTTTCCTATGATCTCCACTCATACATTAGAGTGAAGGACTTTGCACAGCCTGTCTCTTGCCTGAATTCTACAAAGAATTTGTCTCTCTCATTTTTCATTTCATCTCAAACCAGCAATTCTGACAGGCATGCTAAATGAGTTTTGATTTGTTTTTAAATTTGAAAGCTGATTACTTTTATGAAGGATGCATATTTTTTAGCTGTCATATAATACCCATCATTGAAGACTCAAATGAGTATTGTAACTGCTTTACCAGAAATGGTCGGATGCCAGCAAACGCAGCTAATGGTTCTGTCCTTGAGGTACTGCTGGTTGGTAAATGATTGGTGTGGTTTAAGGTAAATGTCTGGCTTGCCATCAGAACTCCTTTTGTCTTCTGCTAGGGCCTTCCAGTCATCAAAAAAAGCATTCATAATTTCATTTTGCTGCAATGCAATTTCCACTCTGTTTTGTGGAAAGAACAGTTAACACTTCAATAATCCAGATGTGATTACTCAGTAATAGAATCACAAAAATTTCTGTAAAGAGGCAGCTTTTGTTTTACATAAAAGTGTGACCACAGTAGTTAAAAATGTAATTCCTCAGTGATGCATTGGTGCAAGGAAACCCTCTTATGTTTAAACAGAAATAGCTATTGTACCAAGAATTTAACTCTACTTCTGTGTGGACCAAGTACTGTCCAATTCTTGTGCAAAAAGTGTCAATAAGTGGGACTTATCCCATGACTGCAGACATAGTCATGGGTAGGACAGCACCTTTGCTCATTGCATAACCCTCTGCTTGGGTTGATAAAACCTTGCAGAAAACACAGGGGCTAAACCTATGACATCATTGTTTGAAAGATCAGCTTTGCAGTTTTTTTGAAAACATGTATCATTATAAACTTTAGCAATTCTAATATGTGTTTAAAACAACAATTTAATCTATTCAAAACAAAAATATTTATATGGCATAGACTTCATGTAAATTTTCATAGAAACAAGTATGAAATTAATGTTTGTTAGTATTACAATAATAAACACGGGAAAAAAGTATGTAGAAACAAAAAGTAAAATTGGTATTTGACCAGACCAATGATCCACTCGGACAAGAGTACTTGCTTGTATTCTGTATTATTTCAGGTAGTCTTTAAGGGGTTTGCTGCAGTAATTTTACCTTAAGTGTACTGATGTAAGAAATTCTTTCAGCTTCTCAGATGACAGACTCTCCGCTTTCTCCTCCTCTGACAACTGCCTAGGACAGTACTGCGTGGCTGCATTTTTTGGATAGGTCCTAACCAATTGAAATAAACTTGAATGTAAGTATAGAAATGATTTCAGAGACAGAAACCCATGTAGTGTGTGAAATTAAAAACTAAATGTATCATTTTTTTTTCTAGAAACTCTTTGGAAAAGAGTGGAAGAAGGAAGGTGCAAACAGAGCATCCAATTTTGTTCTATCAGTTAATCAGTTTGCAACTAACTCCAGAATTTTAGTTAAGAAACAGTGCATAGCTTAATAAATAAACTGGTAAATATTTTCTCATACTTACCATTTTGTCTGAGTACTAGTTTGTCTTACTTTTGGAACTGTTTGCAGCCCCACGTCTTTTTCAAGCATTTTAATACTGAAAGTTTTGTCTTCATAGGATGTGCATTCAACATAACCATCTGTTCCATGTGAAGCATTCTTATCAGTAAATGCAATTGGTGCACCAAACTTCCTGCGTACTCGAGAAATCTTGAACTTAATCTGGAAAATATGTATTTCCATGGTTAGTAGAAGAGAATGTTTTTGTAAAACTGTAAAAACATTCAGTAAAACGGCAGCATTCATATCATTATAGAATTAGTTGTATTGATGATTTCTGTGCTGAGTTAACTTATATTTCTGCATTTTTAAATTCTGAAGTGCTCTTATAAATAACCTACATGTAGAACACAGGTTTGTATTTCTAAAACAAGAAGTTGCCGTAACATTTTTGGATAACTGCTGGTAGAATAAGAGAAATACATTTTCTAATTCATGCAATATCAAAATCACATGTTTAATTGGAGGATTAATTTGCAGAAAGCTTTATGTAATACTGAATTAGGCTTCCAAGACCTAACTTCTCAGCCCTTCCCTCTTAGCGGAATTCTCAGTTTGGGCGAGGTATTTCAGCTTTCCTTACACTACCTAGGGAGAGAAAGGTACTCTGAAGAAGATCCACAAAAATTTGAGTGAGGAATTCCCTTATATTGAGAACTAGGAAGAAGGGATGTGGCTTGACTTCTACCCTCAGAGAGAAGTAGGCACTTGATTTCAGGGAGTAGAAAGGTATTACTTTGTCTTGGATCCATAGCACTTTTGAGTGGACCTTGCTAGCAATGTAGAATACAGAATACTTGGACTGTGAGTGTGTTAAATTTGGTGACTGTGAATTAGCTTTAGAACAATCAGACAACTTTTTAAGTATAAGCAAGATGTCCAGTTGCTGAGAACTATCAAAACCTAGCCAGTCTCTCCTGAGCAGAGATTTAGATATTGAGTAAAAATCACTGATGGACAGTTTGATGCTTGGAGATGCCCCACACATTACAAGTTAGGTGACAGCTGTGAGTGGATCTACTTTTTGGACATACAATTTTCTCAGTATAATCTGTAGATGTAATTAATCAAATATGTCCTTCTGTAAAGTCATCTTGTAATACATGTAGTCAGTAACACTTGAAAGTGTTGCATGCTACTTAAATGCCATCCGTGGAATGAAACAGCGTTCACTGAGCTTCAAGGATACAGAGCAGTGACTCAATCTGTAATTTGATCACATTGTAAATTAAACAAAAAGCAGCAGAGGTGCCAATGACCAAAGAGGATCAGGACTTTTGAACTTAGACCTTCAAAAGTACTTATGTTCAATGCAGTCTCACATGCCTTAGTTGCAGGACTTAAAGAGAACAAAGTCTAAAAAAAAAAGTTTCTGCAGCACTTTCAGTTTTTGTTAAAAGTGAAGCTATTTCTCTATTTCTCTCTCTTTGTTGACTTTCTTGAAAGACCTCGAGCAAAACTAGGATCACAACTTCCAGTTTCCTGACTTTTTCTTTTTAAGGAACTTAAAATACATTTTGGGGGGGTTATATTTATTTGATTGACTAACATCTCTTTATTCTGACCTTTGTAACATTGTCTTTAACAGATTCTTCTTCAACTTCCTTTTCACTGCCAAGAGAAACCCAGGGTTTGGGGACAAGCGGCTTAAAAGGATCCAGAGTTTCCTCTGTATCTTCTTTTTCTTCTTCTTCTGCAGTTTCTGGAGGCTGTGACATCAAATAGCGAGAAATGTTACTTTTCAAAAAATTTGTTACTGAAATGTAAGTATGAACTCGAAACACAGTTTTCAGTCTTCATTTACACATTCTTTACTTCTGTCTCAATGCAGTGAGTCTGGCTATACTGTGCCCCTGGGCAGGACTGGGTTAGGTCACATTAATTTCTGAATTAGACTTTTCCAAGAAATGTTACATGTTTAATACTTAACTACTAAACAGAGACCACTGTCTTGAAAGCAAATCACTTTTATACAGAAACTTTTATACTGATTTTCTGTAGTAGGCTCTCCTGCCTGGAATTGCAGTTTTATTTTCTTCATTGCTACTTCTTCTGATATTTTTACACTGATACGCATATTTTTCCATGCTCAGATTACCCATTAGAGAAACATCAGATGCTTATGATTACAATATAATTCCTGAAGTATATGTTTGAGACTACATTCTGAAATATTCATAGATAGAACAGCACTGTGTTATATTTGGATTTTACCTTTACAAGGTTTTCCTTGGCTTCCTCAGAAGCAACAATGTAAAAGTTCTGTCCGTACTGCACCTTTGCATCAAAAACGACCAAAAGTTCTTCCCCTGGATATTCCTATTTTAATTAAAACAATTAGTGGAAAACTGAAAACAAATAACGTCCAAACAAACATGAGGCTGAGACTGGAACAGCTACCACTAGTGTAAATTTAGTATCTTAGATTAATTTTGTGGTCTTAACAGAGAATGTCATGTACTAATTGAAAAGAACAGATGGATTTTATTTTGTAATAAATATAAGTCTGCGACAAAACTAATCTTTCATATAGAGAATTGAACAGAAAAGAAACTGTTTCAATGATTCTCAAGAAATAGGCCATGAATTAGGGGAAGCCAAGTATGTGAAGCTCTGCCAGTTCACAGAGTCAAAACTAATAATATTTATGTTACTTTTAGCATATTTTCAATCTAAAGTTAGAAAAAAAACCCCAGTTCACAGAGAGCCGTGAGAAACTTGGAGTTGACAGAGGTCCATGACCTATAGCATTCAGATGTTAGAGCATTAGGGTATTTACACAGAGTCAAACAAGGGCAGACCTTTTCCCTTCAAGAATATACATTCTGAGAGCATCAAGTCTTAAAGTGAGAATGAAATAAGCTACATACTAGGACAACTTTTCTGATAGGATAGAAATCAGAAATGTTAGCTCTTGTTTCCAGGTCCTGAATGATGTCCTCTTTTTTAATAATTTTGAAACAATTTTCTTCGGTGACATCTTCATCCACTCGGCAATTAAAAATTTCCTGGGTCTTTGTTGTCAAAACTAAAGGAAAGATTTCTGGGTGGCCTATGAAAGAAAGCAAAATTGCTTGATAAACAGTTTAGAGTGTTGTTTAAGCACACACATATACTTTGATAAGTCTATGTCTTTACTGTTTCTAGCAGAATGCCTTTGAATCACTCAGCTTCATTCTCGGTGTTTTGGAAGGCAGAATACAAAATATGTTACATTTTATTAATCTTTTAAAATATACAGCATTTCATACTTAATATGATTTTTCTGGTATGTTTTGTTTTTTTCTTCTCGATCAACAGGTGATCAAGTAAAAAGCCATTAGTGGACTGGTTTAGATACATTAAGGACACATGCATGGCTCTGATTTAGGAAAACCCTTGGATAAATATAGTGTAGTCCTTCCCTGTAGTGCAGTCCCACATTAAGCCAATGTTTAATCTAGATGAGGCTTCTATACTCTCCCAAATAAGGATGTTTTCTGATTTTGGACTTTAATCTTGCTCTCATTTTGTTCAGAGAACAGTCGAATCTGTTTCTTGCAGAGCAAGCAAGACTAAAGCAAGGTCACTTGAGATTAAATCCAGATATTTATTTTCAGCTTTGCTGGAAAACAGGTAGCTGTTGTTTTCTACACACATGACCTCTGTTAGGTTCATTCAAATTAATTCAGAACAAGATATTTCTTATCCTAGCTCTAGCACTGATATCTTCATTGGTTTTAGTGAGGCTGAGCACAGTTAGGTAACCTGTCCATTGTGCTTTGCAAACATTCAATCTGAAGATAATATACAGTGCTTCCTGCTAAGTGTGTGACAGCTGTATGTATGTAAGGTAATGTATGTAATGCTGGTCTTTCTCATATTACATGTTCTGTCTTCCAGCTGACATTACAGCTCTGATCAAGATCATTCTAGGCCCCGCTAGTTGAGTCCTGCTGCCAGGAGACTCCTCCTTTGCAGTACTGCCCTGCTGGCAGACTCATGCTCCGCGTCTCAGCTGCTGCTGTAAGAGTATTCTTCATGAAGGCCACTGTACTTCTGCCTGAGAAGGCCAGCAGATGGTCATCCTTTTGGTGAACTGGAAACTGTAAAGGACTTAGGGACATGTATACTATATACTGTTTTTAGGTGCTGAAATGGGCTGGCTCTTGTGACAATACCTGATAGAAAGTATCAGCTTTGTTTCATTCTTTTTTCCTCATTTAGTTACTTAGTATTTTATCTCACTTCCCAGCACCTTGGTGTTTTTCCTCTGTGTATGCCTAATAGAAAAGTTGATATACCTAAACGATGGTTATGACCAGCTGTGTCAGCATGTTTTAAGAAGTCATCTCTACCCTAAGCCAACAAGGACTGACAAAATGATAAATCCTCCTTAATCTCTGTCATTTGGGAAGCTAAATCTCTGCGTAATCCTATCACATAATGCATAATGTTGGATGAATCTGACATTTATCCTTTAAAATCTTTCAGTGCTGCTACTCCAGTGCATCTGCTCTGCTATAATCATCACTAAAATTAATTACGTGCGTGATGATTCTGGTACACGCCACACTATGCCAAGTATGGATTACTTAGTGTTCACTAGTCATTTTGTAGCACACACAATCTGTTCGTAGAATGCACAGACCATTTCTTCACTTTCCTCACAAGCTGTAATCAATATTCCATGACTTTCCTTTTTGATATCTTAGAGATTTCCAGGATTTCTGTGTGGATGCTTCGAAAAAATACAAAATCATAAGGATGTTGATGGGGAAAGACCTTAAAGTCGTCTGGTCCACACTCACTGTTGCTAATACCAGACCTGAAAAATCCTAACCAGGTTTGTTTATTCAAGAAGCTTGTATGCTAGGTTTTTTTAAATGCTGAATTGTCTATTCAGCCTTGTGCACAAATGCTAATGCTAAAAAAACCTTTTTAAATAGATGTGGGTTTCAGTGTCAAATGAAACAATACAAGCATGCATTAAAGTTTAGTAAAAATAGAACACACATCACTGTGAGAGGAAGCAGAGTGAAACAGATAGTCTATTTTTTCAGTGCTCTGTTGCTGTAAATCAAAGTTAAAACCAGAGTAATGAATAAAATTAAAATATGTACACCTTTTAGTCCAAGGAACTAAAATTCTATACTATGGAATATTATTTTAACAGAATCTGTAATATAAGGAGCTGATACTCAAATTCTTACTGTTGTAAACATTTTTATTGAATAATTCTTTCCAGTAAAAGGTGTGTAACATCTGATCGGAGGCTTCACATTGTTTTTCTAAAAGTAAATTGTACCTGTCTTTTGTAAGTCAGCAGCTCTTAGTGCTATGAGAACTTCACAAAGGGCCAAGAAACTCTAAGGAGAAGCAAAGAACACTTCCAGGTCTTATGCTGAGAAGATAACACGCATGCAGTTTAAGTCCTGCACAGACACTGTCTGCTGACACTAGTCTTATTGTCCTGTTTTTAGCAGCAGGTTTCTAGCAGTAGTTTAGCTATTAGAGCTCTAACCTTATTTGCCAGTAGGTAGAGGTACAATTCTGTCTTACTAAGTATCTCCTGGAACACTGAAAGTACATTTTTTTAAAGGAACATTTTAATCATCTGAGGGATCACTTTTTTACATTTTTATTAACTGCAGCTTAGCCTTTTCAGTGATGTTTTCTCTTCCAGTTTGCAGTTTTCACTTCCACCCATGTGGCCATAGGATTATGTAAGAAAACAAGTGATTTACAATTTCTTTTAAAATTAACTAGTTTGTGTATTCCTTGTTTGGCCCATTGTTTTAGCTTTTAACAATAAAAGCTGTACTGTTACAAGCCAATTAATAAGACAACCCTTTGGGCTGTTCCTTTAAACCATAGATAAATTTTACATTGACATTAATTTAAGTTATATCTGAGGAATAATTGCACAAATTAGGTCAGAAGTAAAATCCAACCAGAAATATGAAAAATAAAACCCCACTGAAAATAATTTAGTGTCTAAGAAAAAAAGAATATATTTACATTCAAATAATTACGTATTTTTAGCTCTTAACCATGGCCATGCTTAAAACTGAACTTTTCTTGCACATAAGTCAAAAGAAATCCTTGACATCTTCTGACTTTTAAGTGGTGAATTTTTTCCCCTGCAAAACAGAAGATGCTAATCAATGTCTATTGGCATCTATGATTAAAAAACACAAGTGATATGCTTAAATCATCTTCTCACCAAATTTAATAATGATTTGACAAAAATCAAAGACTAAAAAAATATAAAAATATTTCATGTTTTTCTTTCAATTGCCTAACTATTACTAAAGGCAAAGATTTTGCACCCTGTAATTCTCTTGTGATGCTTTTTATTTCTCCTGTTCCCAACTCCTCTCCACCCAAGATAAAAACCTCTTCTACGAACCCATAGCTGTTTCCTGCTGCGCTGCCTGCTACACAGAGAGCCACTACAATCACTACTGCAATTGCTGTGTTTATTCATAGTTCATAATTTTTTTTAAATTCATAAAAAAAACCCAAACTTTCCTTATTATTCCCTGGCATTGGTAACATTGAAGCTTCAAAATGCCTTGAGTATTCCAGAACTACTACTTGAAAGCATAGTCATCATAGCACTTACCTATACTAGCCATAGAAAGATCAGCTTCATCTTTTTCACCTGAAATATAATGCCATGGTGTTATCAGTAATGTTTCATGTGTTGGTTACAAAACTATAACTGGTAATTGTAGCTCTCTTGGTTATTTATAAAAAGTAGCATTTTCTAATTTTTTTTTAATGCATGGGGCCAAAATAGTTAAGGTAGCTTTCATGGGAGACCTGACTGCTGTTTGTTTCATTACTGCTGTACTTTACATACCAAGCTGTTTTCCTTTTCCTTTTGAGGATTCCTTAGCTTTATTTCCACCTTTCTGTTTCTTTGCTGAAGTTTTTTGACCTTTCAAGGTGGTCTCACTGGATGTGAGATTTTCTGACATTTTTCCAGATTTCTCTGAAGAAAGATACATATCATCAGTAATTTAAAATAGGAATAGAATGTGCCATGTATGAGTGAACATTTGGTTCATGAGTTTATGTAGCTTACCATTATAGCAATATTTTCATATGCAGCTAAAGGTATGTTTTATGGTTTTAAATCATAAGCTGTATTTTTGTGTAATAGATGGAAAGAGTTCATCTGTCCAGGATGATTAAGAAACAACACTGACTATCCAAAACAGTGAAAAGTTAAATTAGGAGTGGGGTTGCCCTTACAGAAAGCTAAGGACCTGAGCTACAGTGGGAAGAGTGTGGGTGAAAATTGACCAGTTACAGATGTTTGTCCCGATGTCCTTAAGTGTAAATCATTACTCAGCTGCATAAAGCATTTCTATTTCCAGTTTATTTTTCAGTGTAGGTCTGTGCAGGACAAACTCGGAAAGATGTATGCATAATTACATGTAGCAACCACACAACTGGAGATGATACTGCATAGCAGGCTACTCCTGTTTCATTTACTCTCCTTCTTCCCAGTATCTCGAAAAAGAATTAGAACAGTCGTGCAGGAAAGGCTCAGTTCCACGGCAAGAAGGAAATGCAGTTCAGCCTGCCCGCTGTACAGACCGGACAGCACCATCATGTGGGAGGTGCTCACATAGCAGCTGACAGAAAAGCTAAATCGGGATGGTTTTAATTCTTTTAGAGGTATTGAAAATTGTTTGATGTTATTACTGAACAGCCAAAGGCGTTCAGCCGGAATGAGGACAAGGGGACTCTCATTTTGTGTCCTGCCTCTTCCATGTTCACACTTTTTAAACCTGTAAACTGAGTGGGAGAGGAAGAATTTTTTAAATGTCTACAGTATTTGCACCTACAGTGTTTGGATGCTACTACAATTTTAACACTAACAAGAAGAAAGTAGATGCACTTATAGGACAGAAAGAGACGGCACCTTCAAGAACGCTGGATGACATAACTATTTCTGGTGATCTCTTACAGGAGCTACAGCCTGTCTGCCCCTGCACGTGAACAGCACAATTCATGTCAAGACACTAACGGTGAAAATGTGAGTTTATAAAATAAATGTTCTATCTTGGCAGTTTCCTTAGAAAGCCCTAAAACAGTGTAAGTGCTAAAACAAACATGCCGTGATCTGTGCATTCTCAAACCCAGGCTGAGAAACAGTGTTTCACTCTTTTGTAACAAAATTCTCTAGTATTTCAGAAGCAGGCAATATGATTTTAGCTTCCAATCTGCATTTTAGTTTGGAGATGGCCACTGATAGCAAGATACAGTTCATGGATTATAGCCTAGTTGTATAGTCTGGATTTGGGATAAATGTTACTTTCCATGAATTTAAGGTAAGTTTTGCTGTTGACTTTGATGGGAGCGGAGTCTGACATTCATATTACAGTTACTCATTTTTTCTTTTTCACTCCAAGCAAAATAGAAAAATATACTCTATAAATCCTCAGATTCTTTTCTGTACCATAGTGGATCTTGCAGATCACAGGTGACAAGCTGCATCCATGGCATGTTAGTGCATTTCTAAGAGATTTCTAAGAGATGCACTAATCTAAGAGATTATTTAATCTCTTTTTATTATGGCAAATGCAGCTCCCTTCATTAAGCTGTTTGAAGAACTGTAGAAATTTGATCTTCTGCTTCTTCCAAAAAGCAATGACAATACCAATGCAAAACAAATTAATGTTTCAGAATTCTGAAACTTTTGCCTTGCACTGGATGATGTTTTTGGAAAGTTAAAAGCCCCACAAGTCATATATAATGAATGTAAGGAGCAATTTAGGAGATTCTGCTGCCCTCATTCTCAGTCTTTTCATCAGACACAGAACTAGAAACAGTGTTAATATATTTTTGTGTAATATTCAATATATTTTCATGATTATAATCTTTCAAAGGAGCCTCTACTGAAAAATATGCTTAGTTTATAGTTCTAAAGCACTTAGGCCTACCTCACTTAGAGTGCATGTCAATTCAGATGGTTAAAAGAGACTAATTTTTCCTTATTTAAAAAGAAAAAAAGGCACAAAGCTATTTCTTACCCAATTCCTTGTCTATTTTACAGACAAAAATTGTGACCCATTCTATGAATGGATTCTGTGACCACTCTAATTTGAAACCAGCCATTATGCCTCTGTGTAAGAGAAGCCCTCCAGAACAGGAGGAGAGCACAGCTGTTTTAGAAGTTAGTTGAAGGACAATAAGAACCTTCTCATATACTTCACCATTTCATGATTAAACACTGCAACAAAGCTGGTTTGGAAATTTTGAGTGAGTTCCTCTGAGCATCCTAAACCCGAAGTCACATGAATGGAGGAAACACTGAGAAGGCTGAGATAAGTCACATGCCTATGTTTAGCAAAATAACTTGCAAGTAAAAACATCCCTTTTCCTTCAACTGACTTCAAGTATATTTTACTTATAAAAACAGTTAAAACTTTTGAAAATTGTCTCCTAGGAATCAGTTCCTCCTTCACTGGAAGAATGAGGTATGGAGGTACACGCAGCACTATAGGTAAGGGCAGTGGTGATGAAGCTGGTGTCGGTGACTGGTGTGTGTATTTGCATATATTAATATGAAAAGTACCCCTGTTTAAGAGTTGCAAATGAATACAGCAATCAATGGGGCTGTTCGTGGTTTCCTCTGGGATGCACAGGACCTCCCCAACTGGAAAGCAGATAGAAAAGTACTAAAGTAATTGTCTCCTTTTACAATATCCCTAATACTATATCGCCTCTGCCCATTTGTCATCCTGTGGGCACATGATTGTCAGTGGTTAGGTAACATGCAAGGCCTCCAGAGAAAGCAAAGGCAGAGCTTCTAGAAACTTCTCTGGAAGCATAATCAGGCCCATAGCCATTTACAAAGTAAGGCTGTTTATTAGAAAAGCTGTTTTTTACGCAGGAATATGGTAATGCCCAGGTGCTCCCTTCAGGAAACCAACACATACTGAGAATTTTAAAATGAGTACTGAAGAGCAACCTTTTGCACCCCTCCTCTTCCAGGAAAGAAATAAAGGAACAAAAGTCCTAATGCGTAAGTTAAACGCTAGCATTTTCAGAAGTTACCTCTTATTTCAGGGGTTTGGTTTTTCCACTAAGTTTTTACAGAGAGTACAAAATACTATCAACACAGCCATGAAAAAAAATCAGGGTCTGTATTAGTGGACTGTCTGAAAATATGACCAAAAAATTAATTCTTTAATCTATGGTTAGTTCCTATCCTCTAAGGGATATTTCTATATCGCTTATTTAGAAAGGACTATAATACATATAATTGTTCAGAAATATGCAAATTTATTAGGTATTTCTATTATGCTTATATAAATTCATGATTCTGTGATTGAGAAGAGGTTGGAAGCAACATTTAAATTAACATAATTAGAAAATTTTAAAAGTGCAAAATCAATTGATATAAATATTGCCATATATTTTGTTTTTAAAAAATAACTATATTAAGAATTCATTAAATATGTTCAGTCTAATTTTTCAGCAGTATTTCAGTGGAACACAGTGTTAGCTTATTTAATTGGTAAAACCCGAGTAAATATTTGGCAACTTTGTTTGACATTTTATAGATCAATTTATTTACGGTTGGCTGTAATATTTTGAACATTAGGCTTAAGAGAAAAAATAAGATTAGAGTGTTCTCCTAATCATTTAATGTACTGAAACATTTACAGTTGTAAAACAAATCCATGAAGTTGCTAGGTACTACAACAGGGCAAAGTTAATTAGCTATTAGTACTACAAAAGATGCTGTCTGATTTGAGGACACAGAATGATTCATTAGTTGCCTAACTGGATGATTTAAGGTCAAGTTTGTGTGCATTACTAATTTAGAGCTGTAATTTGCTATAATTTGGAATGACAGAAGAGTTAAATGCATGTCCACTTTACAAAAGCACGACAAGGACATTATCAAAAACATGTGCTGCTTGGGTTTTTTTATTTTTTTGTCTCTGCCAAGCTAAAAATCACATTTCTGTCAGTAAACATTTAGGAACATTAAGATGTTAAAAATACCATCTTGAGAATTACTTTGTCTCTCCGGAAATTTAGATACAGTATTCCCTTTAATTAAATTTATTCTACTTTGCTCTACACAAAAAGCAAATAATAGAAACACCTAAAGTTTGCATTTTAATAATGCTTGTGCATATTTGAACACCACTTCATTGTATAAGTTGTAGGGAGTAAAGCTGAAGTTTTGGCAACTGCTAAATCATTTCAGCATATAAATAGTTCTATTTAAATGCACCTGATTTCACACATAAAACTTCATTAAATTAGACTTATTTGAACAAGGTGTTGATTTTGTTATTTGATAGAAACCAGTAGGTGTAGAGTATCTGGGATAGTAAGTACAATACATGTAAAATTAGGTTAAGAATTAATGAGAAAGGCATAGAGAACAAAATGGAAAACTTCGTGAGAACATTGACTAATACTGCATTCCACTTCTTTCCTTTCTTCCACTCAGAGGGGAATAGAATAGAGTTGGAAAAGGTATAACATGGATCATTGAAGACATAGAACATGTTTTGTACTAGGAATAAACCAGGATTCTTTTTAGCCTGAAGAGGATATGATAGAAGTCGGTGAAATCAAAAGAGACATGGAGAAAGTGACCGGGAGATGCTTATTCCCGGTCTTTCCCAAAACAAGATCTAGCTGGCATCACATGAGCTTACCGAGGGACAGACTGGAGACAAACAAAAGAACTGCAGAAGAATTTCATTGCCCAATAGGTGGTTGAATTATGGAATATACTGCCTGTGGACGGGACAGCTGCTAGAAGCCCACAATATCAAAAAGTAACAGGGCAAACTGACAGATGAAAAACTGAGGGCCACTAAAAACAATGATAATAGGTCTAGCTATAGAAATGAAACCATAAATCCAACAAGAGAGGATGGAAGTGTGGCTTTGCTGTAATCTTGCCCAGACAGAACTGCTGGTATGAGCCAGTACAGCTGGTCTAGGTTATTAAAATTTTGTAACAATTTGGTTGGTACTTCAAAAGTTACCAAGTATGATGTTATTGCCATAACATGATCAAACATAACAAACGGTAGTATATGTTGCCTTGTCGTGACTTGTCACGAACCAGAAACGTTATATTGTAAAGATTTGCACTAGGTAAGACTTTATTAATAATTTTTTAAAGAAACGATAAGAAAAGTAATAATCTTGTCTTCAAAATGTGAGAGCTGGGTCGCTTGAACAAGACCGTGAGGGAGAAAGGGACGGGGGGCTGATTTTCAGGGGGTTTGCAGCAGCACGGAGGGGCTGGGGGAGTGTTTGCAGTCCGGGTCTGGTCGTCAGCACCGCCCAGCCCCTGGCACAGCCCCCCCGGGGCCCTGCCCGCCCCATCCCGGGCGCAGGGGAAGGCGCAGTTCCCTTCGCCCCCTCCCTTCCCTACCTGCCCGGCCCCGGCTCGGCGCGTCCCTGGCGGCGGGCGGTTGTCATGGCGACGGGCCGGCCATGATTGACGGCTCGGGCAGGCAATCAGCGCCCTGCTCTCCCAGCCCGCCCCCGCAGGCGGTGCCGCAGGGACGCGGCGGACAAGAACTACCCGTCCCAGCATGCCGTGCGCGGGGACCACGCCGGTGGTACGGCTCTAGGGCGCGAAGCATGATGGGGGCTGTAGGCAACAGCCCACGGACTCCCGCCCCGATTTCTTCTCGGCATTATCTCCGGGCAATGCTGGGGCCGTCTCCAGCTGGGATGTAGGGTTATGTGATTAGATGCGATTTGTTAATATGAAGATTTGTATTTTGCATCTTTTCTATTTTTAATACATAGGAATAACTTGGTTTGCTTTGCAGCAATGTAAACACGGGTGCCCCCGAGTATCTTCCTCTCTGTGTGCAGCACCCAGTGCTGGTTTTTGATGCCACTCTGAGGTCCATCCACCCTTCTCATGGTTGGCAGGGTTCCCTGCCAGGGTTCTCTTTCAGTCTGTACAGCCAGAAAATTCCCTCCGTTAAAACACCTCTATTGTCCCTGTTTTGGGAGAATTGGCCTTATTTTACCTCCTCTTTTAGTACCGGTGCTCACAGGGGTACTAGCAGCACGAATTAGGCAGCTGAAGATTGGACGTGGTTATCCTCTTGTCAGGCAACTATGCCAAAGGGATTATTTCTGCAGTGCAGTGGGACTGGCCCAGACTCAGGGCAGGAGACCGTTTTCTTTGAAGTCTAGTTAATAACTTTAATAGCTTAATTGTGTATAAGTGGAGTGATTTAAACATGTCAGCCATTCCACTCAGTTCACTGTATCACTAGTTGCCCTTCGTAACTGCAGTTCTGTGACCTGAAATGGTTTTTATTAGTTTGTTTCGTTTTGTTTTTTTATGATGGGTGGCACACAGCTATTTATAACATAAACATTAACTTTATTTCCCCTGGTGCAGGAGTCTAGGTCAACAAATCTGGAGCCGGCACTACCATCCTATAGAGAAAGTGTGTGTTATAGCGCGGAGAACCGCCCGTCACGTGCGGCAGGAGGGAGATGAGCAGCCGAAGGTGACAGAAGCCGCGTGTGCCGGTGTGCACAGCACAGCCCAGCCTCGCACAGAGGCCGGGGCGGGCTGGCGGAGGCCGCGGCCCCCCCGCCCATCCAAGGGGAGCCGCGCCGGCCAGGAGGGTCGGGGAGCGGGGTTGGCTGCAGGTACCGGGCTGCGGACACAGCGCTCACTCGGCCCCACCGCGGCGGCAGCACCCCCGGAGCCCGGGTGGCAGGTACGGCTGGAGCCTTGAACAGGGTGGTGCGCTATCAGACCCCAGCTTTTGGGTTTGGGGTGCCACGGACCATGGGCGCCAAGCCCGGGAGGGGCAGGGGCAGCCGCGCTCCGACCTGTCCCGCGGTGGAGATGCGGGCGATGCCGGGAGGCGGCGGCGGCTCCGCGTCCGTCCCCTGCACCACCCGCAAGGCTGCGGCTGCCGCGCTGAGAGCGATGTGCTGTGAGCCGCCTGCAGCGGCCGGGAAGGAGATGTGGAAGGAGAAGGGGAAGGAAAAGTCGCGGTGCGGGGTGCCCTGACGGCCCCGGCTGTGACCGCCCCGGCTGCGGAGCCCCTGGCGCAGGTTGTGGGGGAACACGGCCTTGGAGCTGTGCCTGTCTGGAACGGTACCTCCAGCCCACTGTGAGGGCCAGAAGCGGGTTTAGTTTTTTCGCGTTTGCTTGGTTTGTTTGTTTGTTTGTTTGTTTGAAATCCAGCTCAGGACTATTGCAGTATCAGAGTAAGGAATGCTGGATCAGCTGTGAGAAAGATGAATGGAATACAATATAGCATACTGTATTGTATCCCGCAGGCCAATGAAGACCTTCTAAAACAGTAGCTGAACTTTTTTAAGCCTCTGTATGAGTCTATTCTTAGTGTTAAACTGCTGATTGAAACCTTTTCTAGCCTTCTCTGACAGCTGGGAAAACAAAAGGTCTTGAATCAGATTGGTTGTGGTGTGTTCAGGGGCTGCTGGAGGAGACTGGATGTGACAGGCATTTTCAAAAATCAGTGAGGATTTTTTGAGTTGTAAAAAATACTTTTCTTATGCAAATAAAAAACAATTTGTCTAATAAGGCACATCTTTGAATTTATTCCCAGCCTAGGCTGTCTCCTCTGGTTTTAATGTCAACAATCTTTTATTTGAAATAAATATTCCTGGCTATCTCTTAGGTATTTTATAAAGCATTTAAAAAATATTTGGGACTCAGTGAATTTAGCAACAGATTAAAATGTAAACATGCTGAATAGTATAGAGAGTAATGTCTCAAACCCTGTTTATACAGTTCTCATCCAATCTTTTCCCCTCATACTCTAATAAAATGGGAGCCTCTTTGGTTAATCGCGATTCTTGAATACAATTATCTCTCGGTCTTTGGTTTATGATCGCTGTTGGTTTGGATTGGATCTTTTAAGGATGAAGAAATAGACATAATCTTGCTAAATAACAAGTCAATGCTCTCTGGTAGTTTATCTGAATTGTAATTTGTCATTCTGCATCTCCATTTCCAAGAGTGAACAATGCCAATACTAACATCTAAGAAAAGTGCTCTGTCTTGAAAATACCATTTCTTTCAAGGATTGGACATAGACTTGTAGATGTGGGGGAAAATACTACAGCAGTTTTCCAGAAGAGTGAATGCTTGTGAGAGGCTTTTGGTGTTCTTCTGGATGCAGAAGGAAATGAGTCATAATATCTTGCATATATGCTGTTTTGTCAAGTGAGAGAGGAAGAACTTTTCAGCAAGTGACCCTGTAATTCCAAATAAACAGAAATCCCACTATTAAATAAGTGTCCTGACAGCTTACCTGCAAATTTAAGAACTTGTCCAAACTTTTCTGTGGGTTCTGCAGAACATGTGCAATAATATGAGAAAAGTCTGAAATTCAGTGTAATGTGCAAGTGCCTTTCACAGAAGATAAACCTCTTTGGAGTCCAGGTTGTTAGTGCAGACTGATCTGGTACTACTATATCCATCCTCGCATGTTTTTCAGCTGACATGGACTGCTTTTCATTTCAGAAATGGAAAATCCTGAAGTGGCCGTGAGCAGCTGCAGTTCTCATGATGATGAAAACCTTTGCAGCTACAGACAGCACCCATCAATATCACAGGAGGGGCTTTTGGAAGATCAGCTAAGAAGGAAGTTAAAATTTTTCTTCATGAACCCGTGTGAGAAATTCTGGGCCCGGGGCAGAAAGCCTTGGAAACTTGGGATTCAGTTACTCAAAATAGTAATGGTTACAGCTCAGGTGAGTACTTATGGAAGCAGGGACTCTTCTTAGCCTATGCAAAGTCAAATGAGTGCAGGTGACATGCTGTTCATGGTGTAGTGCAGAGAAAGGGAAAGAACAGACTACAAAACTATCTTCTTTGCATATATGTAGCTTAGATCTTAGGTGCCATCATTTTCTCCTAAAAATACTGACTGAAAAAAATATCTTTCCCAAGAGTGGAGGTGAAACGAACCATGTTTAAGGGCTCAACTTGACATTTTACTTTTTTTTTTTCATTCCCATTTCCCCCCTGCCAAACTCTTGCATTGAAAAAACATCAGAAATTTTTCACCGCTCTTTCTCTCACCCAGCCTTGCACCACAGATTTCATATAACACATTTATCTACTGCCCAAAAAACAATTGTTTGTCTCAAAGTCCTGTGGTTAAGGAGGAAGAAAGTCTTTCATAAAACCTTCATAAAGCCTCAGGTGATGATCCTGCGGAGTTGCCCATATGTGATTTGCCTTTATGGGGGTGTCAGTCCTATGACAATACACATACGGAGAAGAATATTTTCCATGGTTGCATGAATTATGGGACAAATTGCAAAAATTAGAGTTCTTCTGCTGTACATGTGGCAGCATGTTTGTGTCCCTTATTGCTTCAGTTTTAAATGTGTCATCATTCTCTGATTGTCATATCACCCATTTTGCAACTAAAATTAAAATTTGGTGCTGGAAGAACTCAAATAAGAAAGAAACTAGTTCCAGTCTTTTCAGAGAAAATCTGCTTGTAGGTAATTCCATCTTAGCACTGTTGATTTGCTGGTGTATTCCTGTGTGCCCAGCTTGCTTACAGAACATTTCAGTATCTCTGTAACCGAATTACCCTTATCAAAACCAACATATCCAGTTTGCATCATGGCCATAAAACCAATCTGTAGAGTACTGATTCAGACTTATCTCTGATGAGTTTCTTCACAATACACCTGACACCAGATTTGAAACAACAGTTGAGAGAATTGTGAGCTCCCAGAAACAATACATCACATACTTCTAGAAACCTTTTCCAGCCTGGATAATAGCTAGCAGGGGTTTTTGCTAACTTTAAGGAGCAGTTGTATTACATTTTTTTTTACCAGCTTCAGAGGTTATCCTGTTACAAGTACAGTTCTGATCAGTTATTCTCAAAGCACTTTTTGCTGAAACTTGAGGGAGAGAGGTTTGTTTTTCTGAATTTTCCTCAATTTGCCTTTTGTGCACTGAAGTGGGGACTTCAAAGTGGTGTCTTGTTAAGTCTCCTCCTGCCTTTTTGGCTGAGGAACAACAATATTCCCCAAGGCAATTCAATTGACACCAGGCTGAACTAACAAAACAAGTGTAACAGTATATAGGGAGATTGAATTTGAGATGGCATCCTTTTATTTGTAAAAATGAGAGTCCTTGGCCCACATGCTGGTAAACATATTAAAGGAGCATTCTTGTAACCCACTGTTTCCTTACAGTCAAACTTTCTTTTGACCAGCTGTGAAATGGAGCAACCTGCATGTAACTGCCATGTCTACCAGCATGACAAAAGAGTGGCTGTTTGTAGCACAGGATTCATACATTAATCCAGAAGCAATTTTGTCTTTGAACAGGAAATATAAACGTCTTTTTCAGCTGGTGGTTTTTGGATTGAGCAATCAAATGGTGGTTGCCTTTAAAGAGGAGAACACTATAGCATTCAAACACCTCTTCTTGAAAGGATACATGGACAGAATGGATGATACCTATGCTGTATACACACAAACAGATGTCTATGACCAGATATTCTTTGCAATAAACCAGGTGAGGATTGCGGCTGCAATGTATATATATATATACGCCCTTTGCCTGGCTACCTTTTCTGGAATTGAACTTCTGTGCCAGTTGCTTAAGACTAAAGAATCAACTCATTTAGGTTTTCTGTCATTGCCAGAGCATTGTACTTGTGGTGACACCCTTAAAGCTCAGTATACTAATTCTGCACTAAAAGCAGTCTTCGGATCTGAGCCAGAATTCTGTGCAAGGCTTTCTAGTAAGGACTGTAAAGAAAAAAATATAATAAGCAAAAAGGTATTTAGATCCAAATCCTGTACCTACAGTTTTTGTCAAATACCTTAAAGTACTTGAAGACTCAGCTGTAGTGTGGTTTAGGTTTCACAGTTTCTTAGGTGATCTTTTAAATAAAAGAGATAAGTCATGATACAGATCCAAACACTTCTGGGTTTGCTTTGTTTTGTTTTGTGTTGTTTTTCTCAGAGACTAATAGTTTTGGTGCCATTTAAGTTTGTTTGTTTGTTCTGAACTGTAGTACTTACAGCTGCCCAACATCTCTGTTGGAAATCATGCTTACGAGAAGAGGGGAGCAGAAGAGACAGCTCTGTCTGTTTGTCAGCAGTTCTACAAGCGAGGAATCATCTGTCCTGGAAACGACACCTTTGATATCGACCCAGAGATTGTGACTGGTGATGAACCTAATCTATTGTATCTATTCTTTGGGAGGAGGGACCCTACATTTATGATAAATTCTTTTTAAAAAACTCCAGTACTCTATAGTCTTATCACATGATCTGTACTGAACTTACTACCAGCCAACACTGCTAAAAAAAGTACTGTGTAACCTCTAGCCCTCACCTCCGAGGTAACATTCTTTTATGTCTAACGCCACAAAAAAGTGATGAGCCGTTATCACCAATGACCATCTAATACAAGTATTTGGGACTAATTTCAGGAGCCTTCACGGTGAATTCATGGTGATTAACTTGGCTGGTGTTCAGGGAAGCCAGTGTATTTGTGAGCTAGCTTCTCAAATGCCTCCTCACTCAAGCATGCTGTCTTGTCTGGTATAGCCAACAGCTCATTACAGCCTCGGGCATGGGACAGGCAGATTACGGTTAAAGAACGTGATAACCCATGAGATATTGTTGTGAGTCCTTATCCATTCCAGACTGCTTGTACATTGAGCCGATGACACCGTTAGACAACACAGCAGTGGGAAAGCACAATTTGAATTTCACTCTGGATTTCCACAGGTGAGGAGGAATGAGCACTTCCTGTGTTGGGGCATTGGGGTGTTTTCCCTGTGAAAAGCTAATCTGTATCTGTTGCAGACTGGTGACGGTGCAGCTCATGTTCAATCTGAAGGCAATCAACCTCCAGACCGTTCGTCACCACGAGCTCCCTGACTGTTACGATTTCACTCTGAGGGTATGTGGAAGCCTGCCATGTGTCTTTCTGTTCAAAACAAGAAATTGATCTTGCTGGTTTACTGTACACAGTCAGCACAGATATTTTCTGAAGAGTGTTGGGCACCACTCGGTCGGTGGTGCCTGGATTACTCTGTCATGTCTTAGTGTACCCTGTAAATAACCATCAGTTGTGACTATGGCAGGATAAGCTTTGAGTGCTTGTGATGTGGTCCTGAAGCACTCGCTTGGCTTACAGCCTCTTGTGTTCTAATCCATCTGAAGTATAATGAAAGCATAATTCTCTTCTCTTTAGAGAGATGATTCCAGGAAAGGTTGTTTTCAGATCACAGAGGAATGAAAATGCAGTTTAAAAGAATTTCACTTAGTAGCTAGTTGATCAGGCAATTTGTGGCAAATACGTGGTTCATCAGATTTGTCTTTCACTTTGACAGCATTCATTTGAAGAAACTGGAATTACCTTAAGCTCAAACAAGTTTTGTAACTTCTCCCCTAGGAGAATTATTCTGAATCATTATGCAAGCTTGGCAGTACAATGGGCTACAAAATAATGGTTTAACTTTATAAAGACGTGCACCTTTTTTATTTGTTTGTATTTGTTTTTAAATGCAGATAGTGTTTGATAATAAAGCACATAGTGGAAGAATTAAAATAAGTCTGGACAACGACATAGCAATCAGGGAATGTAAAGACTGGCATGTTTCTGGATCAAGTAAGTGACATAAGTGTGTTCAAGTTTTCCTGCTGAAATTTTGCCTCACCTGCACAAAACTCGTCAACCTTTTTCTTTATTAAAAGATAAGGCACCATTGATATACAATCTCTAATATGTGAACTAAAAATCTTGATTTTCTAAGGAATTGTTGTTCTTCAACCTCTGATCTGAAATCCTGGGAACCCAGCCACACCATTACTTTCCTTAGCAGTTCTCGAAGCTTGCACCATTGATAATGTAAACCAGAAGTTGTCCATGCCTCACTGTGCATCCCTCTGGCTTTGGCTACTGAACTTTGGGTTTGCTTTTCTTAAGGCAGGGTGGTGAACTGTTCTAGTCCCAGGCAACAGGACACATGATAGTGGTTGAAAGTCGAAACTAATTTACTCTTCTTTCGGGACTTAGCACCAGGAAAGATACGAAAGTACTGTTGTTAAGGCTTCCTGAAATGAAATGGCTAAAAACACTTGTAACTGTTGTTTAAATGTCATTTGCCATGTATTTGAGATGCACAGCATGGTTAAATTACCTATATAGTGACTCACAAGAGTGAGTTGCCCTTGTTGGCAGCTATTTGACCTGGTCAAAACATCATATGAGATCCTTTCCATTAGTGAAAATAATCTCTTTGATAGTCAGAAGCTTTCCAGAACTCTAAATTCTGCTTATTTTAATTTATTTTTTTCTGAAGTAAACAACAGGATGTACCAGGTTCTTTTTTTCTACTTTTGCCACTTTCCCCGTTTCTGTGCCTATGTTAGGGAATTAAGAGCTGGTAGTGAGAAGGGAGGATTGGTGGTTTTAAAGATCCAGATTGGAATTAATTGGGGGGGCATTTACTGAAGTGCATCACAGAGTACAAAACCCACGCACGAACGCGAACTCCGCTCGACACCGTACCGTGTGCTCGCTGCCGTGCCGGGAGTGCCCCGCAGGTGGCGATGCCGGGAGCGCTCGCTGAGGATTCGCGGTCGGGGTCTGAGGTTTGCCTCTCTAACACTCTTCAAAACCCTCTCCTGGAGTACTCCGCATTATTTTCTAAAAGCCAAGGAAAAATAGCAAGGTAGTGGTTGCAACTGGACAATAACGAGTTGTCACTGTTCTGGGCTATGCTGCAAAACCAACTTAGATGGCAGCAGTACAGCAAGCCAGAAGTGGGTGGGCTTTTTCTGAGTAGTGCACTTTGTAGAGTCAGCGAGAACTTCAGTACCCAGTTTTGTAGAATTGCTGCATCTTCTTGCAAATTTAGCATTAAGTTGTTTGATTTTTTTGCTCAAACAATCATTCCTTTACCATTAAAAATCTAATCCTTATAACATCTCACCTAGCTGTATGATAGGTATAAAAACAAACAAAAAAAAAGAGGTCTAGTGGTAGATTTGGTGCAAAATTTGACCTTAGATGATCACGAATGTGAGGTTTAGTAACAGAAGAGATGGAGAAACATCTAGCTTGAGGTTGATCTTGGCTAACCGAGCAGCAGAACAAATTATCTGCACTGCTCTAGGACAAAAAAAACCTATCTGACAGACAAATACTGGTCTGAAAAAGAAGATACATACTGTAAAGTTCCTGGGCTTGGGGTTGGGTTTTTGTTTTTCGGTTTTTTTTTGAGAAGTTCTGTTACTTCAAAGGCCATTCCAGTGCTTGTAAAATGATCAGCTGTCACCTCTAATTCTGCAGGGCTGTGAGAAGGACTCGCACTCTGTTATATCAACCTTCCTAAATTTACCAAAGTGGTATCTACAGTGCAGATGCACTTGTGTCTCTCATGAAAATATGTGCTATAAACTTTTGTGGGGAAAAATGCTAAGCTTTTTCTTAATTCCATTGTATCAACATAGAATCAAATTTTGATGTTAATTCAATACTCATGACGGTCAACAAAATTAAATGCATCTGACTATAAATATCTGCATTTTTGTTCTTGCAGTACAGAAGAACACTCATTACATGATGATCTTTGATGCTTTGGTCATATTGACCTGTCTGGCCTCACTGATCCTTTGCACACGATCAGTGATTAAAGGAATTCGGCTCCAAAGGGTGGGTATAACTCCTTCCTTGGAAAGTCTTGTCTTATGCAAGTCTGATTAACTGTTTTCTTTCCTCCTTTGCCCTAGGAATTTGTAAGCTTTTTCTTGTATTATTATAAGAAAGAAGTGTCTTTCAGTGATCAAATGGAATTTGTCAATGGTTGGTACATCTTGATTATGGTTAGTGATGTCTTAACTATTGTTGGATCAACTCTAAAGATGGAGATACAAGCCAAGGTAAGCTTTTTACACTGTCAGGTGAAAGCAAAACTGCTTCTGTCCCACCTAGGTTTAAATCTCTCAGAAGACTTTAGGCTGGCTATACTTGCTTCTGAGTGGCATGAAATTTTAGAACTCTTTCTTCTCTATTGTAACTGATATGTGTTGTTTCTAGTAACAAGATATAAAACCTCCAAATGTCACTAAATATTATAGTTCTAATTATCTTTGTTCCTTGTGACTCTGAGGAATAAAATGAACTCCATATCTCAAAGTTTAAGACTGGTGACTTCCCTTCTTTTTCAGTTAAGAACACTTACATTTGGTCATTTGATGGATTTTTTCAAATTTGGGATTTAGCTTTTTGAATCTTGTTTAACAAGTGTTTAACTAGCACAGTGTCTCTCTCCTTAAACATCACTTTGCTGCTTTCCCAGCTTCTGATTTCCAGCATGTTCGAAACAGTCAGCCACAGCCAGGTTCTAGGCCTTCAGTTTCTAAAATAAACTTGATGTAGAAAAAAGCAAAACTTGTAAAAGCATACTATGAGCAGAAAAAGTTAGAGAAGAAAAACTATACGCTATCCTGAAACAGTCTGATATTCAGATAATGTTGTTCCTCACAAAATCTGTAGCAGACTTGGAAGTGTGACATTGCAATATAATGGACTTTGGACAGTAGTGATGAAAGGATGGGTCTGAAATCCATCTGCTGACAGCTTGACTATCACAAACACCCTGTACAAATTCCCCTATCTTACCTTAGGAACTATAAACTCAGTTCTTAAGAATAGAAAGAAGCTATGAGGGAGTTGGCTAAGATAAGAGATCTTGCTTTGGGAGAAGCAAAGAAGAGAACAAGATCAAAAAAAGGTCTGGCATTTGAGATTCTGGTCTTATATTTTAAATACATCTGTTTATGTATGTTTCTTTTCTAAGAGAGTATTTTAATAAAACTCTTCTCTACAGGTACATTTCACTTCATTTTGCAAGCCTTGTGGACCAAAATAACAAGATCTTCTTCCATGTAACTGTATGAAAATGGATGAATAACAAGTTCACATTAAAGTAGCCAAGTTCTAAATGAATTATGTTAATAGAAAAGATTGGCCAATATCTATTGCTAATATCTATCTATAATATCTATTATCTGTATTTTATTTCTAGGAGAATAAACCCTGAAAATAATAAAAACTTCTTAAGTAAGCTGTCATGATCCATTTCAGAGTAGAGCTGCAGTTCAGCAACAGGATATATGCTAACTTGGATGAAAACAGGCCAGTATGTATAGGTGGAAAAAACAGTGAAGTGCCAATAAAATATAAATGAAGTTCTGGTTAGAATTAATTAGGAGCTAATTAGTCTTCTCTTTGATAGCTTTCTACACGTCAGAGTTCCCAGCTACCTAACAAGATCCTCCTTAGTGTTTATCTGAGCAATTCTGACAAGTCATGCTACGTTTTTACAAAAAGCTTTTCCTACATACTGGAAGAACCTTCTTTGCTCTGCGGTTCTAAATTCATGTCTACACTGCCCACTGGGATGCAGCGGAGAGATTCCTAAGCTGCTCTGGGGAATCTGTGGATGCAGATTCCAGGAGCAGTTGCTGCAGGCCTGAAAGCAGCGTAAACATGTTTTCAGTGCCACTCTACAGATCTTGGTGAGCCAAGCACAGAGCGGGTGTCTCTGCACCTGCAGTGCGCCTGCGCTCTTGGCCTTGCAAATGAAGCCCATCTTGTCAGAGTCTGTTTTACAAACAGCCCTGTGTAAAGGCATCTGAAATGAGTTGCACTTGAAAGGGCCCTTGTTCTTTGGTGAAACCTCTCTAATGCATACTGCCTCAAACTACTTTCCAATGGGAGAGTTTGCCAAGGAAAAAGTGGTTCTTAACAAATCTTTGTAGTAATGAGTCACATTTTAGAATCTGTTGTTATAATAATTTTTTTCTTTCTTTCTTTCTTTTCTTTTTTTGTTCTCTTGTGGGTTTTTTTAGAGTTTGACAAGTTATGATGTCTGTAGCATTCTCCTAGGAACATCCACTATGCTTGTGTGGCTTGGAGTCATTCGCTACCTAGGTTTCTTTCGGAAGTATAATGTAAGGATCTCCTGGGATCTTCGTACTGTTGGTATTTATTCTGTTTGTTGCTATAAGGGGACTGGAAGAAGTGTCTGGTTAAATTCTTACTGTTTGCGTTGCTTTGTGCAGCTTCTCATCCTAACACTGCGAGCAGCACTACCCAATGTAATGAGGTTCTGCTGCTGTGCTGCTATGATCTACCTGGGCTACTGTTTCTGTGGATGGATTGTACTGGGACCATACCATGTGAAGGTAATGTACTTACATGAAAAAAGACAACTTGAATAACAGAATGAGAGGTTACTACTGTTGTTTTCTAAGTTTCCATGTCAAGACTTCCCTTAATATAAAAATAGTCCATCTTCAACATGATGCTGCTCTGTTTAAGGAGTCTGACTTCCATGAATCAATCAGACTTTCCTTGAGTTATGAAAGCTCTGAGTCAGAGGTGGAAGCTGCCGTGACTCCCAATCATATGCTGATATTTTGAGAAATAATTTTCATTTTGCAGAACATTCTTGTCAGACTAAAAATTTGGAAACATGCTTATCCCTTTTGAAAAAGAAATTGGCTTATCTGAATTGAATGTGTATATGTACAGGAGTTGACAAACTTTGCTCATTCATCAAATGTTCTATTGTTTGCACTTTGTCATACCCTCAGTGTAGGAAGAGATCCAAGGCAGCCAGTTATCAGCTGTGTATCTTCATGTTATGTACAGTCTTTATATCCAAATAAAGCAGTGACAGATATCCTCGTCTTCTTCCTTCCTCTCTAGTTTCGCTCTCTGAACACGGTTTCTGAATGCCTTTTTTCACTGATCAATGGAGATGATATGTTTGCCACCTTTGCAAAAATGCAGCAGAAAAGTTACTTGGTTTGGTTATTCAGCAGGATCTACCTCTACTCCTTCATCAGTCTGTTCATCTATATGGTGCTGAGTCTCTTCATTGCCCTCATTACAGATACATATGAAACAGTCAAGGTAAGCATAGACTATTCTTTTGGAGTAACAGCACAAAATTGGTGCTATCAAGACTCGCATGTCCCTCAATATTTTAAATTGCAGGACATGCCAATCTAAAGAATAAACATAATGACTACTTTTGAGGTTGAAGAGGGATGACGGGAGGGTTTTTAATCCCTCTCTACTTCATTTTTCCTACAAAGTCTGTCTGTTTTCCTGCTCCAATGAAAGCTAAACAGCTACTGAAAAGCAGTATTTTCACATTGGGTTCTGTGAATCTTCTAATTTCAGACTTGAGCAATGCCTGAAAAGTGGTCTGGGGATAATCTGGTTTGTTGTACATTTTAGCCTTTTTAAGAGTTTAACTAAATATCAATTTTTAGCACTACCAGCAAGATGGCTTTCCAGAGACAGAACTTCAGAGATTTATATCACAGTGCAAAGACTTACCGAACTCTGGCAGGTACAGGTTAGAGGAGGAGAGTTCTGCATCTCTCTTCTGTTGTTGTAATGGTATGTATCTATATTAAAATTATACATTAAGGTATATGCAAAAGCGACACACTACTAAATGTCCCTGGTATAAAGTCTACGAAGAGTCCTTCAATTTTGGGTGTGGAGGGGAAAAAAACCAAAACACAAAAATCTCAGGCTATTTCTAATGCTCTAGAATGGAGCTTCAGCAAAATGTCAGCAACCAACAAATTCCTTAGAAGAGAAGAGGGAACTTTCAAATTAAGAATCACTTAAACATGTGAAAAATGGTACAGAAAGTTCGACAATATAGACAATAACTCAGGAACCCCATCTGTGCAATGTGCAAGCGTTAACATTTCTTGTACTCACTGCAACAGGCAGGACTTACAGATCTCATTCAGTGTTTTCTTATCCACTTTTTAATGACACCTCATGCAGTAAGGTCTCCTAACTTAAATGGTAACAGGCCTGAAACTTGGGGACAAAATTAGCTTGTCAAGGTTTTAAGACAGCATGCACTGGGAAACATTGCCTAGCTTTCACTATGGAGAATGAATGCTTCAGTTATTTGAAGCTTTGTGTCTTCAGGAATACTGATTGCAGGATATATGGTTTATATTTAACCAGGCAGGCAGCAGCTCTGAGCCTTGCTTGCTGAAGGGCCTTTTAGGGGAGGAGCTGAAAAATATTTGCCACATGATTAGAAAGATCAAAGGTGTTTGCAGCTCTTTGGTATTGGCCTTTTCTTGTGGGCTATATTGTTACATGCCAGATAGAATATATTTATGAGGGGGGGGAAATGGGGACATATCTTGGAGCAGGGAGATGACAGAGCCTGCTGTGAGCCAAACCCTGTTCTGACCAAGTGCCTTACTGGAGATAAAAGTGTGGGATGAAACAGAGCAGGGCATCTTGCTCCTGGGTAAAGGGCACAGACGTTAATATTTCCTTTTCTGCACACACCTCTCGGTTTAACAGGCAAGAAAGTCAACATGAGGCAGGGCAGGGTGGGGATGTAACACTTTTCCCACTGACTGTGCAGTGGGGATCAGGCATCTAAAAGAGCATTCTCATGTTCAAAATGTTTTATTGTGGTTCATAGCAGTTTCTTATTGATGTATGTCAAATTACTAATTAAATAGTTCAGTTGCATTTTTAAGGCTCCTTGTACTATAAGACTATTATTTTGGTGCTTGCACCTGACAACTTTCCTCCCCTCTCTTGTACAGGTTGTAGTGAACATATTTAATGGATTGTGGGAGTGTATCACGGAGGCTTTAAAGTAGCACACATTGCAAGAACTGGACAACAGAGCTGGTGGAAAACCTTATATCTAAAGCCTGAATTTGCTTTTCTTGAGAAACAGTGTAAGCCTGTGATAGACGCTTGTGCTAAACTTACAGACTTTTTGATTAGACACTCACTGCTAATTCAGAAGGTTTGGGTGTTTGTTTTTATTAGCTTTATTCTATTTGTTTTCTCAGTTAAATTCTGCTAGAATGCAAAGGGCATCAAAAAGCTGTCTGTGTTCAGAGACTTGGCTAGGTTATAAGGGTAGACCAGAAATGTAGTAACTTTCAACTATAATTACAACTAGTTCTGGACAACTGCAGCTTTGACACCAATCTAACCCTCAGTACTGCTGCCATTATCTGTCTATGGCTGACCTGTTACTTAATGAAAGAAAGCTCACTCTAGAGCCCTCAGAATTTTTTTTTTTTTTATATTTTATTTTACTCATAGTAAAAATAAAAACTATGAAATTTGGTGTAATTTTTTTCTGTAGTCCTTACAGTGAGTTGATACACAAACCGTTCAAATATAGCTGAAAGCTTAAAATAAATATTTCCTTAAACAGAAGCACCACTCGATGCGAGTGGCAGTCTTTTCTCAGAAAGGCCAGGGATATGCCAGGCTGAACTGGAGTTTGAAGGGTAAGTAGAGTAGAGAAATATAGATGTTCTCCTGTATCCAGCACTCAGTAGGATCATTGACAGCCTTTGGCTTTATAGTGTGTGGACCTTTCAAAATATGTATTTTTTTACTTTGAAATCTTGCTCTGGTTTACAAGTCTGTGGTAAAGGCTCTGGTTTACAGGTCTGTAAACCTGAAGTCTAAACTAAGTTAAATACACAGAAGATATGTCTCTGAGAGTCATATTCCTCCACAGTTTAGAAACTGGATGTTTCCTATCAGCTTAACAACCTGCTACTGTCAATGGCTGGCTGAAACGTTAGCTCTTATAGAAGTTCAGTTTTGACAACTTAGTTTAGATCCTTTGTTGATTGTGATATCATTTAATTGATGGCTTATTTTCTGTAGTCTGTTCACTCTGGGAGCAGAACAGAAAACCAAAGGGAAACATATTTTTGGTAGCTTACATTTGTGAGCAACATTGCTGGAGCTGTGTGTGACAATGTGTAATGTTGGTGAGGACACTGAACATGTTCTGTCTGAATGCTTACACATTGTAAATGTGCTACAATAAACACTTCCAGCTGCAGTAAGTATTGGATGTGTGACTATTCATCTTAAGAGTAAATATATTGCCAGGTTATAGGAGCTTTCTTTATTAATGACACTATACAATTTCTGGCATGAAACAGTGTGTGGAGTGTATGGGCTTGGATTTCCTGTAGTCAAGATGGCTCCTGTGGACTCTGGTGAGGACCTGTTTCCAGCTGATCCCATTTAACAGCATTTCAGAATTTGCCATAGAAACAAATATTCAAGTATTAAACCTTACACTAAAAATGTTCCTCAAATTCGGCAAAGGCAAACCAAATACATGGTGCAGGCAAGAACAGATCTGAACAGTATCTGAAAGTTTTGTGTATTGAGGCCCTTGCCTTTTAATGTTCACCTAAGACTGAAGACTTTTGAAGCTTCTCAAGAAGACACAAGGCAGTCTTGCCTCAAAAAGCAAATATTAAGCGACCATGTTTTCTCTTGACACATTAAATTCCTTCTGGATCTTCAACAAAACGCAAAATATAATGTACACATCAGTATTGTATAAAGTAGTTTGTACAGGAAATTCTGACAAGGATGACAAGCACTTTCAGATAACGAAATGCAGCAGACTGATTTACAAGGCTTCTTCATGAAGAGTAAAGAAAAAGGTAAGATCAATAAATCACTTACAATGCAGGTGCATTTTGTGAACAGCTGTGGAATACCTTGTTTTCCAATACAGGTGGAAGGCAAGAAGTAGTCTAATTTCGTTTAGAAATGGGGCAGAGCAAATGGTTTGCCACTGTTAACTTAAGAAACTGGCAACGAATTTCAATAAAATTTGGTCAAGCTCTAAAATATCAAATTCTTACAGTTTTATGATAGCAGAGGAAAAGCATGTTAATAGAAGCCTGCAGTATGAGCATAAGGCATGGAAAACTACAATGGCTGTCCCCAAAGCAAGAAAAGATACTGTATATAGATTCTTTCTATTCCTAACAGAAGCAGAGAAGTGTGATGTCAAAACATCTAGATTGGTTTCTGTTGCCTGAAGGGCAAACTTCACTGTAAAGCATGTTTTGCAGTAGAATCCCCGGTAGGGTCTTTTAAGTGATGACCTGTGCTTGTGCTAAAAAGTCAATCAACTGAGATGCTGAAATTAATTGGAAAACCACACTCTCTTACTTCAGCTGGACTCCACAACTTTGAATTTAGCATTGCTGGTAGTTGTGAGGGTTTGGGGAGGAAAGAGTTGATGAAAGACAATTTGCCTTCAAACGGTTATGAGCAGGGGCAGAGTGTGAAGCCAGAGGGGAGGGCTCTCTAAAAGTAGAAGAAGGATGTGTAAAACAAAGGATCAGATGGGATGGGAGAAAAAGAAGGGACAACTGCTTATAAAGTTAGCAGAGCAGCAATTGCATATTTCTGGCTATGGGTGCAGGCTGATACACTGGGAAAGAAGAGCAGTAGCTACTGGATTACAACTGCTCAAAATGTCCACTTCTTACTGGAAAAATAAATGCTGCTTGTATTACAGATCTGATACGTATTTATATTTTGGGTTTTTTAAAGGAAAAAAACCAGACACTCAAACACATGTTGTTTGCCTTGGTGCTAGTGCTGGCAATGTAAGTGCTTGATGTCCAGATTCCTGACCCGCTTGATCCTTGGTGTTTAGGATCTTCATCTGCCTGAGTATTTCATTCACCTGAGAAGAAGCCAGTCAATGCTATGTTTTCTAGCCTACTGTCTGCGTTTGAGATTAGGTGCAGCTCTGCCAAATCTGTGGCTGCTGCTGTTGCATGTGTGGTGAGGCTTTTTTTATCTCATTTTGTGTCAATACATTATGTGCTGGTTATGGCTTTGCAGAGCCAAGATGTGTGACAATGATTTTATTATAAAAAACCCCTTGTGACTTCAGCAGTATCAGTGATCTCAATACTAGCAATGCTGGTAGCACATGTAAAGCTGCATCCTGGAGACATCGCTATCTTTATGCTGATGCAATCAAGCAGGCACAGATAGAACTGTAAGATGCAGTGGGGGAGAGCAAGGAAGCAGATAAAGCACCAGATAAACTCATACTTAAAAATGCCATCCTAAGGAAAACAGGGCTGTCGGCCTTGACCAAGAAGTTGTGGATAGGTAAGTGAGTTTCTTTGTTCTGATTCTCACTGGGCTCTGGAAACAGTTGCCTGAAAAATACAGATATTCAGTACTTCCTCGTGAAAATAAATTGCAGGGTGCTAAACTGGGTAACAGCTATTTTCATACCAAAGCTTATTTCAATGCCAATGTTTTGCATATACTTACAGGAAGAACTTCTTGTTTCCTGCAGAGCCCAGATCTCTTTACAGAATGAAACTATACTGAGAGGAAGAGAGAGGTGGGGGCCTTACTGGTTTCTAAATACCAGTTTTTATGTTGGATTTAAGCACATTCTCAAAGGAAGGTAAACAGTGTGCACATAAAAGAGGAAGAAATCAAATTCGGGTATGCTAATATCTACCCAATATTAAAATGTGTGAAGGCATAATTGATCTGGGGGATGGGGATGATGATCGACACAGGATGCAGGACAGCACACAGATGCTGCTGCAAAAGACCAAACCTGTAGCTGCATCTGTCAGGAGCATCTTCCTGCCTGAGGCAGTACCTAACACTAGATGCTTCAGAGAAAGCCTTAAGAAAACTTTCATGCATGAGTTGACACAATGCTCTTGCAGCTGATGTTGAGTAACTCCACACAGATGTTTGTTTGGGCTTTTGTTCCTTCTTCTCTCTTAAACTGTGTGACCATAACCAAACACAGCATCATCTGAGAACATTATGTAAGAATCCTACGCTGCCCATCCCCACCGTGTGGGCAGGTGGAGAGCTCAGTTGCTGCAATCAGTCCTCTCGTGAGTCTGCATTCTGTTTTGAACACCCTAGTTTGGAGCAACTGCATTAAGCCACATCCTCTGAGGAACCAAGTATCTCTTGAGCTGCAAAACGACCAGCTCTGTAGTAGCTAATCTCACCTGACAGTCTTCCCTGCGCATTATCTCCGTGCCTACAACTACCAGCTGGCAGTAAGGCGACTACAGAGCTGTACTCTCGTAGCAAGAGCCCGCGCACCGGAGGGCGGCGGTGGGGCAGGGGGAGCCGGGGCCGCAGGGCACGTGGGCAGCGGGCGCCCTCCTCCGCCGGGCCCATAAAGGCGGCGCGGCCCGCGGGGCAGCGAGCGGGGTTCGGCGGCGGGACGGGGTTGCGCGGCCCCCGCTCCTCCCGTCGGCCCCCGCGGACTGCCGGAGCCCTGCCCTACCCTACCCTACCCTGCCCTGCCCGGGCAGCGGCCGAGCCCCGCGGCCCCATGGAGATCTCGCTCAAGT
>VXAY01002814.1:0-24357 GCA_013399855.1 Oxyruncus cristatus | reverse complement strand
CCCGCCCGGAGGGAGGGGGGTCAGGGCGCTCCTTCGCCAGCGGCTGCGGGAGGGAGCGCAGCGCCCCGGGCCGGGGGTCGGGCCCGTCCCGCCGGCGGGGTCGCGATAGCGGGCGTGCCCCCTGCCCCGGGGGCGGCCCCTGCGGAGGGGCTGGGGGCGCAGCGGGCGGAGGTGCTGCTCCAAGCTCTTAATTGGGTCTGCTGCATCAGGTAGGTCCTGTCCTCCCGCCGGGGAGGCTGGTGAGCAGCGGCGAGGCTCGGCCGCTGCCGTGCCGGGGCACGGAGGGCACGGAGCGGTCCGTGTGTTCCCTGGTCCGGCTGCGCGGGGGCTGCGGCGGCTCCTCCCGCGGCAGCCGAGCCCTGGGTGACCTTGGCAGCTCTGCACAGGAGGGCTTTTCCCTAAGTTTCCAAGCTCGCTTTCCTGAGAAGCGCGAGGCGATGTCCTCCTTCAGGCGAGTGCTGAGCTTAGTTAGAGATCGTGAAGCTGAAGCGCAGGCTGATACGTGGAACTCAACTCGGTGTTATTTTTTTTTTTCCCCCTATTTTCCTCTCCTTCTTCCCCCCTTAACACCTCCTCAATCTCGTTAATACCTCTTCAAGAGGTGGAGCTCAAATATCTAAATGTTTCTGATCTGGAGCTCTGATGGACACTGTTAGTGTTGCTTCAGTAGTGAGTTACTCATTAAAAAAAAGTGACTGTGCTCACTTACTAAGTGTATGTTAGCTACTTGATGCAATGGGGCTTTTTCTGTTAGGTGAAGAGCTAAGTATTAAAAGCCTGTTTCATGAGTAGGTAGCTGCAAATTGTAGTCCTTACTGCTGAAACCTCTTCCTTAAGCAGAATTCTTAAGCGCCTGAAGTGTCTCGCTACAAAATGTTTTCTGAACAGACTGACCTACCAGCCACAGCAATGGTGGTTGAAGTAATGCAGCTGTTAGAACAGAGTTAGTAACAATTATATGTGACACATGACACCCGGATATGCATCTAAACATGCATAGTGGAGTTAGTCTTCATTCACAAAAAATTTGCTTCTGTCAATGCTTTACAAATATACTATGGAAACCTATTGAGAGGTGTGAATTACACTAGTGCATCTGAATTGAATTGTTTAATTTCTCTGTTTTGAGCTAGGTGCTTTATTTGGATTATTTTTAGATTATCAGCCTAATAGCCATTTGGTAGAACTAGATAGTTGTCACTGTTAATCTCTTGGAGCTTTTAAACTTATTTAATGCTTTGGTTGAAGGTTCCAGTTCTGCAGATTTAATGCAGTCTATTTAGATGTAATTTTGAATCTATCCTAGAAATGAATTGATTGAAAAACAATTGCTGTATTTGAGCTGTTGCCAGATGAATTATTTCTTAAATACTACACCACAGAACAGCTGTTCAATATTGGAACACAAAGTCCAACAGTTTTTTGTTTGTTTGCACTCTTTTTAGCGATTTGTCACTTTTGATATACTTTTACTGGAAGCCTGGGGGGAGGATTTTGCTGAAGTCTTGGAGTGGTCCTTATGTCATACCCTCATGCTTTAATTCTCAACCAGATCCAGCTTCCCTCTTTCTTTCCCACCTACTCCTATGACTTTCACTCTGTTCATTGTGTACCCACACAAATGTTTCTGCCTGTTCAAGAGAAGCTTGTTCAGGAGCAGCGATGTCTTTGGGTGTCAATGCAGGACTGAAGTGTGTATGTACCTGTTTCCTTGGACAGTGCTCCCAGAAATAATTATCATGTGCGTTTCTGTCAGGTGTGTTTATATTTTTCAAAGTTTTTGTATCTTAAACTTTATTTAAGCTAGTCCAATATGTTTTTAGTATAAATTTAAATAGAGATGCAGTTCACCGTTTCTTTTTCTTAAAAACTTCCCTTGTTTTTCCTACCTCAAAAACCAAAATAATTTTACCTCCCATCATCTTCATGATCGATTGATTTAAGGCTGTGTAATAAGGATGACTTTTGAACTTCTAATGTTAAAACAGATTTTTTGTTTTTCTCACTTCCTCTTCTGAGGAAACACCACAGTGTTAACTTCACTGTATTTTCTTGACTTAAATTTCTCTTCTTGCAGGACAGCTGGTTCTAGCAAATCAGATGTGCTTTGCAGTCTACAGTTTCGGCTTAAATAACTGTACACTTAGGACAGATGAGAACACAAAAAGTAAAAATGCATCTGGAAACTTTTGGTTTTGACCCTGAGAGAAAAAGTTATCCTTTATAAAATTCAGGACATTGGGAATGGTGTTCTGAAGACTAAATGGGGCTGATAATCAGTCAGTGTCAAATATAAGCCTCTTAACACATAAAGGGCGGAGAAAAATTACGAGTTTCTGATCTGCATGTGAAACAGGAAAGTTCTGAAAATTACGGTACTGGAAGATAGGGTTAAAATGATTGGGAGAAGGGGAAAGTTTTCAATGTCCCATTCAGATGAGAAGGAGAAACATAAGGTGATTTAAGACACTTACAACAACAGTCCTCTGTGCTTGGTCCTCTGATTTGTACGTGCCCAGATATTTAAATAAATAAATGGCTATGAATTTAGCCCTGAAAACTGCATGTTAATAACAGAAATGCGTGCAAAGCCTGCTCTGGGTGTTTAAGACACCTTTTTCTGCGTGTAGAATGTGGATTATTCAGACAGATGTGTTAATATATTTGAAACAGAACACATATTTGTTTCAAATATGTATTTTCAAGAAAGAGAGAAATGTAGACTTTACATTGCTATTACAGATACTCTTATTTATACCTGTCTCCTGATAGTTATTTGTCTAAATGCTGTTCTGATGATCTAATGTGGTTGAATGATTTTTAATTATGTGATCATAGGGAAATATTTTCTGCATTTTGCTGTAAAACAAATAGAAAACTATTCCAGACTTTTGATGTCATGTGGTGATCTGAGGTGAAACTGCATTGAGGAAATTGTCTGTCAAAGTATTCTGTTGGTTTCTAATTAATATGTTATTTATGGCAGAAATATGGTGACTGAGTCAGATTTAGATCTGAAAGAGATGGCTTTGAAAGAGGATTTGAAGTTTTACTTCATGAACCCATGTGAAAAATACAGAGCAAGACGTCAGATACCATGGAAACTGGCTTTGCAGATTTTGAAGATACTTATGGTCACTACACAGGTAATGCTTTGTTTTTACTCTGAATGAGAGTAGCAATGATGTGCAAGAGAAGCAGGTACGTGGTTCTGGGCCTTTGCCATCCCTGGATGTTTGTTACTGACTTGAAATTCCCACTTCAGTCCACAAAGAAAAAATATTATGAAAGGTGTTTCAAGGGGGAAGAATAACATAGGTTACAAAAGCCTCCTGGAGATTCTGGAGCAGTATTTGACCAAGTATTTTGCTTTTTACTCAACTCGGTGTTATTGAAAGTACTCTTCCCTGTACATCCAGCACTGTCTTCAGGTTTGTTGTCGTGTTCTTAGATTATAGTTTCGCTGGACTATTTCAAAAGTGATATTTTCTGATATGTAATCAGAAACTTGAAATGTACATGTTCAATGTGGAAATGCTATGGTCTGGGGCGATGATGGGCTGACTGGGCTACAGGAACTGGATGTGCCTCTTGCTTCTGTCATCAAATAATGCATTTGAACGGTTGGGTACTGTTTGAGGTACCAAGTAGAGGCAAAGAAGAGAGTATTTTTAAGCTGCGCTGGTGTCACAGTGTAGTTGGTTATTTTACAGTTCATTAATAAATAGTGACTGGACGTGGAGGGAAGCAAAATGGGACACACGTGTATCAGAAGTTATTTTTTCTGAATGGACATCTGACAATTTGCAAGAACAGCTAAATATATGTGCTGAATTGTAGGATTCCAGGTTTGTGCTTGATTGGCCCACTAAAATGAAGCATAACCCCGGCTCATGTGTCCCAGTGTTTTATTGACTGTGACAGGCTCTCTGGCCCCACTTCATGGGGTCTGGCCTCTGTTGCTGCTGTGCTGTGCCCAAATCCTGATGGGGCTTTGTCCACAGGCAGGAATAGGATTTGATGGTTGGTCTTTCTAGGCAAAAGTTCAGTTTTTTTGTTGCAGTTTCTCACTCTTTCTTCTACCCTACTTTTGTCAGAGTCTTGTGGGGCTTGGAAACTCCCTGCAGTAATGAGACAGGTTCACCTTTACTGCTTGTAAGCATTTCAAACCTAGGATGAAGGGTTAGCAGTTTAGGGCTTGGGGTATCCTCCTGCTCCTGTGCCTATGAAGAAACTCTTCTTGCTTGGTTTTTCAGCTTCTAGGTTCTGTTTACTTTCCTTGGTGATGATGGGGGGGGTGGGGGAGAGAATGGGAATGTCCATATGGCAGGGCAACACATGGCTTCAGCAGTAGCTCTTCTGTCTGCCGTGGCTTCTTTTTACAGCCTCCTTAATCAGCATCTGAGTCTGGATACTTTTTGTTGCTGTAGGGTACCACATAGATCTGCTCTAACCCTGTGCCATGCCAGAGGTAGAAAAGGTGCAGGGATTTGTCCCCTAGCAAAACAGAGCATTTCAGGGGTAGCAGGCTGTGCTCTTAAGTTAGCTCATCAGCCGTTTGCATCCTCCAGAAAGATTTCAGCAAATTCCGGTTAGAGTTGTTGGTCCAGGATATGTAAAAGTTGCATGTGATGTAGCTGTCCATTCAGTTGCTGTAAGTTTTGGAATCAGATTTATGTTTCTCTTACCCTGAATGTGGTAGCCTTGACTTTAGTAGTCTTATGGCATTAGCTAACATGTTCTTTGCGCTTATCGTAGCAGAGTTACAGCGACAGGCACCTGTCTGCTTTGTATTTACTATAATTGAGAGCTGTTCCCAAAGTGCTGCTGCTTGACCAGTATTCAAAATACAAATGTGTGTGGGTTTTTTTCTTTTTTTTTCTCTTTTGTCAGCTTGTTTATTTTGGTTTGAGTAACCAATTGGTGGTCTCATTCAAAGAGGAAAACACTGTTGCTTTCAAACACCTATTCCTGAAAGGCTATTCTGGAGTTGATGAAGATGACTACAGCTGCAGTATATACACACAACAGGATGCTTATGATAGCATTTTTTATGTTATTAATCAGGTACGTGTGTGTGTGTGTGTTTATAACTATGTTAAAGCTGAAGCTATAGCTATAAACTTCTGCTAAGGTTCTAGTTTTCTGTTTCCATTGTTGGATTTCAGTTTTGATATTTCAGCAAATCAGTGTAGATCTGGTGTCCTGAAATTTGTGTGCAGTTGTCTGCATTTTTGTCTCTGGGAGATGAATCCAAACCGGAATTTTATTCGGGTAGTGGATAATACCAAAATCCAGAAAGTTTGAAAATCTGTCATCTTGCATGAACTAAAACCTTGGTTTAGGTCTTACTTTGAAGACCTGTGGGCCTGAATATACCTATGCATGGTATTCAAAAAATTTGTGCTTACAGCCATACTGAATTGCAGCTTTGTAGTAAGCACCAGAGGCCTCAGAATGAGTAATACAGTACTTCCAGGACTGTAGGGGAACTTGCCCCGGTTAGGGATGGTATTTTAAAGAACAGTTCCTTTACAATTTTCAGAGGAAAGTGAACAAATCTAGGATGAAAATTCAGTAAACTTTTTTGTATTTAATATTAATACATTCAGAAGTTATTACGTGAATTACTGCCTGTGGAATATGAAACGTCTCTTGTGTTTGGGGATGATGATAAGCCCAGAAATTATTAACCCTGGATGAATGGAAAGTGACTTTAAACTTCCCTTCATTTTCAGTGGCCTTGGGACATCAGCTCTGGTGCTTGGATTAAAGTAGTGTTGCCACTGCCAGCTGTGCCCGGCAACATCTGGGATTTGCAGGGGAGCGAAGGGCTGTACCTCATTCTTAAACACCCAGTCATGTCGGGGCTCTTTGCTCCCGTGTTCTCTGCGTTACAGCAGAGCCATCAGCAGATCAAATGTGCTGCTCTGTGGTGCTGGACTCTCACTCCTGGCATGTTAAATGAGCAGTGAAGTAGTTTTCTCAGTCTCTCTTTGAACTCTCAACATTGCCACTGTTTCTGCAATAAACTGCGCTTTTTTTACTTCCTTGCTTGCTTTGTCTCCCTTTCCTTCTTTTGTAGGCACTAAGGCTGAGGTGAAGTCCAGATACAAGAAAGTAGAGAAATAATAGCTTTGTATCCTCAAGAATGAGCCAGTGTGTGACACAGGCATCACAAAAAGGTCTCTTCATAAGATGTCAATGTGGTATAAATGTAGTCATATCCTTTAAGGAGATTTAACCTGCACAATCTGTGTGCTTTAGTGTTGTAAGAATTCAAAAAGCATGCCTACGGGTGAATTTTATGACTAGTGCTACTTTTGTTTGTTTTTTAAAGGGTGCATTCTGGGAAGAGCCAAACCAGATGGCTCCTAAGCTAAAAGCAAGGGTTTTTTTATTTTGAGATGGGCAGCTAGAAGCCATGGATTTGGATGTTTTGTTTTGAGTTTTATTTTGAAATGCATGATTGGGTGGGTAAAGCGGAAGAATATGATACTGCGGAAGATATTAGTAGTGCACAGCTACAAATATAACAACAAACCAACAACAGAAAAACTCAAAAATACTTTTACACTTGGAAGAGTACACAGGTTTTTCTTGCTTCTCTACTGGGTTCAATCTGGAAGATTCTATTATGAGGAAGCTGTGTGAAGTTGTTACTCTTGTGCCCTGCCCTGTGGCAGAGGCTGTAGGACCAGGATGTCCTGCTGCCTGCTCTGTCTGGGGCTGCTTAGAAATGTTTAAACAGGGATCTTGCTTTTAGTTTTGCATAGTTGTTTGAAAGTGGCACATGGGTAACCCAGTGCCACATGCTGTGCTGTCAGGAGGGCAGAGCCTGAGAGCACACGTGGACAGAGCAATGGCTGCTGCAGGCAGTGATCTGGAGATGTCCTCAGAGGGGTGAAGAGCTGTGACTAACTACTGTTTCCACTCACTTGACCTGCCTTAGTCAGATTGAGGGGGTACAGAGGCCGTGCATTTTCTTCTGGGCTGTCTAAACTTGTTGCAAGCTCAGCTGTGAGTACTCGAAGCAGCACTGCAAGGCAGAGCTTTGGATAGAAGTGTGGTAGAAGTGTGGTAGTTTCTGCTGCAGTTCCTTTTGGACATGGAGCATGTGGCTGTTAATGACTGGTGGGATTTTGTACCCCACAAGATGGGCTAGTGGCCATAATGTCCATAGAAGGGGGAAATAGGATGACACTGAATGATGCATAATAAAAAAATTCATGTTGAAGGGGGAAATGGACTAATCTGTATCAAAACCAGCTGAACAATTTTTTTTTTAAGGAATATGAAACCTTGCCTGACTTAGTTCAGGCCTCTGAAAAGCTAAACGCTTTCTTGAGAGCAGACCAGAGCTGTACACTGCCCTGAGCTCTTTCACTAGGTGTGGTAATGATAAAAACTAATCAACTATTGTGTTGATGCTTTCTTCCTCAAAAGGCCATGGGTCTGTCTGGCTTCTCTTGGACAATGTTAGCTGATGGGAAGCTGAGCTGGAAGGCAACTCCCTGCATGGTTAGTCATTGATGTTCTCAGCTGTTGAGGAGCCAAGGGCAACCAGAAGAGCTGTGCTCCAGGGGCTTGCCTCATTTGTGCAGGACTGGAACATGTGAGTCCAGGGATCAGAGGGTAGACAGTAGACACCCAGAATGTGTGGAAGGCAAGACAAGAGAGGACTGGCCTTAAATGAAGTCTTGGTGATGCTCAGGGCTGATCCGTGTTTGGACAATGCTTGCTTTGGCACAGCTTTATTTGCTTCCACTTTTAGTCCTTGTTTTCCAAATGTATAAAGAAGGTGACTTGTGCTGTATTTGGATTAAGTGGAAAACGTAAGTACCTTCCTCATAGGCATGTTTTCAGCTGCTTCTGTGCTTCTGTAAAGCAGGCAGGTTAAATTATGTTTGGAGGCTGCTCAAGCTCTGTGTATGTTCCTTGGTTGCTGGTTATACAGTGAACACGTGACTTCCCTCTTCTGTAGTCACACAGGGAGCAGCTTTGGGTTTGATCTTGGCATGGATTTGGTAAGAAGTGTGCCTTGGATTATATGTAAAGTGATCAAGTTTCAAGTGGTGTGATAACTATCACTTTCATGAAAGCATAAGATATCCCTGGAGTGTGTGTGGTTAGCAGCAATACTGCATTGAAGCGTCTAATTAAAAGCTGTCTACTGGCTTTCTGTCTGGCACATCCGTGATCATTTGCAGGGAGCCAGTAGGTACAGGGCTCATGGTCACTGTGTCACCAGGATGCCTATGACTACTAATTAGTGGCCAGTAGCTCTCTAGTCTGTAAACTGAGTCATGGGACTCCCATCTCATGGGAAACTTTTATGTGAAAATAAACATTTTTTTTTTTTAAGGTAAAAACCTGTATTGATACGCAGAACTTTGAGGTTGCAATTTAATATATAATGCAAAAAAGATGACTATCTCTAACTTCCACTTCTGTTTTTGTTTCTAAACTAGTACAGGCATTTAAAGAACATATCCCTGGGGATGCTTGGTTATGAGCATGAAGGATCAGGTTTAAAAGTCTGTAAACAACAGTACAAGAGAGGTGCAATGCTTCCTTCCAATGATACGCTGAACATAGATGTTTCTACTGAAACAGGTGTGATACTGTTGTACTTGAAAAATGTCTTCCTGTGGAGTACTTATATTCTAATGCTATATCAGTAAAGCTTAAAAGCAATAGCTTTTTGTGTGGCAGTTACAGGAAAGTTCCCACACCTCTTGTCTATTTCCCTCTTGGTTTTTAGTACCTATCTAGAAATGGCACCTGTGCAGATTATAAGAGGCTCTCTTCAGACACTGTCATTGGTTTGTAGAGATCTTTAGGGTTGATGGTGTGGGAGAGGTTTTTGGTGTTTGTTGGGGGTTTTTTTAGGGGTGTTGGTTGGTTGGTTGGTTTTGTTTGTTGTTGTTGTTTTGGTTTGGTTTTTTGTTCGGTTGGTTTTTTTTTTAGCACAGCTCCCCCCACTCTGTGCAGAAGGTTCAAATACAGAATTCTGGGTGCTGCTCAGTCTGTACCATCAGTGGGTGTGTGTCCTTACTGCCTCTCAGAGCTGAATCCTGACTGCTTAGCTGCTCAGGAGTTAATACACAAATCTACTTCTGACCCCACTAGTTGGGCCTCTGTATGGATAGGTTTGCTTAAAATTAATATTTGCTTGATTAAGACTGTACACCCTGATTATCTCAGTTTTGTGCTACTTTTTATGTGAAGTTTTTAAGATTATATCTTTTCCTCTCCTCTTTCCAGAATGTGTCTTTTTGAAGCCAGAGGAGCTAGCTGGTAAGAAGGCAGAACTGAAGCTGAACTCTTCTTTTTTCAATCTTGAATTTTACAGGTAATGTGATGGGAAATTTTTTTTTTTGGTATTTCAGCTTGTCCTTTCATATTAATATGATGGATTTTATTATTTGTGCAATTTGTGTATGTGTGTACTTTTTTTAAATTTTGTACAATATTTAAATATTTTTATACACTGTTTCAAACATTCAGGCTTATACAGGTTGAAATCTCCTTCAAGCTGAAAGGCATTGCTCTACAGACAATCCACGCCCGTGAATTGCCTGACTGCTATGCATTTCAAAACACTGTAAGTGAATATGGGCTATGGCACTTCCAGCACTGTGTAACGAGAGCTTAAGCTCAGGTGTAGGTATCATCCTCCTATAGGGACTGCAAGAAAGATGCAGTTGAGCCCGTCCTGACCTTTAGCCCGCCTTCCCAAAGGCTGCTGAAACGGTGTTGCTCTGGTGTTGTTTTGTAACATGTTCAAGTTGTGACTTTATAACCTGAGAAGGGAGTAAGGAATTGTTCTTCTTCTAAATGTTAAATGTGGAGGTTGGCTTCTTGGAATACTGTTTATTTTGCAATACACGTCATGTTCTTAAATTACATCTACACCATCATTTATAGTGACAACTTTCTTAAAGCTTACCTGACCAACAATATTAACACATACTGTGTCCAAAGCACTTAGCAGAATTTGTTTTCTGGAATGCAATCTTGCTACTCTTGTTTCTGATACAGTTCTGTATTTTCAGATAACTTTCAATAATAGAGCCCACAGTGGAAAAATCAAAATCTACTTTGACAGTGACACTGATATTCAGGAATGCAAAGACTGGCACATATTTAGCCCTGGTAAGTATGGTGCATGTGTGTTTGCATGCCAGCAGTTAAGCGTCTCCCGTCACTTTTCCTGATCTATAACAGTCTGTTCAGCAAGACATTGGCCATCCTGTTCATATTCCTCCTGCCCTTAAAACAAGACAATGCAACTTGCCTAATGCAACTCATTACCTCTTGCTAATTAAGAATTAGGAAATGGTTTCTTTTGTGAGGGTGTTGTGGTGAGATGGCACGTTCAGCTCTGTAGATCACTGTGTGTTAGCAGCAAGTTCTACCTGCAAGAAGGATCTTTCTTCAATAGATTTTTAATTGTTCTGCTGCTCTGAGATTACTCAAATAATTTTATCCACTGACACAGGTAAATTTGCAACTGAAGCCTTCTGCAGCTTTCAATTTTTTTTCCTCTAACTGAAGCATACTATTTCTGACAGTGGATTTTTATTTTTTTACCGCTGCTGCTAGAGTTAATGATGTTCATGAGCAAAGGCTGGCATCTGCCATGTATTTCTAGTGTTAGGACTTGGTCTGACGTGAAGTGAATGTGCACAAAAGGCCCCTTAGAGGAATAGTAGCTGTGACAGCACTGTGCAACTGCTTCTCCCATGTGTTGACTTGCTGTAAAGGACTGTGATGGAGCAATGTTTTTTGTTGTGCTATGGAGTATCTTGATTAAAAAGTGTGTCAAGTGGCCTGCCTTTTGCCTAAGCAAAGCCAGCTTTTCTCTGATAACACCATGTTGTACTGATATTCAAGTGGTATCTTATTGTACGTTCTGAATAACCACAAAATGTCTTGGCTTGCTTCTGTGTACACTAATTTTTTTGTGACTGTCTTTCAAATAGTTGTTCCATAGTTGTTTATTTTGCATCTAACAAGTAGCTGAGGGAGCATGCATAATTCTGTAACACAGGTGAGTTGAAATGTTATTACAACAACTAAAAATGAGTTTTGGCCTGTATTTCATATAGTTGAAATTGTATGTTGTGAAAAAGATAGGGACAATTGATGTGAGGAAGCAAAGGAAAACACCTAATTTGGATTCACATGATGGCTTCTAAACTTGTGGATGAAAAGAATACAGTACAGGAAGTCAAGCAAGTTTTGTATTGCAGGCTAAGGTGGGAATTTTCTTTTTAATTAAATGATACAGACCAAACCTGCATTTATTTTAGCCCATGTAGTTGTAACACTGTGAGAACACAGATGGATAGGTGAAAAAGGGGATACCTGTATTAATATACCCATTTCGGGTTTTATTTTGAAGAACATGAACTTGATTTTTGTTCTTGTGGTCCAATCTCCGTGACCGTCTTGATGCAATTCTCTGCTCAGTTGTGCTGAAGATATGCTTGCAGGAAGAATATATCTTACAACCCATTTGTTTATGGAGTGTGAGTGTTCGAGCACAAATTGTTACAAAATGTCACATAATTGGCATTTAAAGAGATGTGAAAAGATTAATCGTACTCCATTTCTTTGACTCTTTACAGTTCTCCAGAAGAACACTCAGTATATTCTAGTCTTTGATGGATTTGTCATTTTATGTTGCTTTACTTCTCTCATCCTCTGCACACGATCCATTGTTCTTGCCTTGAGACTACAAAGGGTAAGCACAGTGCTCGTGATCTCAGTACTTATTTGGTCTCTGCCTTCTTTGCTGCTGGTCTTTTGAAGGGGTATGTTTGTTGAGTAACGTTTTTTCAGTAAACTGAAAAAAATCTGTTGCAAGATGTTCTTCTCATACTGTTATCTCTGAACAGTTGCGAGCTGAATTGGTTTTATTTCTCTTTGCGTAGTGCTGTAATATGAAGTTTTTGTTGTATCTCTCAAGGGCAAAAGAAGGACCCTTTTTTTGTCCAGGATTTTACAAAGAAAGACTTCTGGGTCTTTTTTGCTGTGAACAGCCAGCGTGTCCCGCACCTCCAAAACACGAATTCCTTCTTGCTTGGTTCAGAGTAGAATTTCCCTAGAGGTTTTGTAATAAATTAATGTCTTAATGAACATCCCTCAAAGCCAGGTCCAACTGGAGGGAATGTAAAGTATAGCATATAGTCTAACTCTGTCTGGGGTTTTTGTTTGGTTTTGTTTGGGGTTTTTTTTAGGTGATCGGTTGTTTTGGGGGGTTTTTTGTCTTTCTGGGGCTGGAACCACCTTTTTTCAGTTCTTCTTTCCTTCTTCTCCCCTTATAACACCTGATCCATCTGCTGTCACCTTCTTCTCTTCTCAGCTTCCTTTGCAGACTGGGACTAGCTCTGTCCAGCTTCCTCTCAAGCTGCTTGCAGAGCTTTACGTAAGCAGACTTGGTTTTTCTGGTCAAAATACTGGTGCATAAACACAAGCTGGACCCTGAGATGTGCCAGCTTGTACCTAGTAATTAGCACAAACTTTGTAAGCATGTGGCTTATGAGAGAAAGAGTCCAGGGTAGATAGGATATAAAAGCACAGACACTTGTTTGTCTTGTTCAATATATCCTTTTCGTAGCTTGGAAACGAGACCAAGGGTGAAGAGGACACAACTCAACAAAGGCATTGTCAAACTGCTGTCAGGAATAGGGGCATCACATCTATTCGTAGCAGAAAGAGCATGTGAAAGCAGATGGGCAGTGTTGGGCATGGAAATTACATTGTTTGCTCTATTGGAAATGAGAGCTCTTGTCTTGTAGTTGTATTTGAGTTATTGCCTTTTTCAGTTCTTTAGTTCAATGGCCTTGCTCTGCTGGAGTGGGACAGAAACTATTGTAGCTAACAGGACATGCTTAGGCTGGGGGGAATGATTATGAAGTCAGCTGTTCTGTGGAAAGTTTGTTTCCACTGGCTTAAACCCATCTTAATATTTTTTTTCTGTTTATTTCTGTTGCTATTGAGAATTATTTTTAAACTATTATTCCAGCAAATACTATAGGAAAAGGGGGTATGTGAAACTTGAGCTTTGCTACACTAGGGCATCTGTACGTATTTTTCATCTAAGGTGACCTGTAACTAAACATCTGAATTCTTGTCTATAGAGATTTGTGAATTTCTTCTTGGAGAAGTATAAGCGTCGTGTCTGCCATGCTGATCAACTGGAGTTCATAAATGGATGGTATGTCCTGGTAATTATCAGTGATGTGATGACAATCATTGGGTCAATCCTAAAAATGGAAATAAAAGCTAAGGTGAGAGTTTAATACCTCAGCTAAACCACTAGCCTTGTTACAACCATGTGTAATGTGCTTTAACTTGGGGACAAATGAAAGTGAGCTATAATAGTCAATAGTCATCTGTTTACTTTTGCTGGTTCATTTCCTACTGCTGCTTTGACCAATAGCTGCTTTCAGTCACTCTCTTCCCCAAAGTCTTTCAGTAAGCTATTTAAACATCCTATTTCCACAGTGCTAAGACCCCTAATCCCTGGGATAGGACAGGTGGGTAGACAGTTCCTATCAAAAACCCCCAACATTTTGTGTTGTTAGTTCTTTGAGAAGTAGTAGCACATACTAGTACAGGGAAAACAACAGTTGTCCCCTTGGGCACAACAGGGGTCTTGATGGCTTGTAGGACTGGAAGAATGGCTGTTACAGCTTACTTTCCTGGCAGTCTTAGGCACAGACTGTCACCTGCTCACCTCAGTCTGGGCTTGCTGAAATCAATGTGCTTTGTCCAACTCTTTAGGAGGCTTTTTGGGTTTGTTTGGTTTTTTCTAGGGTTTTTGTTTTTGTTTTTTTGTTGTTGGTGGTGGTGGTGTTTTTTTGTTTTGTTTTGGTTTTTTTTTTTTTTTTTGCTTCAGTGGATGTCTGTCAACAATTCATGTGTTCACAAAACTCTGTATTCTGGGAAGGACAGAGTAGGTAGTGTGCTGCTCCTGTTTCACGTGTACTAAGGCTCAAAGGGCAGGTGCCCAGAGCGGCCTTCAGAGGAACACTCAGAATCCTCTGGCTACATAGTGAGGTGGGGAATGAGGGTAGGAAAACATGAGCTAGATGTCTATCTTGTGCTTATTGCAACCAGTTCTAGCCTTCTAAAGTAAAGTGCAAGTAGATTTAGAGATATAAATACATGTAGCATGAAAACAGTTGTAGTCTCAAGAGTCACTTCTAATTTAAATGATGGCTTATGTTTTTCTCAATACTGAATGAGAGCTTCTCTGCCTAACAATAGCATATAGTAACCTTTTTTAAACAAAAATTGAGTTATTAAATCTAATTTTGAAACTGTTGTAACCAGACTAAGGGCTTTTGTTCTTCCAGACTTCATGCAAAACTTCAAAAAGTCATTTGCAGCACAGTTGCATTTGAATGATCTCAGTAAATAACTGCAGTTCACATTGATCTGATTTTTGTGATGTAGCAACATCCTTTCAATATTGAACTGCCCTGCTTTGTTTGTTTGAACTGCTGGAACTTGAATAGCTGTCAAGCTGACATACCTACTGCTTTGTAATTTGACTACCTGCTCTATTTGGATCCCTCAGAACCTCACAAGTTACGATGTCTGCAGCATTTTACTTGGAACATCAACTTTGTTTGTCTGGGTTGGAGTCATCAGATACCTGGGATATTTTCAAACCTACAATGTAAGGCAGAAATCAAACGTCTAATAATTAAAGCATATATATATATACTAATGTCACTTTTATTCAGGTCTCTCTAATTTTTTGCCTTTTTTTCCCTTCTCTTTCGCTCCGCTCTGACTTGTAGGTACTCATTTTAACTATGCAGGCATCATTGCCAAAAGTGATAAGGTTTTGTTGTTGTGCTGGGATGATTTATCTTGGCTATACTTTCTGTGGCTGGATTGTCCTGGGACCTTATCATGAAAAGGTACGTCAGCAGTATCAGTCCTTTTCTGGTCTAATGATATGTCTGTGTGTGTGTATAGCTCCAGTTATAACAACAGAAATGTATCTTAAATTAATATTTCTGTATAAAAGCTGTAATGTGAACATGGGAGTGTTTCTCCTTCCATACATACCTTCTGTCACCTGCTCCTTTTGATGAAATAACTGTATTCCTGCTTTTACTGCGTGCTTGAAATCAGTGTCATCTCCTACACCAAGCTGTTTTTGTAATGAGTGGATGGTTTACCCAGGCCTGGAGAGGACTGAGGGGAGACCTCATTGCAGTTATAACTTCCTCGTGAGTGGAAGAGGAGGGGCAGGCACTGATCTCTGCTCTGTGGGGACCAGGGACAGGACCTGAGGGAATGGCCTGAAGTTGTGCCAGGGGAGGTTTAGGTTAAATATTAGAAAATCACCAGAGGGTGATTGGGTGCTGGAACAGGCTCCTGAGGCCAGTGGTCACAGCACCAAGCCTGCCAGAGTTCAAGAGGCATTTGGGCAATGCTCTCAGGCACATGGCATGACTCTTGGGGATGGTCCTGTGCAAGCCCAGGAGTTGGGTTTGATGATCCTTAAGGGTCCCTCCTAACTCAGCATATTCTGTGGTACTGTGTGATCTCTTTCGCCCTCTTCTGGCAATCCCAGTTCAGCTCACTGTTCTTTTTTTTTTCTTTTTTTTTTTCGAATCTCCTTGGCTCTGACTTTGTTTTTCCAAATCTTTCCCATGCCATGTAACTTCAGCCCCTAAATTATGACTCATAAAGGGGTGGATGAATGCTTGTCTTATTTACTTTGCTTCCTGTGTGTGGGTGTGTTGTGGATTTGTTTGTTTGTTCTCCTCAGGTTAGTATCAAAGTGTGTGCCTGGCATGTCTTGTCTGAAACCTGAGTGCAGGAGCAAGGCTTTGTACGTTCTAAAACACAAGCAAAAACAATCCTAAAAACAACCCTGTTTGTTTTTCCTCTTGGCAGATGCCCTATGTGACAGTTTGCAAAAAAGCAGGTTCATGTTTTGTCAAATTCTAGATGTCTGTTAAAGACTGGCAAATGTAAGAGTTCTTATTCTTGATCTCTGGTTACACACAGTATATATGTAACAGAGAGACATGCTGCAGTGCTTGATTCAGATTCTTGTGCCCCACATCCCCCCTGAGCTGTTTCTCTTCTTTGAGCAATGTAGGTATTAAGTCTGCACGTGTTCCAGGTTGATGACAATATATTTCTCTGTGGGATGCTGGATGCAGTGGGATCATCTGCCACACTAGAGGGTCAACTGTTTAAACCAGACAGAAGATAATTAGTGTTGTAACTTCCCCACAACAAGTATGTGAATCATCTGAGCAAAAGGAAGTGTAGTCAATAATGTGCTTATCTACGAACATGCTTACCTACATCTTACCAAAGTATTGGAGATCAATGTCAAGGAAAGCAGCTGTAACTGTGGGGGGTTCCTGTTCCTACCAGTTCCCCAGTGTCCCATGGGAAGGTGATGTGATGCTGCCCAGGGCATGGCTGGCTTCCTGGAGCTCTCCAGCCACCAAAACTGGCCCTGGTAAGAAATGACAAGAGCCTTCCCCGATGTGCACAAACACCAGAAAGATCCTTATGCTCAAAAATACAGAAATATATGTGTTGGTTTTTCTTCTACTACAGTCAGAGTGAGTGGGTATTCTGCATTTTGTGTTTGTCAATCCAGGTCTTACAGGTGAGCAGTTCTTAGCAGGTCTCTGTATCTGCATCAAAACTTGTGGGTTGCTCAGAAATTACCCATGCCATGCCCCCTTTCTTATCAGGTAATGTACTGCTGAGTTTCACATGGCTTTAAAATTCAATAAAAACAGTAATAACAAAATAAGCCATAGGTGTAAACCAGACCTGCTGTTCCTGTGCAACAATATGTTCTCCTTACAAGCACATGCCTCTTGACATCTTCTCAACATAGGGCCACAGCTCAAGTGAGTGTAGTCGTTCTACTTTGTTAATAATAATCATATTAAAACATTGTGTATTAATTTGTATTGTCTGATAAAGTATGGTTAACAAATCCAGTTATTTGGAGAGCCAGAGCAAGAGGGGAAAGTGTGCTCACTGGGTAGCTGAATGGAATTTAGCCCCAGGACAAATTCCAGCTTGGGGAAATGGAGTTTAGAATTTAAGAGAATGTCCTTGAAATGAAACCATAATTTCTGTGCAGGGTGTATTTCAGTAGCTTCACAATCCAGCTGTAGATTGTACCTACAGCTCAGAAAGTGCTTTGGGAATAGATTGTTATTGCATGACAAATCTAGTTTAGACCACTCAAGCTCTGGAACCTTTTATACTACCACTGATTCCTTAATTCAGTATTGATTTATTACACATAATCCAGTATGCTGCAGAGCTGGGAAACCAGAGGATGTGGATTCTGCTTCCAGCATACTACCACTGATTTACTGTATACATTCTGTGAAATCACCTAATCTGAGCTTTGGCAAATGGAACGATAGTTTTCTGCTGGCCTAAAATTCTTAAAGTTCAGTAACTTTAACTTTCTGTGGTGTTCAGATAGTGACTGTTTTGCCTGTTGAGCATTACAAGTTTATTTCTTGATAATAAATCTTATGTCTGATGTCAATATCATGCTTAGTCAAGATTATATTTCTCCATGGTTCTATTACTAATAAGTATGTTTTGGCCTGAATATACAGTAAACTGTGGTAGCATTTGATTGTCTGGGTTGGATTTTTTCTTCTGCTGTGCATAAAAGTCAGTGTTATAAAAACAGAAGTGGGGGGTTTTTTAACTTTCCCTTTAAATACGGGTGATTGATCTTCACATTCTACCAATAACTTCTATTTTTCATTTTCTAGTTTGAAGATCTGAACACAGTGGCTGAATGTCTGTTTTCTCTGGTCAATGGTGATGATATGTTTGCAACATTTGCTCAAATCCAGCAGAAGAGCACGTTGGTGTGGAGATTCAGCCGGTTATATCTATATTCCTTCATTAGTCTGTTTATATATATGATCCTCAGCCTTTTTATTGCACTTATTACTGACTCCTATGACACCATAAAGGTAAAACATTTGTTTTCTGTTACATTTCTAATCAGATTTGTATTCATTCTTGCTAATTGCTCAACACGATACTATCCGGTATTAGTTATGATGAGATTACTGAAATCTTTTAGTTTAGTCCGTGTCAAGATTGGGGGGTTGACTGTTAGTCATTCAAATGACTAAGCAATAATTGGTTTGAAAAATTATCCCATGTGTGTCAACATTCTGTTTTCCGCTGCTTCACCTGGCTTCAGTAATGTAACAGCTAATGGAAGCGTAAATGGAGGGACGAATGGAAAAAATTTTTAAGTATAGATACATAGAGCTAGATGAGCCTTGTTTGGAGTGAATGTTTCTTCTCATAGCATCAAAAGATGAGGTCAGGAAGGGTTTGCTGATATCTCAGATATATGCCTTTGGCAGGAGTTTGGCAAGGTTCAACCAGATAACTCAAAGTTCATTTAAGACCATCATTAAGACTCATCTGGCTTGCTTAATGTGCTGCTTGGAAATGTATGGTTAAAAGGAAATATGTTCTGAAAGACCCTTCTCATTCAAGTTAAAATTGCGCCATCCATTTCCAGTAGGAACAGTCTGAAAATGAAGCCAAGTTTTCAATAATTACCTTTTGTTCTTGACCTCAAGTGCTGTCTCCCCTTTGTGCTCCTGGTGCCTCAGTGACCAACGGGAAGGCAACGTGGATCATGCTCTTCAGCTCTTGTCTTCGTGTCAGAGAAACAAGCCAGCAGAATAAGACTGGTCTGACATGAACTATGAGTTCCAGAAAGCTCCACTTTCTAAGCATCTCCAAATATAACTTAACTGTCTGTGCTTCTGAGTTTACTGGATGATCTGACCTGCAAAGCTGTGTTTTACCGTTACTCTTCCCTCTAAGCACTTCATGTGGATCAATTGGGAGCTATTTCAGTATGCTGAACTTGTGTTTTTCATAGCATTTCTTCAGCATGGCGATGTTGAATACCCACACTAGGGCCCTTCAAATCCAGCATTAGAGTTTTTAGGGAAAACGATCCCACTGTGAGCACAGCAGCTCTCTGTGAACAAGGGAAAGTCAATTAACGCCAGTATGACCTGAGATCACTTGCTTGGCCTTATGGACAGCAAACAAAATATAAGAGAACCTCTGAACAATATGAATTTTCTGTCACTTAGGGTGCTTTGTCCCATCAGCTATATATGTGGTGTTTATGGGGTGGGATTGGGCTTTTTCCTTTCTACAGCAATACTGGACAATTTAACCAAATAGTCTGGTTTTACTATCACACTCTATAGGAAACTTCAGAACATGTTGTGCCCAGTAACTTCTGGAGTGTTCTAGATAAAATGCTTTTTCTTTCAGAAATACCAACAGAGTGGTTTTCCAGTAACAGATCTACATGAATTTCTAAAGGACCATGACAGTGCTGGCTACAGAAAAGACCAGACTTCTATGCCATTCTTCTGCTGCTGCAGGAGGTCAGTAGTGTGTTTTCCTGAGAAGTACATCAGTTGGTATCTCACTGCAGAGTGCTGTGTCACAAATGCTGGAGCATCCAGAATTCAGCCTGTGTGATGTTTGGATGCTTTTCTTCCTCTTGTACTCTACTTGGTGTTAGATCTTTAGTTAGCTGATGATAGAACAATTCTGAGCTTAAACACATGTTTTAAGTGTTATACTCTTACAAAAAATACCATGCAGAACCTGATGGAAGGACTGTGGAGTACACCAAGGATTCAGGAACAAACCAAGACTCTGCTTCTTAGGGTTTTGAAAGTCATGTGTTTCTAAAAAGATTTACTACTAAGCTTGGAGTAGTAGCAGAAAGCCAGAGAATATGTGGATCAGCCAGGAACTGGTGCTTAATCCCAAAGCTATGCTGTGTCTATAAGGCAAACTGTTTGAATACCATCTCTCAGAATAATGGAAACACACTGGTGTCTTGTTGCTGCCAAACTCAGGCCTGGCAGTGGTCCTTTTTAAGGTGGTGGTGAGAGATGAAACTCTCACCTATTGTTTGCTGGTCTGAGAGTTGATTCTTAGAATTTTGTGTCTGCAGACACCTAACACCTCACAACCAGAAAGGAGCATGTGAGATGATGGGCAGGTATCCCAGCAGTTACTGTGGACACTTGAAAGCCAGCTAGTTAACAAGAACTCCAGCCAGTTACAGCTTCAGGTTTCACATGAAAGGCATTGTTCAGAATTAGATTTTTGTCTGCTGGATCGTAATAAATATACTTCAGTGTAATGCACTGCACAGTACTGAGGGCACAGCCTTTGTAGTTAGAGTGAAAATCTGGAGCTTTTGCTACTATGGCAGTTTCTGCTTGATTGTCCTAGTGCAGGTGTTGGGAGTTGCTGAAATGGGAGAGCATAGAACAGAAGGACCAAAACTCACCTTGTGTGGGTAAATGCTTCCTAGTACATTTCTTGCTGAATGGAGAATTGTGAACTTTTTTTCTTTTGCAGACAACAGAGTGATGATGACTTGATACTTATTAATTCATGATTGCACATTGAAATTCACCACTAACAAATGCAAAGAGAGCCTAGTGGTACGGAGAAGAATAATTCTCCAAATTGCAATGAAACCCACCATCTGGACCTGCCTCATGAACAGACTAGTCTTACCTAATTAAGGGTTTTTTGGGGAAAAAAAGCTACTAATGTGACATCAGCTGGCTAACATTCAGGAGAGCCCAGAATCTGTGTCTGGAGGAGAGCTATGAAGAACTCTGTATTATTGCTTCAAGTTCTGTCACATTAAAGAAGACTTATCCTTGAGCATTGTCTGTGGGAGCTCTGTTTGCTGATCAGCTCTACGGGGAAGGAAAGTGGCCCTGAATGAACTGTTGTTGTTAATAAGGAAAAGAATTAAATGAAAATAACTTTCATAAAATAATTCTATGTTAAAAAGTATTAAATAAAAGGTAACCGAGTAAAGAGGAGCTTTTCACTTAAAGTGACGCATTCAGCCTGTCATTTCTACTTGGCACACTTCATTTATTTGAAAATAAATTTATGTAAAACTAAAAAGCTGCACAAAAGTGCAAAATAATTGTGGTTCTCCCTCTTGTATATCCTTTTAACACAAACCACTCATAGGTCATAATCTATTCTTTAATAGCTTTATTAAAAAGCAGTTTGTTATCCTTTTATTGGCTGTCTTTTCTATTATACCCACAATATTTGATTTTTACTGTGTCTGGATTAAACTTACTGCTTTAGCACTTCCAGTATAGTAGTGCATAGGTATTAACCAGGTACTTCTGGAGACTTTCAGGGGTGCTGAATGCCCCTGGGGTGGGTGGGCTATCATATCAGGTACTTCACTTTGTCCACTATCTGCTCCCTAAAAATACTCCTTAGTAGATGATGTCAGTGTGTTGGCTAGGACTTGGTCTTGCTATATGTGTTCTTTACTGCTGATCATCTCTGCAAGTGTTAGTGTTACGAATGGCAAAGGCAATTCAAAACATTGAGTGAGGTGAGTAGCAGCTTTTTTTTTCCTTCCCTGTTTGTTTTGTTTTTTAAATCTCCTGCCTTGTTCTTACCTTCCTAACTATGAAGGTTTTTTTGTTGAAAGGGAATGCCATTTTAGCTTGCTTAGGCTGCAGCTAGGTGTCCAAAACAGGTATTTTTCATGTGAATATTTTGATGCATCCAGGCTCTACAAATATAAATGCTTCTCTTTCTGAAGTGTCTTTGGGACAGAATCTTCTCCCTATTCCAGTCTGAGCAATGCATTTCAGTGGCCTCATCTGTTACTAAAGCTTGTGGCTATAAATGAAATTGCTACCAATAACCAAGACTTTGTGCTGTTAGCAAAGATTTTCTGTAATTGTCTTTTCATCAAACTGATGCTAATTGCATGATCTGGAACAGAGGATTACTGTCTTCCACTCAGGACAGAAGAGTCAACTTTTCTCCTAGTGTTCATCTGCAGAACTTGTTTGGGTCAATGTTAGCCTTCTAGTGTATGCTCTGGGGCCCTGGGTAACCCAAGTGCTTTTCTGCAGACTTTAGAATGATCAGCATTAACTGATTGCCAGCAGTTTCTTGTTCCACACTATGCACAGCCTTTACTTTGTTGTGCATAAGATGCTGGTGTTTTCTGAGTTTGCTGCCATTTTACTGATAGCTTTCTGGAATGTCTCTAAATCATACAGTTCCAGCACATCTGAAAATGAACTGTATTTTCCTTACTGCCCTGCCCTCTACCAGTACTTAGAGAAATCTGAGGTGAGAAACTTGAATTTAGAAAATGCAGATACTAATGTTCTGTATGTGGATAACTAGGCATATAAGGTATGAACAGTGTAACAGGCTCATTGCCTCCTGAGGCCTTGTGCCTCTCTTCCCTAAAGCAGGTGAGGTACATCCTGTACCCTTGGCGTTGTGAGCCACAGTGAAGGAGCTGTGGCTCCTCACTCGAGCTCCAACTCCAACTGTCTCTTTCCAATTTTAGTAGGACATTGAATGCAACCTGCCAAAGCCATTGCTCAGATAAATACTTGTTTGTTAGAGAATCCTCAGGGAATGAGGAAAAGTGTTATCAACACAGATTATAATAACGTATTTGTAGAGAACACATTTCCTAACTCATTTTAAGACTTAATTTCTGTAATGGAATCATAAAGCTTTCTCGTCCAGTATTGATTATTTTTTTATTGTTTAAAATGTATGAGCTGCTTGCTAGGTAGACTGCTGCTTCAGCCCTACCATATTAGAGCAGGTCACTAATGTGTGGTAGAAATGGAAAACTAATGGCACAGAAACTAATGTGTTGTCTTCACCATCTGGTGTTCTGGGGGTTTTTTCCCTGTTGGAAAAGAAAGATAAGAGCCACTTGCTGGCTCTTATTACTGGCTCTCTATTTTACAGAGAATAAACTTAACAGGAAATCTGGCATCTGTTGACTCTTAATTCTGCACATTAATACAGGTTTGAACACAGTTACTAATTGATAGGTGGTCTCACTCCAGCTGCTGAGGTGGTGCTGCAAAGTAATGAAAGCAGAACTGGAGCATAAACTTTCGCAAAGTGCTCTGAAAAAAACCCTGTGGCTTTCCATTGTCTTGTTCTCTGGGAATAAGAAGCTTTTGCTAATTGCTTGTAAGACTTAACCAAAGGAGAAGAGAAATGGATGAGAGATTGAAAAGGCTGGATTAGGAAGAAACAGGAAAGAAGGAAGAAAATTTCCAAAGCCATCTTCAAGGTGAGCATTCAAGTGAGGGGGACAAGGCAAATAAGAGTTTGGGTTCTTACTTTGGGGTATTCCTTTTTTTGGATGAAACAGGAAAGGTGATGGAATGGGGTCTGTTTGGCATTTCATATATAATGTTCACGTGCAAGGCTGTACCTAGGCTTTAACTCTGTCTATGTTTCATGCTAGAATTACCAGGATTTCTGAGAAGTGGGGCAGAGATGTTCTGCTGGTATTTTCTTTTGCCAGTTCTCCAGCTCTGAGAAGGCACATGTGTAGGTCTGCACTTCTTGGATATATGTCTGCTGTCCATAAGTGATTCAGGTAGGTGGCAATGGGTCAGATCCATCTGATCATGGTCCTCAGATAAATTTGGTCTTGTAATACCTTCTGCATTTGCATTTGACTTGTCCTTCATTGCAGAGCTGTGTGTTCTCGATCCTGCCCGTTAGAGGTGACACGAGCCTCAAGGTTTCTGTATCACTGTGTTGGGTGTGAGGTGGTTCTTGCTTGCTTTCTACACTCTTTAAAAGAACAGCTACGTGTGATGCTGTCTGTACTGTCCAGATCTACTCGCAGAAGTTATTGCAATTTTATCTGAGTCTTGCTTTTGTTTCCTAATGCGTGAATGATGATGGATCTTCTGACGGGCTTTTCGCGCAGCCCTTTAGGTTTGCTCACCTCCCCATCTCGCTCGTGTGCCCCGGGGCTGCCCGCGCCTCGGGCAGAGCCAAACCTCCTCACCGGGGGGGAACAAGCGCATGGGAGAGCTTTCCTGCTGGTCTCGGCGCGGGCCCGGGGCAGGTGCGGAGCGGGAGGGCGCCGGGGAGGGCAGGGCACCCCGGGAGCTCACTGGATCCCTGACCCCGGGCTGGTGGGAGCAGCGCTGCGGGGCTCGGCAAGGCGGGAGAGAAGTTCTCGGGGGGCTGCGGAAAGCCTTTCGCCCTTCTCCTACTCGTCTGCTCCTCCTATGCCTCCTTTCCCTCTCCTGTTCCTCTTCCTCGCCTCCTATTCCTATTCCTCTCCTCCATTTGTTCCTCCTTTCCCCTTCCTGTTTCTCCTTTCCTATTCCTCTTCTCTTATTCCTGTTTCTTTCCTCCTCCTCTTATTCCTCTCCTCCTCCCATTCCTCTCCTCCCTCTCTTACTTCTC
>VXAY01002813.1:52129-83307 GCA_013399855.1 Oxyruncus cristatus | reverse complement strand
CCAGGCTTCAGAGTTCTTTCCTGTCAGGGATCAAAAGATTCCGAAGGAGACCTGGGAGAAGTGGAAGAGGACAGTATATGCGAAGCAGAACCTATAAAGAAAGATACAAGCATTTATGGACTGTTTCGTTACCGCGATAATTCTTAGAATAATTGTTAATGCATGTTTGGATTGTTGTACCCCAGTTCTATAACGTTTTTCCCCTCAGTTTATCCAAGTTTTATTCAAAATTCCTGATTGGTCCTCATTTGGTGCATTGCACCATTTCCCATATATGACCTGTTGCCACCCGTGTTTATCATGCTTCCTCCTACATTTCCGTTATACAGAGTTAGCCCATCCCTTACCATATATGTTACACTCCTCCCATGTTCCAGACCCTTCCACAACCAACTCTATAAAAGACAGTGTTCCCTTTCCTCCGGGGATTTGCGTCTACCCCAGGGTTCCAGATAACAGCAGAGAATAAAGAGCAGCGTGCAGTCTCCACCAGCTGCAATCTGCAAAAAGAACCCTAACGTGAGTCTGCGTCGTTCCTCTACGCGCGGCTTGTGTTACTTTCCTACTCTGGCATTGAAATCACCAAGAATTATGATCTTATCATCTGCAGGAACCTTTTGGGTAAGTCGGCCAGGTCGGTGTAGAATTTATCTTTTTTGGGAGGGTCAGCCTGGAGAGTTGGGGCGTATATACTAAAGAGAACAACAGGCTGCTTGTTGTGTAGTGGGAGGCGTAAGGAGATAATACGATTCCAACGACCTGTTGGCAAGTTTTCAAGTTTGGAGACAACAGATATATAATATCTATACCTATACACACATGTATATACATATATAGACACATTGTACACACACACACGTTTATATATAGTCCTCAGACTTCTGGCATTGTGATACAGAAATGGGTCAGCTTTATAGGGGTGATCAGACACCAGCTTATGGATTGAACACAACCAGCTCTCCAGTCAACATTCCTCTTCTTCCTCAAAGCTGTTGCCACCCAGCAGTGGATCACCACATCACGTCTGCAATATCAGGAAAGAGTAACTTCCTTTCGCCAAGGAAATGTTAAAATAATCTTAATGGGAAGCGTTTGTTAAATAGAGTACTACAACCAAGCTTTCCTTTTCTTGGAGCAATGCCTCAGGGATCCATCCATCATATAGCAGGGAGTTCAACCACAGTAATTTTAAACACCTAGGAATTAGCATGTCTGTGTATCACCTATAGAAAGATCAAAGGATGAGGCAAAACTGAACAATTAAAGATGTCCCTGTTGAGGGATACTTTCTCATTCTGCACATTTGTGCGGAATGGAGAAGGAATTTTGATGAGAGCTCTTAATGCAAATGTGAGATCAGACTTAACAAGAGCAAAATCACTGAACCTCATATGGCAATTCATTATTTAAGAATTATTCTAGCATAAAGGTCACCCCAATGTATAACAGTCTTCAACTGCCTATTCTGAAGATTGTTGCTAAATTTCTTGTTGTTTTAAGGCAGTCAATATTTCCGTATTGGTTCTGATGAAGGTATATGAACATAACATTTTTGTAACAGCTGCTGTAATGGCAGCCAAGCCTGCAGTGTCTGCAGGTATCCACTTTTGTCAGGAGAGCTTTCTGATGTGTGCCTGCCACAGGAAATGGAACGAACAAAGAAGGAAGGAGAAGCATCTAGTGGCAAATCTGTGCTGTTCTTTGCATCTCATGATAATGCTTCATAGAATTCCAGCACTTCACATATGACTCATCACTTCTTTTAAACATTTTCTTGCTGTTATGAATGAGAGCACATAAAAATTTTTTCTTCTCAACCATCAATCAGAACTATTTGAAAAGGAGATGAGATTTTTTTTTTTCTTCCCTAGTTCTATAGCAGTTCTTTGCATTTGTTTTTCAGAGGTCAGAGATCATGTTACAAAGGGTCAATTATATTTTTGCCTGTCAAAGCATCTTCAGAAGTAAAACCACTTGTGGAGTTCAGCATCTCATGGTCCAAAAGTCAGCTTCTGGAGCTGTAGGAATACAGAGCAAACTGTCTTGGACATCACTGATTTGCATCCTTGGATCTGACAGAAAGCTTGCAGATGTCACAGCTATTTCTGCCTGGTTTTAAAGATCTCTCCTGTTCATGTATTTTACTGTACACTGGTAAAAATGTTACGAAGTGAATCCGTAGTAATACACATATATGAAATAAAGTTACAGACAAAGAAATAACCTTTTCAACACAGATGTTTATGAAGGACTGCTGGGGACTGACCAATTGCTACATTTCTTTGGCATTACACTGATTCTCTTTTTGTGCTGTGAAAATACTTTAACACTAATACTTTAATATCTGAAATTACTTTAATACTAATGGATACATTACTGACTACTGTTAGCTACTTAATATTTTTCTATTCAGTAAAAGTGAAGAGCAAACAGTTGTAGTCACAACTGTTGCTATGTGCATTCAGATTATTCACTTTTCCCCCTCCACAAATGTTAATACACACACAAGGGGGAAACACATACAGACACATACATCCTTAATATTAATTACTGATTGACAAAAAGAAATATATGAGTAGATATCTCACAGTTCTTCAGTACATATCAGCTGCTGGATAAGTAAATTTTACTGAAATATGAAACAGTATAGTGGATAAATTACTGATAGTGGAAAAATCTTTATGCTTTTGACTCCAAGAAAACAAACACTGCTGTGATTTTCCTGAGAAGAGATACATCTTTATCTGGATCACAGCTAAGCATTTAAGCTTGTAGTAGCATGGGCCTGAAAAACCAGCATATTTAGGAGATGCTGTTTTTCACTCTTGCTTTTAATAAGCCCATTCAAGGACACTGTTCTTCCTTTATGCGTTTTAGATCATCTTACCTGAGGACCACAAAGTATCAGTGCTGTAGTGCCTTATTCTAAATCCCCTTTGTGTTCTAATTTTCAGTGCTTGGACCCTTCACTGCAATGAAAATCACTGCAAGCCAGCTCTCATTATCAACTAGCCATCCTCATTATCCATTACTCAGTGAGGCCTTTGAAAACACTACTTGATGTAGTTACAGAGAAGTTCTTATTTAAACACTAATCACAGTCATGGTGCCCTTGATGTCCTATTTTGCACATCTTCAGTTTTCCCCTTCTCAAAACCAGCTGAGCTAACAAAGAAAGCTTTAAAAACACCCTTTGAAAGAGCATAATATCAGCTTCAAAATATTGCCTCCAATTATGCTCAAAACTCATATGATCAAGTGGAACAAAGCACAGTCCTGCTTTTTGCAAACTGTAGCTGCTTTCTGTTTATGTTACTGCAATCTCATGTGACTGGAGCCTTGTCAATGCAGGACCAGATAAAGCTCAAAACATGAGGCTTATAAGGCTCAAAAGTTGGATCAAAAGATCCAGCTCTGATTGCAGAAAGTTTATTCTGTGAAGCTGGAGTTTTACTGAGTTTGTAGGCAATACTTTTCATATCTATGACAACAAAAGGTTCAGTATTATTTAAACCAAGTTGAGTAAATTTTGGGTTGAATAAATTGTGGAAAATTACTCCTCCTGTCCTCCAGTGGATGGTTCCATACTTCTTGCAGCAATAAGTGACTTTGTTAAGGATTCCTCGCGACAATCCCTGTTTACAGCCCATTGTGTAACATTTACTTGCTGTGTAGACAGCGTGCACAAATTTCAGAAAATGTTACTTAATTAGCTGATTTGTTTGTAAAATCCATTCTGTTTTCCTTGCCCTATTAAGCAAGTCAAACACATGGAGAAAATTTGTTTCATGGCATATATTTAATTAAAGCAACTGAGGCCGTCATGGCTTTTTCACCTCATCATGAGTTGAATTCACAATAGAAGACTCCTCCAGGATTTTTTGGAAAGAATTCAGTTGTGGAGGTAAGACTATACAATCTGTTCAGCAGCACAGTATATCCCAGTCCTACAGGATGTCCATTTGGAAAAGAGATTATTCAGAAATAGTTTTGCTCATTGGGATGGAGTTGAACCTCATGGAGGGGTGTAGTAATCTGATGCCTTTCATGTGTGCTCTCACTGGATGAAAGATGATCTGTTGTTTCCAGTGTAGGTTTAGTTTTCCTGAAGAAGTGCAAAAGCTTTTCAGGTAATTGCAGTTACATGTTATAAGTATTCATTATCCTACTCTAGATTCAGCACTGCTTAAAAGCCATGAATTCCTAAGCTAAAGGCCGGGTGCCAGTGCTCCACACCCTCAGTGTGAAAACAGAACAGCAAGAACATTTTCTGTTTTCTTTTTCAATGGGATTTTTAATATGAAGAAATTCTTGGTTGGTAAAATTAATCAAAACACTTTAAAAACATACAAATATATAAAAATGTAACATAAATAGGTGCATTAAGAGGGGACTTTTATGATGCCAGTTAATGAAAATTGAGTGTTGGCCTTGAACCCTTCCAATGCATTTTCAATATGCAACTGTGAAATCCCAATGAAAATTAAATCCTTTAAAGTGGCCATAAACTGAAAGAGATGAGTGTACACACAGGCACAAAGACTGCATGGCACTTCAACCGAGGCCATGCTGAAAAAACCTTTTAAAGAAAGAGACATATGAAGTAGTCTCCTAGGTCTTCATAAGGAGAGCTTTTAGGTTTTTAGGCACAGAGGAGTAGAGGATGTTTTAATGTGGAGTGGGTTTTTTTTGTTTGATTGGGTTTTTACGGGTGGATTTTTTGTTGTGTTATTGTTGTANTTTTTTTGGTAGGCATTTTTTTTACTCTTTCCCTGCACTCCCCCCCACCCCCATTACAATTAAGTGGCAGTAAATTAGATTAATTTCCCCAAGTTGAGTCTGTTTTGCCTCTAAAGGCAATTGATAAGTGTTCTCTCTGTCTTTATCTTAACCCATGATAATTTCATTGTGTTTTCTTCACCTGTCCTGTTTATAGAGAGGAAGTGATAGAACACTTGGGAGTCAGCCAAGATCAACCCATCCCATAAATTAATCTCAATCCTGATCTCACTGAGATCCAGATTTAACCAGCAATTGGCAGCTTTTCTATTTCCATTTAATATTTTCTTCCTAACACTTCCTTTATTATTATTCACGGCATGGCTGTGCTTTGTGGCAGCAGCCTCAAAGGCTGTGTAGTAAAGAGTTTAATTGAAAAGTCCTGTGAAACAAAAGATGTTCTGGAAACAGTTTTTCATTTCAAATGAACTATGACAACTAATTGTTAGGTTTCAATAAAGCAGTTACTGAAAGTTAATTGCTAGCTGATGAAAATATGTGAGCAGGAAGGAAAAATGAGCCTGGTCACTCTATCTAAGAGTGGCACAAGCATCAAAATACTATAGACATTGTAACATGTTAAAACTGTGGATTAAATGTGTGCACTTGGAAATAAACAGACAATTATTAATTCATTAAACAGAACTTGTAACAACGCTCTCCAAGTTAAGTGCCACATGTAGATGAAAGAGGTCCAGTAGGAAACCAATAGAAAATTGCCAAAATATTTTATTTTTTTCCTAATGCATTCCAGTACTTGTAAAACCATTAAACCTGAAAATTTTGGAGGTTTTTATTATGGTTTGTGTAGGTTGCTCCTGGTAGGGTAAGTACTGACTTGGACTTCTGGTGCTGCACTGTTGGGAGTGTTTCTGACTGTCCAAGTCACAAAGTGCAACAATATAGTGACCCAACAAAATTTTTTTCTTTATCCTAGCTACAGAGAATCAAATCTTCTTTACTGCACATTCAGTAAAAAAAACAGGCTGGCTGGTCAGAGATATCCAGAAATGAAAGTTTTGTTGTGTTTATTAAAGCATTCCCATTACTGGGATCTCCAGGCAGACTTCTTTCGGAAAACCCTACAAGGGTTAATTGTGTGTGCACTGCTGATTTTATGTAACAGGAACAGCAGCAAAAGGTGGTTTTTCAATGCATACGGACAAAAAAATAAGTTAAGGTCAAGCAAAGCAAATTGGACAGCATACTGAAGAGAAAAGATGAAGCTCACAGTTGGAATTCTCTTGCTCTTGGCTATAGATGCATAAAAAATTGTGGAGGAATGGCCATGTTTTGGTTTAAGGAAAGAGTTCACTGGACCACTTCAGGTTTAGGTTTCCTCTGCTGCAAGGGGCCCTTGGGTATCTCAGATGTTTCAACCACACCTTAGTTACTGAAACATAAATGAGAGCCACAGTTTGTCTTCAGAAAGTTTGCAGTTCACCCAGGGAAGCTCTCTGGATTCACAGTGGGAATCAGCACAGTCTTAGAACACATTTGGGGCCAACTGCTCATAATGGTGTGCCTTGGACACAATCACCCAGTCCTGCCTTTTTCCTGTTGCAGTTTTAATGCAACAATCTCTGAAACTGGCCTTAAGAGGTTATCTGATTGCCACCATTTGGCCTAATGGCTAAATTTTCTGTGTCTGTTAGGGTTTTTTTCTTCCCACCACCTGTTTTCGTCATACCCTGAGATAAGCTTTAAGGCAAAACATGTTGAGGAAATCACATCTGCACTGGTCGTTCAGCTACCCTGCTCTGTCTTCTCCAGCACCTCGAGGTTGTCCTGTGCATATGGGTATTTATGTTGGTTTAACTTGTCTTGGTGGCTGCTGGAAGTGAAGTCCCTCTGTACTGAACACCATGACTGAAAAAAGGAAAAAGATGCAGCTTTGTTCTTGTCAAGATCTTGCATCTTTTGAGAATTGTGTGTACTCAGAGAATTGAATGTTGTTTGAAACTGGCCCTATAATGAGAACAATGAGAGCTTTGATAAATGGGCTGTCCCATTATCTTGCTACTTTTACAATAGCATAATTATCTCAAATGCATGAGTGAGAAATAAGAACATTTCAACCTCAAGCAATATAACATGACCTACTGGGCCATCCACAATTTGATTACCAGGATAGAAATATTTCTCTTCAGTTGTTGGAGAGAAGAAAAACTTGTGCTACTCCCTTTTAGGTGTTCACCTCTTCACAAATTTTTGTTACTTCTGTCAAAGATTTGAGGCAGAGGAGGCAGCTGATGTAAATAACCAATGGATAAAGTTCTCCTGGTTTCATCAGACTCTGGTCTCAAGCCTGATGTCCAACCTGCCCTTACCTGTAGGACTCCATTAATTCTAATTTATCCTGGTAAAAGGAAGGCCAGAAACCAAATTAAGTTTGTATAGCTACTGCTGCATGATTTGTGTAGGAGCGCAATGCAGCTCTTTGCTTTCTGTTGTGTAAGATTTTTTCCCTCTCTGCCACTGCTTTCTCTACTTCCACAGTGCTCATATATTTGAGACAAAGGTTGTTATTTTTTTTTCCTGTTGAGTTAAAGTTAATCAACAAGCTGATAATCTAAAAGCAAAGCACTGTTTATTTTACCTGAAATGCACTAAAGCTATAGGTCAAGTGATTTGCTCACAGAAAGATGATTTAACACAGTCACATATATGAGTGAAGAATTCTATGGAAAAGGAGGCAGCTGAAGCAACCTTAAGATAATGGGAAAATTAAAAGTAAAGTACTCTCACCACCTATACATCCAAACAGTTATTAAAGTGTAATACTTACCACAGAGTGTTTTACAGAATATACAGTCTGTGTGAGTATGGTGGCTGGAGCTGCAACCCCGAACAAAAAAACCCCAACCAAACACAATCTATCTTTCTCCTCAGAAAAACCCTTAATCTTAGAGAAAGGCTCTGAACCTCTCTACTTTTTATCAGTGACTAAGTAAGAAAACAAAAGAAGCTTGTTTCTCCAGCATCCTTAAAAGCTTGGGGGTTCTGCAGGAACTATTTGTACCTCTCATTTAACAAGTTTCCCATATCTGGCCTCCATCAATATGAGCAGTTTATAAGAGGACACTTCTGTTTTGGAGTTCATTATAACATCTAAAAAGAGAGGTGCCAAATCCAGGGTCAGGTCTACTCAAAGATGCAAAAACTTGTTTTAAGGCACTCAGTATGTTCTCAAGCTCTTCATGTATTTCTTGTGATATCAACAGCTGTTTGGCATTTGAACACCAGCTCTACATTACCTGAGTCTTCTTTGCTTTCTGACACCTTTCTTCACCTTTGTTCTCTTGCAAGGAGAGACGAGGCGGAAGTGACAGCTCACACAGCAGATTTGAGTGAGAAGTCAGTTATATTTTTGCACTTTCATGATCACTTTTTAACTAAGCAGTCCGACATTCATTCCAGTGCTTATCTAACATGTTTATGCAGCTTGCAAATGAATACACAACCTGCTTACAAGGCTTGTAGCTACCAAGAGAAAAAACAAATATCAAATAGTATCAAATCCTCTAAATAAAGACATTTGCTTACAGTTTTCTAGCTCATGTTATATCTACTACAAATTCCTCTTACCCACTATAGTTAAACCTTTTTCTCATGGGGATTGTCTTTCACCAATGCCTAAGCTTATCCTCTCTGTTCATGAGAGTATTTGCATTAATTTGGCATCCATACAGGGCCTGGATTTTGGAACCTGTGGTGAAAACATGCCAGAAGCTTTTGCACTGTTATGGGGACTAAACTTCCTGGTACTGGACAGTGCTACAAAGCTAGAAAGTATTCTGAGCTTTTTACAGATGAAGAACTTGTCTTTTAGACATGAAACAATTTGCAATACACAAACAACTTACCTTTGTGAAAGCCATTCTCTGATATCCAGTGAAGAAGCCATTCAGTATCTATGAAAAAGGAGCAGAGGAACAACTCCATGTTACTTACTCAAGTGTTCCCTATGAATATTAATATGAAGTTTATATACCTCTATGGAGCTGCAGGAAAGATTCACTGAGTTTTTGTTTGCTTCTTGACAAAGAATGAAAGAGAGCATGAGGATGTGCATTTTGGCACAAATCTAAGAGTGAAATACATCATTCAGATCTGGATAAGGCAAGAATACACTGTGAGTAGTAAAGTCCCTGGGCACTTCCCTTAGCAAAAATACAAAATAATTTGTAAGAGATGTTTGATTGATGACATTTTTCTACCAAAATTGTTCATGATAACTGACCCAGAATTATGAAAGTTATACATGACAAGAAATAGCAGTACCATGCACAAAGTGTGTTTCCAGTATTCACACAGCAAATCTCCAACCTGCATGCTTAATTGCAAATGTCTGTATTCAAATGTCTTCTTATAGCAAAGGGCACGACAGACAGATGATATAATTTTAGTCCACATCAAAGTATTGCAAAGAAAATTACTGCAAATCCATGTATATTGATTACACTAACATCTGACTTTGCAAGTGAAATCTACCACTTGAGCTCACGAGGCTAATACAACCTCTCAGGACACAACCTGTGTACAGTTCCCATTTTTTTCTGCAGAGACCTTATGTGATCTTCTTCCATGTACAACCACCTGCCTGGTTGGTTTGAGAGTAGTGTATGGTTGTGTGTGAAGGTCGGTGAACTGAAATCAAGTACAAAATACAATTTGGCATAAACATACTGCTTTTAGCTAGACAACTTTATCTCTTCAGTTCTTAAACAATGTAATAAAAGGATACCAATTTATCAGTAGCATATCAGTTTTATAGCAGTTTTTTGTTTTATGTTTTTGTTGTTTTTTTCCCCAGTTTTCACACTATTCCAAGGTTTCTAATTTGTTATCATTTGAAAACAAATCTTTTCTACATACCACTCCTCCTTACAGCAAAGATTTGGGGGTGAGTATCAGTCACAGCCAAATTTCATCACTATTATGTCAAAATACCAGACCTGAAGTTTAACAATAATAAACGCACAAAGTTCCTAGTAATAAGCAAACAAAACATATAGACAGAAATCCCAAGCTAATGCTCATTTTCTTAATAAAACTAATGGCTGGGGAAATAAGATTCCCACCTACCTTGTATTTTTCCAAAGGAATTTCAATAATTTAGAGAAAAACTATAAATCTAAAGTATCTTTGGTCAAAGAATGATATAATTCACTTCTGTTATCAACAGGACTACTCATAAAGCTGCAGTTTGGATACTTTTCTGGCCCTTTTCAAGTTTCTTACACAGGATTTTCTTTAGTACAGGAGATACCAGTCACACCTTTCATCTAACTTGTTAGCTTCTCTGTCTTGAGACAGCATATGAGAAGAAAAAACAGTGATCTGAATAAAGTACAGGTATTTTTAAGCTGGACTACAAATGTGGATTCCTGTATCTACCTGGATACAGATGCTTTTGTAATTTATTGCTCAGCCACCAACATTCACTACAAGGCAAGAGACCTAGGCAGCCCCTGCATTCTCCCACAATATTATCAGCAGCACTGGTTTGAGACACAAGTACCTTTTCAAAAACAGTCCTGTTTTCAGGTCAGCTGCTTCCTGAATGAGCACCTGCATGAGCTTAAATTATCACATAGTCCTAGTCTATAGAGACTCAAGAAGCCTAATGCAGAAAAAGCACCGTATCCTGTAATAAGAGAATTAGACCCTCATCTCACAGAGTCTCACTCCCTGCTTTCCAGTTAGTATAATTTACAGCACCCAGAAGACCCAAGCAATCCAAATGGCTTTATGAAAGATAGGGGAAAAAAAAGTGTAGCTTTTATGATGGATAACTTGGAGTCTGGGTGCACAGGAGAGTGTACTGGCAGGTTTTTAATCTCATAATTGCATATAAGTCTTGCAGCCTGCCAGAAGTAGTCAGAAAATCTTGGTCTGAAACACAGGTAGAAACACAATCCTGCACTCTGCTGTGGGTGTTGTGGTGTTACCTGGACCTGAACAAGCGCACATTTGTCACATTGCAGGGAGGCAACAGGCATCACCTATTTTGAGGAAAAGCTCCAAATCTCTACCTAATCAAAAATTTGTCTTGAAGAGGGGTTAGCAAAGAAGGAAATTCCCCAGCTAATGCAGCATTTTGGCTTCTGTACCGTAGTAATTTACAGCTGAGGATTAGAAACCCAGAAGAGGCTTAATGAAACTTGAATTTCCCCAGAGAGATACCTCACCACCACTGTAACTCTCTGCAGGATTCAGGAAATACTTTCAGAGGTCACAGCTGCACACATTTTTCCCATAAACTCGGTTCCTCATCTGTGGAATCAAAAATGCCTGATGTGGTTTACAATATTATTCCATTTTCTTCATCTGTTTTTGTTAAAATAAAGATGCACTTCCCTATCAGCATTTTCATTCTTCTGGGCATCTTCACAAAAGATATTGCTGTGGCCTCAACTAATGCACAAGTTTAAGAGTAAAAGAAAAAACTTTGAGCATATACAAATGGAGACAGGGAAGCTGGATTTCAAATTTAATTTAAAATCCTGAAGTAGTTTTACAGAGTGAATAAAACAAAATCCCTCAATAAAGGTAATGTCTTGGGGGCTGGAATATGTCTTCTTACTACAATTGATTTAATCAGTTGAGTGGAGATAAAAGAAAGGAGGAAGGAGAGAAAGAAGACAACCCCTCCCTTGACTTTTTAACTCTCATATTTTATGGGACATTTGCTCATGTTTTGCCTGATCCAGCTGATCTTCACCTGTTGGCAACTGCCTGTGGTGAGCTGGTGAATCCTTGGTCCTTTCAGACCAGGACTACAGCTGGAATGATGCTGACAGTGTCCTGAGGTGCCTCTTGGTTTGGGGTCTTACCCTTCAGGCTGTCCTGGAAAGCACCAGTCTGTTTTCCACAGGCAGACTCTTGCAGTGGTTTTGTTAAGTTTCCTTGGTGATGAGCGGGCCCTAAGGTGGGTCTGTGTTGTGCAGTCAGAACGCTCTGCAGAAGGATGAAATCTGAAGATGACAGTAAAGATCTGCTGAAGATTCCCCAGTTCATTTATTAGTTTATCCATTGTCTCCAAATTATCAAAATATATTTGCATATAATTGACATCCTCCAAAGCCACATTAACATGGCTTAGGATGTATGTTAGTTGGCTTACTAAGACAGTGTAAGGTAATTGTGAGCATTATTTGTTTCTGTTTGTGATCCATTTGACTAGTTTCATAGAGAGGCTGTATCTTTGCCAACACTATATTGATTCATTTATGTAATTTAGAAACCGGACTTAATTGAACACTGGTCATCTTGCTGGCCTTCAAGGCAAGGGCTAATCCCTCACTTCAGCCTCCCTTGCACAGGCTAATGACAGAAATAAATTTGGCGACTTAACAGAACATTGCCAAAGTTTGAAGGCAAAACTGAAAACAAGGAAATTATGTGTTGGGAAACTTGAGTCGCTTAATATATGTACTAATAATTTTAACTGCAGCCTTCTGTTTTATATTTTTTACTTTGAGACCAGTGGGGTGAAGTGCAAAGATTTATATGTTCAGCAAACAATTGAGGCCAGAAAGACAGATATGCTGGCAGTGTTTTGGTAGTGAGTATGCTGCAGGTGTGGCTTCTGTGAGAAAAGACCATGGGATGTCCCTGTGTTAGGCAGCTCCAGAGTGGACCACCTGGGGAAAGCTGAGCACATTGGTGTCAGTGATATCAGCTCTGGGGTAGCCAGTACGAGAAAGGGTAAAAAACACTGCACAGCAGCTGTGAGAGGGAGGAGTGAGAAAAATGTGAGAAAAACAGCCCTGCAGACACCAAGGTCCATGAGGAGGGAGGGGCAGGAGGTGCTCCAGGTGCTTGAGCTGAGGTTCCCCTGCAGCCCATGGTGAAGCCTGTAGTGAGGAAGCTGTGCCCCTGCAGCCCCTGGAGGATCCCATTCTGGAACAGGTGGATGTGCCCTAAGGAAGCTGCAACCCCTGCAGGGCTTTTGGCCCATGGGCACCCAAGCTGAAGAAGTCTGCTCCCTGAAAAACTGCACCTCGTGGAAAGGATTCACACTGGAGCAGGTCTCAAAGAGCTGGAAGCTGTGGGATGGACCCTTATCCAAGAAGGACTGTCTCCCATGAGTGAGACTCCATGCTAAAGTGTGGGGATGACACAGGGAGGATAGTGTTGCAGAAACAAAGTCTCATGAACAGACCAGAACCTCCATTGCTCTGTGCCCCTTGTCGAGGAGGTGGCAGAGGAGTCAGGAATGAAATTAGGCCTAGGAAGAAGGGGAATGGTGGTGGTGGGGAAGGTGTTTTATCCTCATATGTTATTGATTGGCAAATTAAATTAATCTTTCCCAGGTTGAGCCTATTTTGCCCATGATAGTAACTGGGGAATAATCTCCTTGTCCGTATGAACTTTTAATCTTATTTTCTCCCCCTATCTTGCTAAGCAGGGGGTGAGAGAGTGTGGCTTGGTGAACACCTGGCCAAGGTCAACCCACAACAACAGGCATGGAAAGACAGCAGAGCAAGGAGCTGAGACAGATCTGTTAACGAATCATTCCAAAACATTTGTGTGTCTATAAACCTTGGATGAGTAATTTTGCTGGCTACATGTGGGAATCAAGGGACACATTTTCTCCATCACTGGTACAGATCACCCTCATCTGCTAGCCTCAGTTTCAGGATATTCTCAGTTTAGAGTGATATTTTCTTCTTTTTCTTTGTTTCTTTCTTAATTCATTAAAAGTTTAGCACATTTTCCTAATACCTAAGGGGCATTAGGAAAGACAGGAACTATATCTGACATTCCAGGCACTGTACATAGCACAGAGGCAATCACTGCCTGAAACGAGCTTATGGTCTGAGTAGTTTTCAGATGGAACTGTTTCTGTGTGAAATGCTGCCTATGTTACTGAGAGAAGGATGTGCACAGAAGTGTCAGTGTCAGGAGATAGCTTTTTTAGGAACAAGGAAAAGGGTATAGATGTGAAGGGAAGATGACTGTGAACTTAACTTCATCAGTAGCTGCATTAGCAGATTTAAGAGATTTCCAAACCTTGAACTGTGCAAGTTGTACCCATCTCTGAATCAGCTTATCACAAATCAGTTTGGTGCCCAAGGCTTTATGCTGTTTGTTTAATGCTTGACAAGATTAATTGTGAGATTTGAGGACTATTAAGAAATGCCAGTTTGATTGCTGCCTTTCACTCTTGATTAAAAACAGCAGTAATGACCATGATAAAAATAAATAGAAGACAGCAGCAACAGAAGCAACAACAGCAACTAGAGATGGGCAGGGAATTACAAACATCATATGCTACAGTGACATCAAGTGGTGAAATACTAGCCTTTGTGCTGCACTTTCACAGTTAGATATATGTTCTGGCACTTCTTACATCTCTCCTATTTTGCCTTTTCTTCCTCTCCCATGGTCAATGCCAGTATCAGTGTTAGAATGTATTTTCATTGTATTACCTTTCCTACAGAAAACATGAATAAAATTCTCTCCCCCACCACCCAAAATTTCAGTGAAAGAAAAACAAAGGTTTAATATTTTGTATGCTCAGTAGGTCCCTTTGTTCCTGCTTCTCTCATATGTCTGACAAAGGTGACAGAATTCACCAAGAGTAAATTTCTCTTTAAAATAACAATTCGAGTAGTTTCTCCTGTTTCTTTGTCAAACAATCTAGGGGTATACATCTAGGGGTATACATTTTGAGACAGAGAGGATAACAAAAGTTCATTGCAATTTGGCTTAGTTACATTGATTTTATTAAGAGCTTTTCTTCACTGAGCCCTATCTTTGGACAGCCCCTCACCCACCCAAATGATCAATTCTAATGTATGTGCACACAAAATGGCTTTCCACCTGGGTAGTACTTAATGCTTCTGTGTTCTTAGGTGTATTTTAGTTCAGCCACCACTTCCTGGAGGTAACATTTTTCAACTTATTTAGAAATGCTACCAATATAACATCAATACTAGAAAATAATCAAAAAGCTTTTGCTTGCTAGTGTCATTACACAAACAGTATTTGATTGTGTGATACTACTTAATTTTACCTAGTATATTGTTCTTAATGTTACTATTCTACCTGCATAGTTTATTTGAATTTGTGATGTAATCCCTTCTTCAGTTTGCATTATAGTAGCTGTGTCATGGCCTAATAAAAAAATTATTATGACTTACAGAACTTAAAATGGATTTATAACAAGACTCTGGCACAAATTTTCACTCTAAAAGTACACTTAAAGTGCACAGTTCATATTACTCACCTGCTAATTCATAAAAGCAATTAAGACTCATTAATTTGGATGTAAGCAGAGTTAAACACATACTTTAAAAGTCTAGCTGTTAACCTAAAAAAAAATCATGTAAGTAGTACTTGCACTGATTGTAAATACATTGCCATATTAATGCATTTAAATAACTAGAGAATTATGGAAGACTTGCCTTGCTTTTTTGCCACATAGGGAGCACATAAACTCTGAGATCATTGGCACAGAATTTCTTGCCCAAAGTCTCTGATTTATTACATCTTGTCCTGGTACAAGTTGATATGTATGCATTCAAGTCGCAATAGGAAGCCTTTATTTCTTCTATTGATGTGCAAAATTATACAGGATGAAAATGGAAGATCAAATATTTTTGGTACCAGAGGACCTTTATTCTGAGAAATGTCCAGCCATCCACAGAGACTGCAGGAAAAAATTGAAAAGTGCACAGCCCTTGTCTCTGTTTTTCACTTTTAATAGGAAAATTTAGTGAAGAAAATATGAATGACAGAAAGAGAATACCTTTAATGGAGCTCATTATTACATTTCCCTTGCCTGAGGAGCCATCCCATATTTCTTCCTTAGGGTAATAACATGTCAGGCAGCAGGACAAAAGCCCTAGTGGGGCTTTCAAGTCTTACCTAACATACACCAGGTCTAGAAAGAGTCATTTTAGCATCCTGTATTATGGATGAAAGTCAAAACAGTGGGAGAATTTATCTTCCTCCCCTGCCCCACCCATGCCCAGCAATGTAGCAGTGGACATAAGCAGAGCTAATGGTTTAAATACCTGGTTTTCCTACGGCTGTAGTGCCTGTCCATAACAGATTAGGTGACTCAGTTTAAAGAGAGATAGTGAGAGAGAAAAGGAATGCTTTGGAAACAATACACTTTTCAACTATAGAGATTGTAAGGCCAAAAGTGTGGAAGGAAAATAGGAAAGAATCTCAGTTGGCAGGGGATCACCATGGAAGACTTCTCACCCTTGACTGCATGAATTCAGATCTTGAAGTTGGTCGCTTTCTTGCACTCCATAGTAAGATCTTCCACACCACTGTGAGCTTGCAGTTAGTGCAGTGCATTTAGGATACAGAGCTGGTCTCACCTAACCCCTGATTTCTGTGGAGTAAAAGCAGACATGAAGAAAGAAAATGCAAACAGGTGACTGCTCTCATGTTAAGTTTGCTAATGCACTTGAGTAGTGATGCACTTGGTCTTAAAGTTTCAAACAGTGCTGCTCATCACCTCATTATGCCGTGTGTAGCACACTTAGGCAAAGCAGGGTTTAGGTCTTTAGAGTCCTACAGTACTTCTTGACTTTGGAGTTGAGAGAAAATACATATGGGACACTCAGATGTTTCAAGTGAGATGTTCAATTTTTTTTTTTTTTTCTTTAGTGTGAGTGTAAGAAATTAACAATACAGAGATTCAGGGTTGTAAGTGTGGTTCTTAAAATGACAAATCCTTTTTTCTAAATGTGCAGGTTTTGCGACTGGTTTTGAAAGGCTGGATAGAAACTCTCCCTTTCAAACAGCATGTCAGAGCAATGACACGCTGCTTCCATACTGGAGAGGAACGAAACAGCAGTTCTGCATGTCTATGCTCCGGAAGGTCCCTTCAGAAGACAGACATGTCCTCATCCACAAGCTGAAATGTTATAATTTTTTTCAGACTAGCTATTTAGCTTTACTTCTGTAGCTAAAATAGAGAAAAAAAGCTCCTTTCTAGTTGTCTGCCACTGATTTTGCTTCAAGATTGAATGTGGGTGGGTAATTATTAAATGGAATAAGGTTGACTTGAGGAAAAATGAGATCTAAAATCATTTAGGCTGCAAGACCAGTTTCTACATCTCTGAGTCGTGCTGTAACACGTATAAAAAATAGATGTGTAATGACTTCCAAACACAGAACTGTGGTTTCTCATTTGGTGAGGGGTCCATTTCTTGTCAAGTGCATTTGCATTCCAGGAGCTTGAGTGAATCAGGGACATATGTTGCCTATGTACAAAGATATGAAAGGGATTCTTAGCAAAACCTCAAAAGATATGCATATGCACAGATATATGTCTATATAAACATATACAAATACACATAGGCAGATACCTCAACAAGTCCCCCAGAAAGCTTGCCATTCAAAAATCATGTATTTTCTGGTTTGAAAATTAGTAATATCTCAGTGAAATCTCCATACTTCGCATCTTCATCTGACTGAAGTTTCACTGTACTTTGAGAAGCTTTGATAAAATACATCATTAAAAGCTGGTTGGGACTCTCCTGCCCCATAGCCAAACCCCCTGTGCCCTCACCGACAGAGACCTGCTGGTCTTCCCTCGTTCATCATGATCCTTGCTGGCCCTTGCACACTCATGTGCACACCCAAACCTTCTGTAGTCACTGCACCTTGGGCCCTGGCTCTCCCACAGCCTCTGACCCCAGGTGGTTCAGTCAGACCTCACATGTGTGCGCACACAGAGCTGTCTCAGAATGGACTCAGGTGAGCAGTTGGGACAGGCTGAGCTGGCTGAATGCAGGGCTTACAAGTGCACCCTCCAGCCAACTACTACCAGCTCTTTTTGCCCCCGTGCCCCTCATTTTGCCACTCCTGGTCCTCCCCAGGTCACCTCAGCCCCTTGGCTATTGGTGGTGGGTCTCATGCTGAGCATCAGCTGGGGCTGTCCTGGGCAAGGTGGGTCAGTCCTCAGAAGCCTTTGGTTTGTGTTCCTGCCTGCCATCCTGCTCCTGGGCTCCTAGGGGCTGTGCTATGGGCCTTTGATTGCCTGGTGGCCCTGGGATGAGCCTGGGAGCAGCCAGGACAGGATTTTATTTGGGGTTACCCTTCTGCCATTGTCACTCTGTGCTCCTTGTTGGTTTTGTAAACAAGTTTTATCCCATAAGCTAACAGAAGGTCTTGCGGCAGTGGGAAACTACCCTTAGTTTTCAAAAAGTATCTGCTGTCACCAGTTCAACGAAGTCCTGACATGCCTTTCTCCCTCCCACCTCTCTTCTGTTTCTCCTACTTCGTGGACACCCTGTCCAACAGTTGGCAGCAAATTTAAAAAGAGTGAGAGAGGTCAACATGAAAAGAACAAAGAGCTCACAGGAATAAAGTCTTTTACATCCATCCACCTTCTAGTGATTTGAGTACACTTGGTGAAATAACTTCCAAACAACCAGCCCAACCAAGATTGTCTTGAAAGAAATCAGCAACCCTCACTTTGAGAGAAGATACAGTTTATAAATACCATTTATAAATACCATTCATTAAGTTGTCACCAAAAAAAATTAAACCTTGTTCTCTGTAAAGAGTGAAATCCTGCCACCTCAAAACTAGTTAATGTGTGATGATCATTCAGAATTTGACAGGACTCAACCCTAAGCCTGTTGGAGTTGCATGATGACCAGAATATGACATTGTGCCAAAAAAAATGACTTTTATGTGCAGATTCAATATCTATACAATTCACTGACATATGTCAATATATGCCTGTCTTCAGCCTGTGAATCACAGTGAGCTGTGGCTTTTTTTCAAATGTTACCAATAACAACCAATGTACCTCCTCAGTTCATGATTTTGAGAGAGAAATATTTGTGAAAGCCAGTGAACATAACTAATTCCCTATACTCTAACATCAACCCCTCCATTTTACTTTGATAATTATGAAGATTTCATAAGGTTATTCCAGACTCAGTCATAAAAAAACATACTGCTTTTTTTTTCCCTACCTTCTGGGGCTATAACATATTTGAGTTTCTGTTTTAAAAAATGCACTAATTAGCATGAGACTTGCAGGCTGCTTCACAAACTTCTTAACAGAAAACATGTAGAGGAAACATTTATTCTGCTCTTCTGATCATCCCGGTCTTCATAGGCATTCTAACTTGACTAAGCAGGATCCAGTGCTAGTAGATGTCAAAGTGCCTTCCCTAAAAGTAACGCTTGTCCATCTTTAAAACTGTTGTAGGAAAAAAAAGAACGTGTAATGAGCAGAAGGCAGACCACTGCTCTACTGGCAGAGAAAAGCTGGCTAAAGCAGGAGTCAGGATACATGTGAAAACAAGGAGTGCTGAGTACAGGCCATTATATTAAATTAGGTGGAGGCAAGGTCGCCTTGTCCCAGGTTATGTGAGCCGTGGGGGCCATCAGCCTGTAGCTGTGGGAGGTTCATGGCAATAGAAGCTCATAGAGACTTTCTTGCATGACAGCAGCCACCCTGGTGACTAAAATTACAGTCGAAATTTCAAGCACCGTGGACATCTCACATACCTGTTTTTGTTTGAGATAAAAAATGCAGCTCACCAGTTTACCAGGGTGGTATAATGGAAAATACTGGTTTTGCCACTTCAAGACAGACAGGCTTCAACAGGGTGGAAACCAGGACAATTCATTGCACAACAGAGGACATCATCCTTAGGCTGTTCAGCTATTTGATGGCTAATTAATCTCAGTGAGATGGAAATCTGTAGAAGGATCTTCTGGGATATAAAAAGGACAGGAGGAATAGCAAAATTGCTTTAATATCTTCTTGGCATGGTCTTGAACTTACTTCCTAATTAAAAAGTGTATTTAAAAAAGATAATGTTAGGCCTGCAGACCGTATCTTAAATGTAAAGCAAAGTGGAAAATGAGTCACTTGCTCTTAGGAAATTGGTTATATTGACCTATTTATCTGTAGAGACCAAAGTTTAAGCTGCTGTGCTCAAGATACCTTTGCAGGGGTTTCACATGCAAAATGGTGATGACTCACCCTGCACCTTCTGTAGGACTGAAAATCAATGTGTAGGTGGTAAATTCTGTTCAGCTACTCAAAGCATGAACGGAAGACTGAAATAGTTTGTCTTAAAAATCCTAATCTCTTTCACATGTGGAAGTGCAAGGCATAGTCTCTTCTCAAGCTGCTTCCCTTGTATTGTCCAGACAACCCTCTGCCTCAAAATTGGACTAGTTGAGAAAGAATGACTTTAAGACAAGGTATCCCCGTGTCACCTTCTTAGTCTGTGATTTGTTAAGCCAGATTTGCTATCCTGTCTGACCTCCGCAATTGCAGTAGCACTTTAAAAAGTTAAAAAAAAAAACAAACCAAAACAAAACAGGCCAGACGGGATGGGCAGACTATGAAGCCTCCACACAGAATATTACTTTTGTTATCATCACTTTTAAATACAGATGGTTTGGAAGACATTCCTGCCTGGCTTAACCTCTGTCACGCCACTACAGGGACAGGCGGTGATCTCAGACATCCCTCACATCACGGAGAGCAGCTGACATGCTGGGCCTCCAGGCATCAGCCCCTAACATCTGCAGAAAAATGGATTTTCTCCCCCCCATGTCTTGCTTTTAGTGCAGGCCCACTCAAAAAAGCTACTCTAAAGACCAGTTTTAATGGTTTTGGTCTCAGCCCTGGAGGTTACAAATGAAGTTTGTGTAAACACCATTGAAGAAGGAACTGGCAATTTTTCTGCACAAATATGTGCCCAGCTATTAATTTCTTTGCAATGTATTATCCTTTTGAGGTTGAAAAGGGGGAGACATCTTGAAATGTCACAATAGGAGATACCAGTGAATCGCAGGGGTGGTTGTTTTATTGCAAAACAGCTTGGAACTGACTCCATGCCATGAACAGTGTGCTGGGCCTGATCTTAAAGTCAGGGCTGTCCTAGAAGGAGATTAGGAGTGGGACCACCTAGGAAGCACTTGTGGGGTCTGCCAGGCTGCAGGGGAGATGGAGAGAGCAAGCAAAGACAAGATGGGCTGACTCTCCCAGCCCAGGGAATTAACTCAAGAAGAAACACTCCAGTTGTATTAACAGAAGATTAAGCGTTGTATAGTACAGAAACCTGCAACCCTGTACTCTTAGTGTTGCATGTCTGATGGACTCACTTGATCAAGCAGAAAAGGGGATGGACCCCATGGATCTAGAGGTGGTATTTCATGGGGCACAGCTCTTGTGGAGAGGCAGAACAATGAACCAGCCCTGTCCCTGGGGGAGTTTTACAGGGAAAACAGCTGCAGAGCCATGTGTCAGGAATTGGCTGCTCTTAAAGGTGACGGAAGCTGGACCTGAGGATGGCACCATGCCCTTCCCAGCATGGACCTATTGTGGGGGCCAAGCCAGGAGAGCAGGACAGATGCGGTGGCAGCAGCCTGGGTCAGCCAAGGTCTGGAAGCCACTGGGGTAGGTCCAAAGCCAAGCCAGGAACCAAGTCAATGAGTAATGATCAACACTACACATCATTAGGCATGGTGATGACTGCAGCATAGATCAGGCAAAGAGCTCCAAAGAGAGAGAAGACATGCCTGGTGGAGTCTTCTCATGTTCCTTCCTCAAACAGCTTTTTTCAAGGTGGCATAGCAACACCAAAACTGATCTGGCCTTGAGATCAGGAAAGCAGACCTTGGGTTGGGGTAGGTGGGCACAAAAGGCCATGACACTGTAACTCCGACAGTGTAAAAGCGTCTCCTTTGATGTGATGCAGGTTGTGTAGCCAGAGCAAAGTGTTCAAGAGGGATTAGCAGAAGTGCTTTGTCAGCATGAACAGGTGAGTGAAAATGGACACGTCTATCTAAAGGATGCCAAGGTTGGATAGGAAGGAAGGGAATATCCCTTCTTGTAGTCAGGCTGATAATAAAGAGAAATGAGTGTTGTGGGGAGTCAAGCCTTCATTTCTTCCTTCCTCATCTTGCACAAGAGGATATGTGCAGAAGAAGACATTTGCAAAAGTGCCATGTGCTCTGTGTTATCTTTTCTCTTAAGTTAATGAATGGAAGTGACAGAAGACAAGTCAACCATAACCATTTAGAAAACAATATTCCAGGACACTTTGCAATGGCTTGCTGAAAGACATCTAAAAAAATTTATAATTTTTTTTTAAAATATAGTTAAGAGTGGGGTAGAACTGATTGGTGCAAAAGAAACAGGGAGAAGCAAATCTGAGTCCCACTGATTTCATGAGGGCTGGTACTTCCCAGCATTGTTATCCGCTGTTTCCTAAGGGTGCCTGTATGGTATTTCCTCTTTCTACTGGGGAAAAGGAACCAAATACTAGAAGGATATTCCAACATAATTACTAATAATACATTTTTAGCTCTAAATCAGATGTTGACATTTTCCAGAATCTTACGTGTAAGTAATTGAAAGGTATCAAAGCAAAATATCATTAAAAATGAAGGCTAACATTTCTAAATTAATGAGAAAGAGAGGGGAAAACAAGATGTATCATTCCATTTCAGTTGATTCATGGACTGTACACAGGCTGAAAATTAAAACCAAGGTGTTGAAGAAAGGAAAGAGAGGGGTGAACGGAAGGAGAGCAGACTCACACAAAAAATGTGTTTACTCTCTATTCTTAGTATTCCCTTTTGCTTTTTCTTAGTATAGAATTCTTTAGTGACATTTTTCCCTAAGTATCATGATAGCTAGTTTTGCCTTTTTTGGACATTTTTCTTATTTATGATTACATTTCAACACTGGCATCTCTTATCCTCTCAGTCATCCTCTTATGAAAGACAGCACATGGTTAAAAAGTGATAAAAAAGCCAGGCATCTTTTCTGTCTTACATAATAAAAGTCTGCATATTTCTGTGTGGGTGTGTACATATGGATGTATACACACACACACATAGGCAGGAATGGCTGCCTCACCAGCTTCCACAGCATTGGATGGTTCTGGTCCAGCATCTGAGCCATTCTTTTCCATTATGTGTTACATCAGAAATGATGTCCTGCCTCCTGCCAAACTCCTCCAACTGAAAAATTACTTTTACATGTGCTACTATTGCTTCAAAAGTGTAAGCAATTCCTTCTTCTGTGGTCACATAAATCCAGACTCTGGATTATTCTGTGGTAAGTTTTTTTTTCAGTGCAAGTCTTCTGAGACTGCAACACACATTCAGTTCCCATGTGTGGTTGTACTTCAGTGATGTCAAAAAGAGCATAAAGGTGACTATGTTTTCTTTGAAACATGGATTTTTAAGTCAAAGGTATGGCACTGCGAGAGAGGTACAAAAATGGAGGACCAAAGTATTTATTCTATCTCTTGTGTCAACTATAGGGTGACCAAGACCCTCATTAAGCCCCATTTACATATCAACTTTCACACCCCTTGGAGTGCAAATGACGAAGAACATGAGCCATGTAATACATGTATGACCAAAGTCACCAAACTCCACCTGTAAGATGTGATTGTTCCAACCCTTTGGAAAGGGCCAAAAATGTATAGTATAAAAGGGGGACTTCAGGGTAGAAAAAGTCAGAGGGGGGAAAGCAACTCTACCTGCTTGGGATTGGTCGATGGACTGTTTCACCCTCCTTTCCTTAAGGGACAGCTTTAGGTGAGCTTTGCACCTCCAAAGGAAGGAATATTCATATATATGTATTCATGTATATCTATGCTATCTATTCATATATATCTATGCTATCTACCTATCTGTCTATATATATATCTCACTAAGAGATCTCTGTTACTGTATTTTCTGTCATGATGCATATTCTATAGTTAGAGCATTTATCCTGAACCTGCTTTCCTGTCACCTCATTAAACTTCACTATTCCTGAATATGGATTGTCCAAGTAGTTATTGAACTTGGTCAGACCTACAGGGTCTAATTGGTAAATCACTCTGATTGTGAATTGATGCTCCTGAAAATTCTTATTGAATATCATCAGTGTCAAATTGCTTACAATCAGAAATAAAACCTTGCTATATCCAGCCCCTCTGATCTCTGAAGACCACCTGGAAAGCAAGGGAATTTATTTTCTGCCAAATTTGTATACCCTTAATGAAATAGCTGGCTAGAATACTTAAATGTGTATTCTTATTTTTATTATGTATATGTATATGTATATGTATATGTATATGTATATGTATATGTATATGTATATGTATATGTATATGTATATGTATATGTATATGTATTTTTATCATATCATATATTTTATCATTGTGATTCTTACCTGATAGGGAGGCATTGAAAAGGAACACAAAGCAGAGACAGAGTGTTTTATGTGTCCTGCCTAAGTGTCTAAAGGTTTTCTCCATCTTTGTGTCCCTGTTCTATGCCCACAGAGGTTGGTGGATGGTGTGTCTGGTGTTCAGTGAGTACTGAACAATGTGTGAGTGCTGGCACAGAAAGGCCCCTAATCCTATGGAGGCCCATATCTTCAGCAGAGAATGCAATGAGTCCTTGCAGTGGTCATGGAAGAAGTGATATTTGGCAAAAGACACAGCTGACATTCCATCTTCCATGTCAGAACTGTGGAATGCTTGTTCTGCAGCAAGAATGTACTGTGAGAGCAGACAAAATACCTAATAAATTCTGTACCTTTTGGTAAAGGGATGATATGGTATGGTATGCATACAAACTAAAGAAGGAAAATAATTATTTCCCTCAAAATATAAAGGTGAGTTGCTTCTTCCCCTAAGGAGATTATCCTGTCTCTGTATCTGTGTACAGATGTCTGCTTGAATTTTTGGTGCTGGTACTTCTTATGCCCTGTCACATACTATTCACACATACTCCTGTTCACAGTCTGAGTTGTCATATACAGCAGGTATAGCAAACTCATATGCCAGTTAAACATGTTTTCTTGTTTCTTTTCCTCCTGACAGCTTTCAGACCCCTGGAGTGGTCTGGACAGGAGTGCTGCCCTCTTTTAGGCATTAGAAGAAGTAAAAGAAGGAAAACACTTTAGGTAAGAGAAGCAGCTTAGGATTAAGTGAGGATTTTAGCTAATAGCAAAACATATTTACAGAGAACCTTGTTCAAATTGTCCTGTTTGCTCTGTGCCTCATTATGCTGTACTAACTGGCTGGTCTGTTTCAGAGGCTCTAGGTGGTGTAAGAGGAGTTTATATCTGAGAACAGGCATGTTACCATGCATGGCATCATGTCCTAGAAATGCTATGGCTTTGGAATTTTGGCTTGAGGTTGGTATTTTGACAAGTTTCAGTCCTGGTGCAAGAGTGCCACACTGCACCTCACACAATCCCTGGAAGGTTTTGGTATATTAACAGTCAGTGCTGAACTCATTTACGTCGAATATTTAAATAAAGAGAACTTAAAAAAAAAAAGAACTTTTTTTTTTTTTTTTTGAATATGTATTTAAATCAGGAAGTGGCTGTTTCCATTGGACAAGTCATCTACATGCAGCAGTCCACCTAGGAGGACAGTTTAATATCTGATAAGGTGCTGAGTTGAACATCATGTCACATGTAGTTTTTCAGGCATTGGATATGTGTGAGAAATGTTGGTTCACTTTCAAAGAAAACTCCTAGGGATTCTTCTCTAGGTCACAGAGGCATTACAGAAGAAAATAATTTGATTTAAAACCAGCACTCTGAAAGCCGTTCCTCCAAAATTCTTTCAAGTCAATGGGAAAATTTCCACTGATTATGGATAAAGAGCTTGACTGGATCTTTGTTTTCACCAAGTTGTTTTAGACTTCGACTTTATAAAAAGATATATTTGAAAACAGATAAGCTTTAATTTTTTTTAAAAAAAGACATTTGTGTGTCTGTCTATGTTGCTTTTAAATAATTAAAGAAATGTCAGTGGGAATAAAAAGAGAAAAATGCAGACACTCAATATAATTAGAACTTTTCTTCGACTAACTTAATGCTATAACAGAGTAATTATTTTAATTGAAGGTTTATGATAAATGCAATTCAACTAAATAGAAAGGTGGTTATTTAAGGAACAGATGCTCATAGGTCTTGCTCATTACCTTAAGCATCTGATTGCACTACTTTCTAGAAATCAAGTGTCTTCACAGTTTTGAAAATATGACCTCAAAGAGTTCAGTCTTGAGCCGAAAAAATACAGTTCAATCCAACTGCAAAGAAAATCAACAACACACTGTATTTGGAAACAGTTGCTAAAACTAATTTCTTTTCAATTTTAGGAAAGCAACTGTTGTGCAGTTTCAGCGCATCTGCCATAAATAAGTCTTAAGAAATCTTACCTTATTATTTAAGGTTTTCTAATTCATATATTCATAGATTTAAACCCATAGAGACCATTAACTCATTCAACCAGTCCGGGGAATTCCATGCAGTTATTATTACAGGGAGTACAACAGCACAAGCTGTGGGCTTAAGTCTTCCTCTGGGACAGTATCTTGGCTTGCCTGGACAACTCCAGGAGATGGAGAACACGCTGCTTTCATGATCAGTTCATGCAGTGATTAATCTTCTGCTGTTTTTAATATAGATATCTTATTTCTAATTTTAATGTCTTGTGCCTTAAATTGGCAGCTCTCAGTTTTCATTCTCTGGAAGGCAGTACATCCCCAAATTGCATATGGTTTTAGGAAGAGATGGCCATGATCTCTGCAGAACCATCAATAAATCACAATTCCAAAAAAAACCTAGCAAGGGTTCTAAGGAGCGACAAGGGATCTGTTGATTTATCTATACATTACTTTATGTGACTGACCCTTCATCTAAAATCATTGTCAGTTCCAAACATTGGCTTTTTCAAATCTAGGATTCAGAGTGCTGGAAAAGAGCTTTGGTTCACTCAGTATTATTATTTACTATCTGTTTCTGTAGTGGAACAAAGAGAAGATCTCTGCTTCATGAGGCATTCAGGTGAACAAAATCCATGATTAAAAATTAATAAGACTGAGAAACTGCAATGATAAACTAATTGGAAGTTGCTTCTAGACAGAAGAAAAAAAAAATTAAAATTTCATCATTCTTGCAGGCAGGGGAAGGGAAGCATTTCAGGAATCCTAAGAGTCCAGGAGGGTCACAGAGAAGCTGAGTTGCACTTTTCTCAAAATTAGGTTCCTTCACTGAATCACTAGTCCTCCTTGCATCTAATTACTTGCCAGAAAAGGATCCCTGTGACTACATGGGCTATAGACATACTGGAGGAATGTTATGGAGTAAATACGGTACGTACGAGCAGCCACATTTGTTTTGGTGCAGTGATTTGTGATCCCACCAGGGAGAGCTCATGCACCGTGTTCTTCTCACAGAAAACTGTTGCAAAATGGTCTTGTCTTTTCCCTTTCTTACACCAGCCCACAGGATTACAAGGTCAGAAACATGCACATTCAATATTTAAAAAGTTAGATTACAGCAGGAAATAGTTCATATGCTTTTTCCTACATCCTTCTTTTTATAATCAGGTTTTCCACATCCTTTCTGAGGTGTAAGATTTGATAACCAAAGCAAAACAGAGACTGCATCTGTTGTGTATATTTTGTTTTTTCCAAGGATCATGAAAAATACACCCCCGCTCGTTTCTGTTCCTTTCATACACAGCTCATGTTGGGAACCAATCTTTCTGCACCTTGGTTTCTTATCTATAAAATTGGGATAATGATACTTTTTTGCACCTGCCTTCACCAGTTGGTTGGCACAGTCTTCAAAGCAGGGTCCAGATGTGCCCTCACTTTCAATTGCAGGCCCTTATTTTTACTGTATCCTGAATAAGACAGTGTCTGAAGCATATCCGCAGCACAAAAAGGAAATAATAATGATAATCTGGGAAGATGTTTGTTCTTTATAGTAAAGCTGGACATAAGGGGAGAGAGCAAGATCATTTTCTAAGCTTGTAAAGTTGGCTTGCCTTGAAATACAATTTCCACCTGGGAATTGATGCTGATAGTTCTAACACAATCACATTTACAGCAAGGTGCTGCTCATTAAGCAGCTGCAGGAGTCCTACAGAGTGCCAGAGGTTGCTGTGACCAAATTAAAACCCCCTCCACCAGAAAAATCCAGGACAAGTAGGTCTTCCTCCCTTCCACATATATTCATATCTCTGCTTCCTTCCCATGCTTAACTGCTAGCAATGAGGTCCAGATTCAGCAATCTCCTCACTAACAGAAGCTAAGTCAGGCCACCAACAGAAACCTGAGAAATCCTTGCAATTATGAAACAAATAACAAAGAAAATGGAGGAGAAAGGAAAAAGAGCCAGTGTAATGCATCTAGAGAAGTTATTCCTTTGTCAAAGTGGAATACTAGGTATTTCAAGTCTTCCTAAGTTCTCACTATGGAAAATCTGGAGCCCCCCAGTGCCTCTTTTAATACTTCCTCATGCCTTCTTAGCATCAAATCTGAAGGCATTATCATAACTCTACTGTATAGTAAAGCCTCACTTAAACTATGTCATTAATTACTGCCAGCTCCTAATAAATTGCTGTAGCTCCTCCAGCTTGTTTACCAAATGTCTTCTTCAATATATTTTTCCTTCCAAAGACATGTTTCTGCATTAAATAAGAGTGACAGCCCACCTTAGCACAATTAATCAGAAGTATGCTTGCTCAGACTTACAGGTGTTACTCTGCATTGATTTTGATTTTTAAAGACTTGACCATTCTTTAAAGTGGATATACAACCAGATTACATTCAGACATGCCCACTTGTGCTTCCTTTGCTCCCTTTCTTTATTTCCCACTTTTTTTCTGATCTTGAGATCTCAATTTCAAGTGCAGAAAGGGAGGAAGTAGGATGGGAACAGGCTTCTTTAAGACCTCATCAGTTTTATATACTGCTTAAGAAATGCTTTCTTTATACAGAAAAATATGGTGCCCAGCATCTAAAAGAGAAAGCAAGTCCTCAAAAGGAGAAGCAAACAAGGAAAACAAACTCCCAAAAGTTTACAGACAGAAACAAAGCACCGTGTAGGTATCCAGTAGAAAGAAGAGGAAATAAGCAGGAAAGGCCAACAGATGGGACTGTATACTTTACATATGTTGTTTTATTGTGTTGAGAGGTACTTCTGTTAAAAATAAAAGGAAGAAACATTCCTCAGAGTGGAAAAACAGTAATGGTTTGCAGCAGTAGTGGAACACAAAAGTCTGGTTCACACATCAAAGATTAAATAAACCTGTTCCCATCATACACCAGGGAACAGCTTCTGCCTTGTGTTGAAAAAGGTACAGCCAAGAAGGAGGAAGTCATTGTTTGAAGGTCTCATATTAGTGCAAGAAAAGACTGTTTTAAAATTCAGGTTTAATTGAATTCTACCTGGCCATGCAGATAATCTGTCAGGGGGAAAAAAAAAAAAAGAGGATTGTAAAACAGCTACTGGAGTTTCAGCTATTAAGTACCAGATATTACTCCAACTTGTTGGGTTTGTTTTCTCTTTAACAAAAAGTTTTAATAGTATTTTTTTCAGTTTCCCTTCCCTTTCTCTTTCCCTTTCCCTTTCCCTTTCCTCAAGAGGAGAAAATCACCTTCTTGAACATCTGAATAACTCAAGCTTTCCAAATAAAAGGGAAAGTGCATGCTCAAGGCCCTCACTTTGGGAGTGACCCACTTACAATTCAAGCTTTGACCTTATGATTCCTGATTAAGCCCTGAAAAAGGGGTTGCATACCGAGGGAGGGAGAGTGCACATCCTCAGTAAGAAAAGTAGATTACCTAGATCTGCCTCTGTAAAGAAGTCTTTTTAATCCTTTAGAAGTGAAGATGTCTGTATCCATCACCCATCTCATTGTGTCTTAGTCAGTCATGCGCAGAGATAAGACTATCTGCCCTGACACAAAAAACGTCTGCTTTAATGTTCTGGCCATGGATTGCACTTGAATTGCAGAGCTTTCCAACTACACTGCTGCAGGATCAGAACGGACGTCATAGGCATTAGCTCAGGAGGAAAGTTTCAGGTGCACTCTATTGATCAGCAGATCTAAGGTCCCAATGTCTTAAGAAACTCTCGTATCTCAAAACTCCCACCACTTAAGTCTTGGGAAACTCTTCTCCCAGCATGTAGCAGGTATTTCTGAAGTAGGTCAGCCATATGGTGGGGAGAGCTTACAGATGCTGTCTCTACTCACAGAAATAAAAATGAGTTGCTTTAGTCTCTCACTTTATGAGAGTGATATGTGCTGTGGGTTTGGAGAAGAATAAACACAGGTTTTCTGACTGATAACCTTTATTATGCTTGCTTTCCCCCCTTTTTTCTTAATACGGAACACAGAAGTCTTATTTAAATGTAACTGATTTTCTCCATTTCAGAACAAAGCAACTCTGGTAAGTGTTAATTTCCTCACACTGATCATCACGAATTTCCAGCAAAAAGCTCAGATAGAGCTTTTGGTCTCTTTGAATATTCTTTGACATTCTTACATGATTTACAAGCCATTATATTAATAGTAATTACTTTTATAGAGTTGATTTGTGGAATGCTGATTTTATGAACAGTCAGATCCAAAGAATTTAAAATCTTCTGTGTAATTCCACTGTATTAAAAATGCAGATAATAAATCACTAATTTTTTGCTCAATATGGATATTGTAAACTATTAGATGTGAATACTAGTTTGTATTACTGAAAAAAAAAAGTAAAAATACCTTTTCTGCAAATACACAGTGGAGATAAAATGTATAAGCTTAACATTTTTCCCCCATGACTGTATGTACCGCTTTACAATGCATAAGGAAAACTGAAGAAAAAAAAGTGTCAGGAGCCACAGGCATAGATTTTAGAGCACAGTTTGGCAGAAAGAAAAGATATTTGATCAAAATACCAATCTCTAAAGGTAGAGCCAAACAAAAGCAGTGGAACAAAAGCTGGCAAAACCCAACAGAACTGAGGCAACTAAAGAGCTGGCAGATATTTTAGTGAGCCTCTGTTTTGTGCTGGTGGCATGCAGGGCTCAGTCTGGTTTTCAGTGATTTCACAGGTGCTGTCTGTACTTCCCAGAGGAGCCCAAGATTCTGTCCCTGCCTGTCACAGCCCAGTTTGCTCCCCAGAGCCATTAACCCCACACATCTTTGGAGGGGAAGCTGCCTGCAGTTTCACAGATTCACAGAATATTCTGAGTGGGAAGGGACCCAGAAGGACCATTGAGTCCAACTCTTAAGTGAATGGCCTATACAGGAATCGAAAGGGGATCGAACTCATGGCATCGGTGTTTTTGAGCTTTGCCAAAAATGGGTGTCTCATCTCAAGAAACTGCTGTAAGGACTTGCTCCTTTGCCTCATTGCAAATTGAAGGTGAAGGCAGCTTTTAAACTGGTGCCCGGGAGTACTCTTCAAGTGTCATAAATGCAAACCCAACATTTTCTAACACCTTGGGGAGGTGGGGTATTTTGTTTGGAATACCAAAGGAGCTTTTCTCAGTTAACATACAGCCATGTCACAAATACAACAATGTTCTGCAGTTGCATCTTCAGTTTTTCTGCTGCTTCTCTTAATTTTCTTCTACT